>JBBPBS010000235.1:1811257-1879902 GCA_037974835.1 Cicer judaicum | reverse complement strand
TATATATATATATATATAATCACAATTCCAAAATAAGTATATAAAAACAAAGAAAATCGAACACAATATTACTACGATCTCAAATAATTCGAACACAACACTTAGAAATAATTAAAATAAGAGATACTTAAAAATTATTAAAATATAAATATGTACACATTTAACATTAGTCAAACATATAAGAAAATATCATATTAATTACCAACTCATATATACACTTAAAATCATATAAAATCTTGTTCTTTAAAATATTACACTAAAATACTATTATTTTTAGAAAAATATATAAAATAATGAAATAAAATATTTATTATTTATATTGCTCATTAAATATAATATCTATCAAACCAACACATCATATAAAGCATCCATATAACAAAATTTACTCACAATTTATCAATATATATTCTAAAATAATTTAACATCAAATTAATTATTTAAAATCCTATTTAATTAATAAAATAGTTTATTATCAAATTTAGGGTGGTACAATTCTCCCCTTGTTAAAGAATTTCGTCCTCGAAATTTGCATTGAGTGAACTAATATCTAATTTACCACCCTCAAGATTCAGACTTAGTCTATAAATATATTTAAGACAGTCAATCTCCAATTAAACACAACATGTAGAAAATCAACTAACATAGCATGATAGACTAACATGACAAAATAAATCAATTAAACACACAACATTTATCATTCAATTATGAAATAAAATACTCATCACATTTACCATTCATTTATGAAATAAAATATCATAGAGTTACTTACTATAATTTACATATAATACATAACATATAAATTTTGTCAATAATAACGTAGTTAATTTAGTTTGGTTAAATGAAACACATTCTAAGTATGTTGTCAATTTCAACTATTTCTTTCAAACCAAATATTACTAGTTTTAATCCTTAAAATAAAGTCCAACTCATATCACGAAACATTTAATAAATTTAACTTAGTTCTGACAAAGAGAGTAACTTTTTAAAATATAAAACACATCTAACAACATAATAACACAATAATAGAATTACAATCAATTACTCTATAAAAACATATTATATATATAATCAAGGAAAAAATAATGATAGAGATACTATTTCCCAATAACATATATTTAATAATTAAATTCATTCAATTGATATAAACAGTGAATATGTCTTTTAATTATTTAAAAATAAAATTAAACGGTACTTTTAACAAAATAATGAGTTATCGTTGTCTCTTTTATTGACGATGAGTCATCGGGGTAGCTAGTGCCTCCTACTCATGTAGTCAACTACTTAAGGAACTATAACTGCAGTCATTCAAATTCAAATATCTTAAACGTGGTTAAGGAGTGCGAAGGCGACGCCACAACACCTACTCTTTACTTCAAGTTAAAAATTCAATTAATTACACCTTCACAATAATTTATTTGTAATTTACTACTAGTTACAACAACAAAAGAAAGACCACTAACATCAATATATAACCAATAACATGATTGAAGAAATATAAAACTATTTCACATTTAGATGCTCTCGACTACTCTAACTCTATACACCAATTCCTCACAATTAGAACACTTGAAACACAAACAATTTAATATTTACATAATAATATACATATTCGAATAATTAATCCAAAAATTAGCACCAAGATTTTTCGTTCATCTCATAACTCAAACGATGATTCTAAAAATAAAACATATTCTCATAGAGGTCTAACTGCTCCGAATTGGTCATGATTAAATTTTCTTTTGAATTAACCATCACTTAAAAGTTACCTCAAATGGAAGCATATATAGATTTTCCAAGTAGAAGATAAGATAAATAATTATTTACTAGAATATACAACACATTACCAAACCAAATTAAATCAGGTAGTGCAACAACCACTTTCAAGGTTACACATCATTCTAAAAATTGATTTGTTGACTTAAATTATTATTAAAAAAATATCACTAACCATTTAGCACCAAAAAAAAAATCATTGAGAATTCCAAATTTTCCTTTAAATTATTTTTCAATAATTCAAATCTAAATAAAACAACAAAGATAAATCACGTTTCTAAATACAATACAAATAAAATAGATCACAAATATTTTTTAAATCTATATGATTTCTAAAAATTCATTCGTACTTTAATAATCAAAACACATTTCTAAATAGTTAATCACTATAAAAATTATTATTTTCAACTTATATTTTGAAATAAAATTTAAACTATATATATAGATAGATAGGAAATTTTACAATTAATCAACACTTCTAAAATAGTTCTAATTTATTTTCTTATTTTATCAAACTTAAAAAAAAATTGTACATTTATATACATTAAAGTAGTCCACATGACACAAAACATAAGCATATGATAATGATAATGATAATGAATTACACTAATTCAAAAATCTAAAAAATAGTATCCTCTTGTCACACTAACTACTCAACATGCTCTTAGATACATCCCTAAGTTTCAATCAAGCCACAACATTTGTCATTGGATGAACAATTAGACAATTTTCTTCCATCCTACGCTTATTCTTGTCCAATTAGGGTTGTTAACCAATCTTGTGCATCCAATAGGTATGTTTGTGTCATTGGATAAACAATTAGGTCATTTTCGTCCTCTCTAGGCTTATTCTTTTCCAATTAGGGGTTTTAACCAATCTTGTGCATCCAATAAGTTCATTTGTGTCATTGGATTAACATTTAGGTCATTTTCGTCCTCCCTACTCTTAATCTTGTGCAATTAGGGTTTTTAACCAATCTTGTGCATCCAATAAGTTCAATTGTGTCTTTGGATTTACATTTAGGTAATTTTTGTCCTCCCTATGCTTATTCTTGTCGAATGAGGGTTTTTAACAAATCGTCTGCATCCAATAGGTGTGTTTGTGTCATTGAAGGAACAATTAGGTCATTTTCGTCCTCCCTAGGCTTATTCTTGTCCAGTTAGGGTTTTTAACCAATCTTGTGCATCCAATAAGTTCATTTGTGTCATTGGATTGACATTACGTTATTTTCGTGCTCCCCAACCTTATTATTCTCCAATTAGGGTTTTAAACCAATCTTGTGCATCTAATAAGTTCATTTGTGTCATTGGATCATTTAGGTCATCTTCGTCATCCCTAGTCTTATTCTTGTCCAATTAGGGTTTTTAACCTATCTTGTGCATCCAATAGGTTTGTTTTTCTCATTTGATGAACATTTAGATCATTTTCGTCCACCCTAGGCTTATTCTTGTCTAATTAGGTTTTTTAACCAATCTTGTGCATCCAATAAATTTATTTGTGTCATTGGATTTACATTTAGATCATTTTCGTTCTCCTTAGGCTTATTCTTGTCCAATTAGGGGTTTTAACCAATCTTGTGCATCCAATAAATTCATTTGTGTCATTGGATTAACATTTAGGTCATATTCATCCTCCCTACGCTTAATTTAGTCCAACTAGGGTTTTTAACCAATCTTATGCTTCCAATAAGTTCATTTAAGTCATTGGATTAACATTTAGGTCATTTTCGTCCTCCCTAGGCTTATTCTTGTCCAATTAGGGTTTTTAACAAATTTGGGGCATCCATTAGGTGTGTTTGAGTCATTGGATGAACAATTAGGTCATTTTCGTCCTCCCTAGGCTTGTTCTTATCCAATTAAGGGTTTTGACCAATCTTGTGCATCAAATAAGTTCATTTGTGTCATTGGATTATCATTTAGGTCTTTTTCGTCCTCCATACACATAATATTGTCCAGTTAGGCTTTTTAACAAATCTGGTGCATCCAATAGGTGTGTTTGTGTCATTGGATGAAAAATTTGGTCATTTTTGTCCTCCCTAAACTTATTCTTGTTGAATTAGGGTTTTTAACCAATGTTTTGCATCCAATAGGTGTTGTTGTGTCATTGGATGAACAATTAGGTCATTTTCGTCCTCCCAAGACTTATTCTTGTCCTATTAGGGTTTTTATCCAATCTTGTGCATCCAATAATTTCATTTGTGTCATTGGATTTACATTTAGGTCATTTTCGTGCTATGTAGGCTTTTTATTCTCCAATTAGGTTTTTTAACCAATCTTGGGCATCCAATTAGTTCATTTGTGTCATTGGATTAACATTTAGGTCATTTTCGTCCTCCCTACTCTGAATCTTGTCCAATTAGGGTTTTTAACCAATCTTGTGCATCCAATAAGTTTATTTGTGTCATTGTATTCACATTTCGGTCATTTTCATCCTTTATACGCATAATCTTGTCCAACTAGGGCTTTTAACCAATCTTGTGCATCCAATAAGTTCATTTGTGTCATTGGATTTACATTTAGGTCATTTTCGTCTTCCCTAGTCTTATTCTTCTCAAATTAGGGTTTTGAAAAAATTTGGTAGATCCAAAAGGTGTGTGTGTGTGTGATTGGATGAACAATTAGGTCATTTTCTTCCTTTCCTAGGCTTATTGTTGTCCAATTAGGGTTGTTAACCAATCTTATGCATCCAAAAAGTTCATTTGTGTAATTGGATTATCATTTAGGTCATTTTCGTCTGCCTTACGCTTAATCTTATCCAATTAGTGTTTTTAACCAATCTTCTGCAACCAATAATTTCAATTGTGTCATTGGATTCACCTTTAGGTCATTTTTGTACTCCCTAAGCTTATTCTTGTTGAATTTGGGTTTTTAACCAATCTTGTGCATCCAATAGGTGTGTTTATGTCATTCGATGAACAATTGGGACATTTTCGTCCCCCCAAGGCTTATAATTTTCCAATTAGGGTTTTTAACCAATCTTGTGCATCTAATAAGTTCATTTGTATCATTGGATTATTATTTAGGTCATTATCGTCCTCCCTACACTTAATCTTGTCCAATTAATGTTTTTAACAAATCTTGTGCATCCAATAGGTGTGTTTGTGTCATTTGATGAACAATTTGGTCATTTTCGTCCTCCCTAGGATTATTCTTGTCCAATTAGGGTTTTTAACCAATCTTGTGCAACCAATAAGTTCATTTGTGTAATTGGGTTAACATTTAGGTCATTTTCGTCCGCCCTAGGGTTTTTAATAAATTGCGTGCGTCCAATAGGTGTGTTTGTGTCATTGGATGAAAAATTAGGTCATTTTCATCCATCATAGGCTTATGCTTGTCCAATTAGGGTTGTTAACCAATCTTGTGCATCCAATAGGTGTGCTTGTGTCATTGGATGAACAATTAGGTCATTTTCGTCCTCCCTAGGCTTATTCTTGTCCAGTTAGGGTTTTTAACCAATCTTGTACATCCAATAAGTTCATTTGTGTCATTTGATTTACATTTAGGTCATTTTTGTGCTCCCTAGTCTTATTATTCTCCAACTAGGGTTTAAAACCAACCTAGTGCATCTACTAAGTTCATTTGTGTCATTGTATTAACATTTAAGTCATTTTCGTCCTCCCTAGTTTTATTCTTGTCCAATTAGGGATTTTAACAAATCTTGTGCATCCAATAGGTGTATTTTTCTCTTCGGATGAACATTTAGATCATTTTGGTCCACCCTAAGCTTATTCTTGTCCAATTGGGCAGGCAATAGGTTTGTTTGTGTCATTGGATAAACAATTAGGTCATTTTCATCTTCCGTGGCCTTATTCTTTTCCAATTTGGGGTTTTAACCAATCTTGTGCATCCAATAACTTCATTTATGTCATTGGATTAACATTTAGGTCATTTTCATCCTCCGTACTCTTAATCATGTCCAATTAGGGTTTTTAGCCAATTTGGTGCATCCAATAAGTTCAATTGTGTCATTGGATTTACATTTAGGTCATTTTCATCCTCCCTAGGCTTATTCTTGTTTAATTAGGGTTTTTAACCAATCGTGTGCATCCAATAGGTGTGTTTGTGTCATTGGATGAACAGCTGGTCATTTTTGTCCTCCACAGGCTTATTCTTGTCTAGTTAGGGTTTTTATCCAATCTTTTGCATCCAATAAGTTCATTTGTGTCATTGGATTTACATTTAGGTCATTTTCGTGCTCCCTAGCCTTATTATTCTCCAATTGGGGTTTTAAACCAATCTTCTGCATCTAATAAATTCATTTGTGTCATTGGATTAACATTTAGGTCATTTTCATCCTCCCTAGTCTTATTCTTGTCCAATTAGGGTTTTTAACCATTCTTTTGCATCCAATAGGTGTGTTTTTCTAATTTGATGAACATTTAGGTAATTTTCATCCACCCTAGGCTTATTCTTGTCCAATTAGGGTTTTTAACCAATCTTGTGCATCCAATAAGTTTATTTGAGTAATTGGATTTACATTTAGGTCATTTTCGTTCTCCCTAGGCTTATTCTAGTCCAATTAGGGGTTTTAACCAATCTTTTGCATCTAATAAGTTCATTTGTGTCATTGGATTAACATTTAGGTCATTTTGATCGTCCACACGCTTAATCTTGTCCGACTAGGGTTTTTAACCAATCTTGTGCATCCAATAAGTTCATTTGTGTCATTGGAATAACATTTATGTCATTTTCGTCCTCCCTAGGCTTATTCTTGTCCAATTAGAGTTTTTAACAAATCTGGTGCATCTAATAGGTGTGTTTGTGTCATTTGATGAACAATTTGGTCATTTTCGTCCTCCCTAGGCTTATTCTTGTCCAATTATTGTTTTTAACCAATCTTGTGCATCCAATAAGTTCATTTGTGTAATTAGATTAACATTTAGGACATTTTCGTCCTCCCTAGGCCTATTCTTGTCCAATTAGGGTTTTTAATAAATTCGGTGCGTCCAATAGGTGTGTTTGTGTCATTGGATGAAAAATTAGGTCATTTTCATCCTTCATAGGCCTACGCTTGTCCAATTACGGTTGTTAACCAATCTTGTGCATCCAATAGGTGGGCTTGTGTCATTGGATGAACAATTAGGTCATTTGCGTCCTCCCTAGACTTATTCTTGTGCAGTTAGGGTTTTTAACCAATCTTGTGCATCCAATAAGTTCATTTGTCTCATTGGATTTACATTTAGGTCATTTTCGTGCTCCCTAGCCATAATATTCTCCAATTAGGGTTTTAAATCAATCTTGTGCATCAAATAAGTTCATTTGTGTCATTGGATTTACATATAGCTCATTTTCATCCTCGCTTGTTTTATTCTTGCCCAATTAGAGATTTTAACCAATCTTGTGGATCCAATAGGTGTGTTTTTCTCATTGGATGAACATATAGGTCTATTTGGTCCACCCAAGGCTTATTCTTGTCCAATTAGGGTTTTTAACCGCTCTTGTGCATGCAATAGGTGTGTTTGTGTCATTGGATGAACAATTAGGTCATTTTCGTCCTCCCTAGCCTTATTATTTTCCAATTTGGGGTTTTAACCAATCTTGTGCATCCAATAAGTTCATTTATGTCATTGGATTTACATTTAGGTCATTTTCGTGCTCCCTAGCCATAATATTCTCCAATTAGGGTATTAAACCAATCATGTGCATCTAATAAGTTCATTTGTGTCATTGGATTAACACTTAGGTCATTTTCGTGCTCCCTTTTTTTATTCTTGTCCAATTAGGGATTTTAACCAATCTTGTACATTCAATAGGTGTGTTTGTGTCATTGGATGAACAATTAGGTTATTTTCCTCCTCCCTAGGCTTATCCTTGTCCAATTAGGGGGTTTAACCAAACCCGTGCGTCCAATAAGTTTATTTGTGTCATTGGATTATTATTTAGGTCATTTTCGTCCACCCTACGCTTAATGTTGTCCAATTAGAGTTTTTAACCAATCTTGTGCATCCAATAAGTTCATTTGTTTCATTGGTTTTACAATAAGGTCATTTTCGTGCTCCCTAGCTTTATTATTGTGCAAATTAGGGTTTTAAACCAATCCTGTGCATCTAATAAGTTCATTTGTGTCATTGGATTAACATTTAGGTCATTTTTGTCCTCCGTAGTCTTATTCTTGTCCAATTAAGGTTTTTAACCAATCTTTTGCATCCAATAGGTGTGTTTTTCTAATTTGATGAACATTTAGGTCATTTTTGTCCACCCTAGGCTTATTCTTGTCCAATTTGTGTTTTTAACCAATCTTGTGCATCCAATAAGTTTATTTGTGTCATTGGATTTACATTTAGGTCATTTTCGTTCTCCTTAGGCTTATTCTTTTCCAATTAGCGGTTTTAACCAATCTTGTGCATCCAATAAGTTCATTTGTGTCATTGGATTAACATTTAGGTCATTTTCATCCGCCATACGCTTAATCTTGTCCAACTAGGGTTTTTAACCAATCTTGTGCATCCAATAAGTTCATTTGTGTCATTGGATTTACATTTAGGTCATTTTCGTCCAACCTAGGCTTATTCTTGTCCAATTAGGGTTTTTAGCAAATCTGGTGCATCAAATAGGTGTGTTTGTCTAATTTGATCATTTTGGTTCTCCCTAGGCTTATTCTTGTCCAATTAGAGTTTTAAACCAATCTTGTGCATCCAATAAGTTCATTTGTGTAATTGGATTAACATTTAGGTCATTTTTGTCTTCCCTAGGCCTATTCTTGTCCAATTAGGATTTTTAATAAATTCGATGCGTCCAATAGGTGTGTTTGTGTCATTGGATGAACAATTAGGAAATTTTCGTCTCCCCTAGGGATTTTAACCAATCTTGTGCATCTAATAAATTCATTTGAGTCATTGGATTTACATTCAGGTCATTTTCGTCCTCCCTAGCCATATTATTCTCCAATTAGGTTTGCAAACCAATATTGTGCATCTAATAAGTTCATTTGTGTCATTGGATTAACATTTAGGTAATTTTCGTCCTCCCATGTTTTATTCTTGTCCGATTAGGGATTTTAACCAATCTTGTGCGTCCAATAGGTGTGTTTTTCTAATTGGATGAACATTTAGGTCATTTTGGTCCACCCAAGGCTTATTCTTGTCCAATTATGGTTTTTAACCAATCTTGTGCATGCAATAGGTGTGTTTGTGTCATTGGATGAACAATTAAGTCATTTTCGTCCTCCCTTGCCTTATTCTTTTCCAATTTGGGGTTTCAACCAATCATGTGCATCCAATAAGTTCATTTATGTCATTGCATTAACATTTAGGTCATTTTCGTCCTCCGTACTCTTAATCTTGTCCATTTTGGGTTTTTAGCCAATCTTGTTGCATCCAATAAGTTCATTTGTGTCATTGGATGTACATTTAGGTCATTTTCGTGCTCCCTAGCCTTATTATTCTCCAATTGGGGTTTTAAATCAATCTTGTGCATCTAATAAATTCATTTGTGTCATTGGATTAACATTTAGGTCATTTTCATCCTCCCTTGTCTTATTCTTGTCCAATTAGGGTTTTTAACCAATCTTGTGCATCCTATAGGTGTCTTTTTCTCAATGGATGAACATTTAGGTCATTTTCGTCCACCCTATGCTTATTCTTGTCGAATTAGGGTTTTTAACCAATCTTGTGCATCCAATAGGTGTGTTTGTGTCATTGGATGAACAATTAGGTCATTTTCCTCCTTCCTAGGCTTATTCTTTTCCAATTAGGGGTTTTAACCAAACTTGTTCGTCCAATAAGTTTATTTGTGTCATTGGATTATTATTTAGGTCATTTTCGTCCTCTCTACGCTTAATCTTGTCCAATTAGAGTTTTTATCCAACCTTGTGCATCCAATAAGTTCAATTGTGTCATTGGATTCACATTTCGGTCATTTTTGTCCTCCCTAAGCTTATTCTTGTTGAATTAGCGTTTTTAACCAATCTTGTGCATCCAATAGGTGTGTTTGTGCCATTTGATGAACAATTAGGTCATTTTGGTCCACCCAAGGCTTATTCTTGTCCAATTAGGGTTTTTAACCAATCTTGTGCAAGCAAAAGGTGTATTTGTGTCATTGGATGAACAATTAGGTCATTTTCGTCCTCCCTAACCTTATTCTTTTCCAATTTAGGGTTTTTACAAATTTTGTGCATCCAATAGGTGTGTTTGGGTCATTGGATGAACAATTAGGTCGTTTTTGTCCTCCCTAGGCTTATTCTTTTCCAATTAGGGGTTTTTACCAATCTTGTGCATCCAATAAGTACATTTTCATCCTCCCTAGGCTTATTCTTTTCTTGTTAGGGTTTTTAAAAAATCTTGTTAATCCAATATGTTCATTTTTGTCATTATATTTACAATTAGGTCATTTTCGTGCACCCTAGCTTTATTATTCTCCAATAGGGGGTTTAAAACAATCTTGTGCGTCTAATAAGTTCATTTGTGTCATTGGATTAACATTTTGGTCATTTTCGTCCTCCCTAGTCTTATTCTTGTCCAATTAGGGTTTTTAACCAATCTTGTGGCTCAATTAAGTTTATTTGTGTAATTGGATTTACGTTTTGGTCATTTTCGTTCTCCCTATGCTTATTCTTGTCCAATTAGGGGTTTTAACCAATCTTGTGCATCCAATAAGTTCATTTGTGTGATAGGATTAACATTTAGGTTATTTTCATTCTCCTTACTCTTAATCTTATCCAATAAGGGTTCATAACCAATCTTGTGCATCCAATAAGTTCAATTGTGTCATTGGATTTACATTTAGGTCATTTTCGTGCTTCCTAGGCTTATTCTTGTTGAATATAGGTTTTTAACCAATCTTGTGCATCAAATAGGTGTGTTAGTGTCATTGGATGAACAATTAGGTCATTTTCGTCCGCCCTAAGCTTTTTCTTGTCCAGTTAGGGTTTTTAACCAATCTTGTGCGTCCAATAAGTTCATTTGTTTCATTGGATTTACAATAAGGTTATTTTCGTGCTTCCTAGCTTTATTATTCTCCAATTAGGGTTTTAAACCAATCTTGTGCATCTAATAAGTTCATTTGTGTCATTGGATTAACATTTAGGTCATTTTCGTCCTCCCTAGTCTTATTCTTGTCCAATTAAGGTTTTTAACCAATCTTTTCCATCCAATAGGTGTGTTTTTCTCATTTGATGAACATTTAGGTCATTTTCGTCCACCCAAGTGTTATTCTTGTCCAATTAGGGTTTTTAACCAATCTTGTGCATCCAATAAGTTTATTTGTGCCATTGGATTTACAATTAGGTCATTTTCAATTTCCCTAGGCTTATTCTTGTCCAATTATGGGTTTTAACCAATCTTGTGCATCCAACAAGTTCATTTGTGTCATTGGATTAACATTTAGGTCATTTTCATCCTCCCTACGCTTCATCTTGTCCAACTAGGATTTTTAACCAATCTTATGCATCCAATAAGCTCATTTGTGTCATTGGATTAAAATTTAGGTCATTTTCATCCTCCCTATGCTTATTCTTGTCCAATTAGTGTTTTTAACAATTCTGGTGCATCCAATAGGTGTGTTTGTGTCATTTGATGAACAATTTGGTCATTTTCATCCTCCCTAGGCTTATTCTTGTCCAATTAGGTTTTTAACCAATCTTGTACATCTAATAAGTTCATTTGTGTCATTGGATTAAAATTTAGGTCATTTTCATCCTCCCTAGGGTTATTCTAGTCCAATCAGGGTTTTTAACCAATCTCGTACATCCAATAGCTGTGTTTTTCTCAATGGATGAACAGTTGGGTCATATTCGTCCACCCTAGGCTTATTCTTGTCCAATTAGGGTTGTTAACCAATCTTGTGTATCCAATAGGTGTGTTTGTGTCATTGGATGTACAATTAGGTCATTTTCGTCCTCCCAAGGCTTTTCTTGTCAATTTAGGGTTTTTAACCAATCTTGTGCATCCAATAAGTTCATTTGTTTCAATAAATTTACATATAGGTCATTTTTGTGCTCGCTAGCCTTATTATTCTCCAATTAGGTTTTTACCCAATCTTGTACATCTAATAAGTTCATTTGTGTCATTGGATTGAAATTTAGGTCATTTTCGTCCTCCCTAGACTTATTCTTGTCCAATTAGGGTTTTTATCCAATCTCATGCATCCAATAGGTGTGTTTTTCTCATTGGATGAACATTTAGGTCATTTTCGTCCACCCTATGCCTATTCTTGTCCAATTAAGGTTTTAGCCAATCTTGTGCATCCAATAAGTTTATTTGTGTCATTGGATTATTATCTAGGTCATTTTCGTCCTCCCTACGCTTAATCTTGTCCAATTAGAGTTTTTAACCAATCTTGTGCATCCAATAAGTTCAATTGTGTCATTGGATTCACAATTCGGTTATTTTTGCCCTCCCTAAGCTTATTCTTGTTGAATTAGGGTTTTTATCCAATCTTGTGCATCGAATAGGTGTGTTTGTTCCATTGGATGAACAATTAGGTCATTTTCGTCCCCCCTAGGCTTATTCTTGTCCAATCAAGGTTTTTAACCAATCTTGTGCATCCAATAAGTTCATTTGTGTCATTGGATTTACATTAAGGTCATTTATGTGCTCTCTAGGCTTATTATTCTCCAATTAGGGTTATTAACCAATCTTGTGCATCCAATAAGTTCATTTGTGTCATTGGATTTACATTAAGGTCATTTTCGTGCTCTCTAGGCTTATTATTCTCCAATTAGGGTTATTAACCAATCTTGTGCATCCAATAAGTTCATTTGTGTCGTCGGATGAACAATTAGGTCATTTTCGTCGTCCCTAGGCTTTTAATTGTCGAATTAGGGTTTTTAACCAATCTTGTGCATCCAATAGGTTTGTTTGTGCCATTGGATGAACAGTTAGGTCATTTTAGTCCTCCCTAGGCTTAGTCTTTTCCAATTAGGGGTTTTAACCAATTTTGTGCATCCTGTAAGTTCATTTCGGTCATTGGATTAACATTTAGGTCATTTTCGTCGTCCCTACTCTTAATCTTGTCCAATTACAATTTTTAACCAATCTTGTCCATCCAATAAGTTCAATTGTGTCATTGGATTTACGTTTAGGTCATTTTCGTCGTCCCTAGGCTTTTTATTGTCGAATTAGGCTTTTTAACCAATCTTGTGCATCTAATAGGTGTTTTTGTGTCATTGGATGAACAATTAGGTCATTTTCGTCTTCGCTATGCTTATTCTTGTCCAATTAGGGTTTTTAACCAATCTTTGCATCCAATAACTTCATTTAATTTTCAAATTAGGGTTTTTAACCAATCTTGTGCATCCAATAGGTGTGTTTGTGTCCTTGGATATACAATTAGGTCATTTACGTCCACCCTAGGCTTATTCTTGTCTAATTAGGGTTTTTAACCAATCTTGTGCATCCAATAAGTTTAATTGTGTCATTGGATTTACATTTAGGTCGTTTTCGTTCACCCTAACCTTATTCTTATGCTATTGGGGGTTTTAACGATTCTTGTGCATCCAATAATTTCATTTGTGTTATTGGATTATCATTTAGGTCATTTTCGTCCTCCCTACGTTTAATCTTGTCCAATTAGGATTTTTAACTAATATTGTGCATCCAATAAGTTCATTTGTGTCATTGGATTTACATTTAGGTCATTTTCGTGCTCCCTTGGCTTATTATTCTCCAAATGGGGTTTTTAACCAAATTTTGTGCATCCAATAGGTTTATTTGTGTCATAGGATGAACAATGAGGTCATTTTCGTCCTCCCTAAGCTTATTCTTGTCCAAATAGGGTTTTTAACCAACTTGTGCATCCAATAAATGTTTTTATGTCATTGGATGAACAATTAGGTTATTTTCGTCCTCCCTAGACTTATTTTTGTCTTAGTAGGGGTTTTAACCAATCTTTTGCATCCAATAGGTGTGTATGTGTCATTGGATAAACATTTAGGACATTTTCTTCCTCCTTAGGCTTATTCTTGTCCAATTAGGGTTTTTAACCAATCTTGTGCATCAAATAAGTTCATTTGTGACATTGGATTAACATTTATGTCATTTTCGTCCTCGCTAGGCTTATTCTTGTCCAATTAGGGTTTTTAATAAATCTAGTGCATCCGATAGGTGTGTTTGTGTCATTGGAAGTACAATTAGGTCATTTTCATCCTTCTTAGGCTTATTCTTGTACAATTAAGGTTGTTAACCAATCTTGTGCATCCAACAGGTGTGTTTGTGACATTGGCTATACAATTAGGTTATTTTAACCAATCTTGTGCATCCAATAAGTTCATTTGTTTCATTAGATTTACATAAAGGTCATTTTTGTGCTCCCAAGCCTTATTTTCTCCAATTAGGTTTTTACCCAATCTTGTACATCTTATAAGTTTATTTGTGTCATTGGATTAACATTTAGGTCATTTTCGTTCTCCCTAGGGTTATTCTTGTCCAATTAGGTATGTTAACCAATCTAGTGCATCCAATAGGTGTGTTTGTGTCATTGGATGAGCAATTAGGTCATTTTCATCCTCCCTAGGCTTATTCTTGTCCAATTAGAGGTTTCAACCAATCTTGTGAATCCAATAAGTTAATTTAAGTCATTGGATTATCATTTAGGTCATTTTCGTCCTCCCTACGCTTAATCTTGTTCAATTAGGGTTTTTAACCAATCTTGTGAATACAATAAGTTCAATTGTGTCATTGGATTCACATTTATGTCATTTTTGTTCTCCCTAAGCTTATTCTTGTTGAATTAGAGTTTTTAACCATTCTTGTGCATCTAATAGGTGTGTTTGTGTGAATGGATGAAAAATTAGGTCATTTTCGTCCTCCCAAGGCTTATTCTTGTCCAATTAGGGTTGTTTTACCAATCTTCTGCATCCAATAAGTTCATTTGTGTCATTGGATTTACATTTAGGTCATTTTCGTGCTCCATTGGCTTATTATTCTCCAATTAGGGTTTTTAACAAATCTTGTGCATCCAAAAAGTTCATTTGTGTCATTGGATGAACAATTTGGTCCTTTTCGTCCTCCCTAGGCTTATTCTTGTCCAATTAGGGTCTTTAACAAATCTTGGGCATCCAATAGGTGTGTTTGTGTCATTGGATGAACAATTAGGCCATTTACGTGCTCCCTAGGCATATTCTTGTCCAAATAGAGTTTTTAACCATCTTGTGCATCCAATAAGTGTGTTTGTGTCATTGGATGAACAATTAGGTCATTTTCTTCCTTCTTAGGCTTATTCTTGTCCAATTAGGGTTATTGACCAATCTTGTGCATCCAATAGGTGTGTTTGTGTCATTGGATGTACAATTAGGTCATTTTCGTCCTCCTAAGGCTTATTCTTGTCCAATTAGGGTATTTAACCAATCTCGTGCATCCAATAGTTGTGTTTTTCTCATTGGATGAACATTTAGGTCATTTTCGTCCACCGTAGGCTTATTCTTGTCCAATTACGGTTTTTAACCAATCTTGTTCATCCAATAAGTTTATTTGTGTCATTGGATTTACATTTAGGTCATTTTCGTTCTCCGTAGGCTTATTCTTGTCCAATTAGGGTTTTTAACCAATCTTGTGCATCCAATAAGTTCATTTGTATCATTGGATTAATATTTAAGTCATTTTCGTCCTCCCTAGGCATATTCTTGTCCAATTAGGGTTTTTCTAAAATTTAGTGCATCCAATAGGTGTGTTTGTGTTATTGGATGAACAATTAGGTCATTTTCGTCCTCCTTAGGCATATTCTTATCCAATTAGGATTGTTAATTAATCTTGTGCATCCAATAGGTGTGTTTGTGTCATTGGATGTGCTATTAGGTCATTTCCGTCCTCCCTAGGCTTATTCTTTTAAAATTACGGGTTTTAACCAATCTTGTGCATCCAATAAGTTTATTTGTGTCATTGAATTATCATTTAGTATAAAAAATATGTGACTTCTAGTGCCTGAATTATGTATATGATAGTACTGCTAATGCAAGAATTATGTATATTCAATTTTTCAAGCATTGACAAAACGAAACATGTATCAATATTAAACAAACAAACAATTAAGTAAAAGATAAGGGATAGAAGAATGATACTCAGAAATTTATCCTGGTTCGGTCGTCTGTAAGACAACCTACATCCAGTCCCAAGATCATCTTGATCTTAGCCTTTTTCACTAGAATGTTCTATAGAACGTTTTACAGATTGTCCAGCTAGGTCCTAGCCTATCTATCCAACTATCTTGATTCTAACATACATCCCTTGCATCCCTTGAGTTATTCCGGCAAACTCACACAAGATCGCAATGAGGTTCCTTCTTGATGATCACAAGCATCAACGAACGGTAACCACCAGTTTAGCTACTTGATTTTTACACAATTTGGTTTCAATGTAATTTTATAGAAAATTGACAACAAAGAAGATCAAAAGATCTTTCTAACAAAAGCGACTTGATCACACAATGATGTTCAAACTATAAGTGTTTGCCAAGTGGTTTAGTTTTCTCAAAGTATTGTGTGTATCAAAAAATTCAAAGTCTCAAAGGTTCTGTTTTTGAAAAGTTTCAATTATGTGTAATATCAAAAAGTTATGTTTATTTCTTTATTTGAAAAACAGTTTGAGACAGTTTTTATATGTTTCAGAAAAAACACATACAAATCGATTTGCCAATCGATTTTATAAAGCATTGAAATGCTCCAATCGATTTGCCAATTGATGCTCGTGTTTCTTGTTTTCCTTGAATCTTGAAAACATATGCATCAATCAATTTGGCAATCGATTGTGTTACTTCATAAATCAGAAAACTCAGACAAGTTCATATCAGCATCGATTGAGTAATCGATTTCGAATGTTTTGTTCAAACAACAAGATCAAAACAATCGATTCCACAATCGACTAATATTCCATCATAATCGATTTGGCAATTGGTCTGTAACTGAAAACAATTACTCCAATCGATTAGACTGATCACAGGGACTACAGAAATTGCACCAATCGATTCGTCAATCGATTTGCTTTGTCCCAGTGCTTTAGTTGTTTAATTCCAATCGATTTACCAATCGATTTGAATTGTTATAAGGACTTAGCTATTTTGAAAACATTGATTTGCCAATCGACTAAGACCTTGGTTTCTGATGTATGATTAAACATTTTCAACACCCAATCGATTGGTCAATCGATTAGTATATGTCTTGCAAGTCAAGAAATAAAATTCAATTGATGTCTCAATCGATTGGATTTGTCACAGAGCTACTGACTTAGAAAAACTTTTGTCCAATCGATTTGCCAATCGATTTGGTTTAGAACTGGTTGTCTCTATGTCTCACTCAATCGATTCATCAATTGATGTTCCAATCGATTGGTATGTTACAGTGGTTAAGTCTAAAACAAATTAAGCTTGAAATCGAATTGCAAATCGATTTACAAGACTTGTGACTTGCCCTTGTAACTCACACAATCGATTTCTCAATTGATTCATGAATCGATTGTCCAATCGATTGCTTTGCACCCAGAGTTCAAGTTTCACTAAGATCCTTCACATAATCGATTTCCCAATCGATTGGATCAATGATAACTTTACTCCTGAGTCTATCAATCGATTACCTAATTGATTAGTCAATCGATTTTGTTTACTTGGTTCAATTAAAAACACATTTTTATCTTGGCAAAAACTTATGCATGAACTCATATATGATAATCTAAAGCCTAATAAACACTATCACTAAAGACACATAAGCATAGTTGACTTTGTCCAGCACATGCTTCACTTTAAGTTTGATTCCTTGCATTCCAAGCATTGTGTCCATATGTTTAGTGTGTGTGTGTGTGTGTGTGTGTTTCTACCTGAAATGCAACTTGATTCAAACAGTTAGCTTAATCACAAGACATTGTATGTTTGTTAATTATGTCAAAACTAAAATCAGGGGGACTTATGTCCAAAAATCTCCCCCTTTTTGCATAAGTAACAAACATACAAGTTAAACTTGATTTTGACATTTCAAGGTATATAAACAAACAATAATTAAAAAGGCTCCCCCTGAGTTTTTGCATGCATGAGTCATTTAAAATAGCAACAGCATAAACACATGCAAAACATCAGTAAAATAGTACTATGATTACTGCAATAATATCAAAGCTATACATTGCATTTCAATAACATAGTTGTAGAGCTATATAAACAAGGTTATATATAAAAAATCAGAGTAATAGCAACAACAGTCATACTATCAAATTCATTTGTAGTGGGTCAAAAAATATCAGAGCACAACAAGACTGACTATGACTAGTGATGGTGTCAAAAAATCAAAATGATTCATTTGTTCAGAAATAGCATCATAAAAACACAAGTTTAAATTGTACCATTTTCTCCCCCTTTGTTATTGCATGCAAAAAGGCATAACAAAGTACAAAAAACAAAGAGAATAGAGTGAAAATGATATTCGTATATAAACTGATCAATACAAGTCAATACAACAAAACAGATACAAAGCAACAAAGAACCTAAACACCTGAACTCCTAAACTGGGCTGATCGTCATTATTAACTAAGGGAGAGGCAGAGACCGTTGTATTATCCTCAGCAGGTCACTGAACACTGTGAACGTGCACCCATATAAATAGTGCCTCTAGATCCTCAATGCAAAAACAACCGCCGCAAGCTCCAAATCATGAGTAGGATAGTTCCTCTCAAGATTCTTCAATTTCCTTGAGGCATAAGCCACAACTTTCTTGTGCTGCATCAGAACACATCCCAACCCTTAGTGAGATGCGTCACAATAAACTTCATAGGGTT
This sequence comes from Cicer judaicum, assembly GCA_037974835.1. NCBI lineage: Eukaryota > Viridiplantae > Streptophyta > Magnoliopsida > Fabales > Fabaceae > Cicer > Cicer judaicum. Next base: position 1,861,442 of record JBBPBS010000235.1, on the reverse strand, counting down.
CATCTGATTGCGGTAACACCAACACTGGTGAGGTCGTCAATTTTCTCTTTAGTAATTGAAAATTTTCCTCACACTTCTCCGTCCATGCGAACGGTTGATCTTTTCTAGTAAGTTGTGTCAATGGAGTCACAATCTTAGCAAAACCTTCAATAAACCTCCTGTAGTACCATACCAATCCTACAAAACTTTGCATGTCAGTGACAGTCTGAGGCTGTTTCCAAGCAAGAACCACTTCGATCTTAGCCGGATCTACATCGATTCCTTCCTTGGTTATCACATGTCCTAAGAAATTCACTTTCTCTAGCCAAAATTCACACTTTGACAGATTGGCATGCAATTGCTTCTCGCGTAAAATCTCAAGAACTTGACGTAAATGTTCCCTATGCTCCTCTTCAGTTCTAGAATAAATCAATATATCATCAATGAACACCACAACAAATTTATCAAGGAATGGATTAAAGATTCTGTTCATGTAGTCCATGAAAATTGCTGGTGCATTGGTAACTCCAAACGGCATCACGAGATATTCATAATGTCCGTAACGGGATCTGAAAACAGTTTTCTGAATATCTCCTTCTCTTACTCGAATCTGATGGTAACCCGACTTCAGGTCAATCTTCGAAAATACCGCGGCCCCCTTAATTGATCCATTAAATCATCAATGTGTGGCAAAGGATAACGATTCTTAATAGTTGCCTTATTAAGTTGTCTATAATCTACACATAACCGTGAGCTTCCGTCTTTCTTCTTAACTAGTAAAACAGGAGCTCCCCATGGCGATACACTTGGTCTAATAAATTTCTTCTTCAACAAATCTTCAATTTGGCCCTTGAGCTCATTTAATTCCGATGGTGACATTCGATACGGCGTAATCGAAGTTGGTCCCGTTCTTGGGTGCAAATCAATGAAAAACTCCACTTCTCTTACCGGTGGCAATCCTGGAATTTCTGTTGGGAATACATCCCGGTACTCTTTGACAAGAGTCACATCTTCTATGTTCACATTTATCCTTGCCTCCATAGTAGCCAGAGACAAAAACTCATGAGTCCCTTCACTTAGCGACACTTGGAGTTTGTTAGCGGCTAAATACTTAACAACTCCTGGTTCGGGCAAAAGCACCAATTTACGAGCACAATCCAAGATCACATAATGATAAGACATCCAATCCATACCGAGAATGACCTCGAGTGATTGTAGGGGTAAAAAAAACAAATTAACCAAGAAATCCCTATTCTGAATAGTCATTTGACAATGTAAACATGCAGAATTTACTGTCAAAGTCTTAGCAGGTGTGGAGACAACCAAATCAAAAGGTAAAGTAGATACAGATAACTTCAACCGATTGACACAATACATAGCAATGAAGGAATGAGTTGCCCCCGAATCAAAAAGTGCATTTAGAGTGTTACCTGCAATTTCACAGTCACGTTGAATCAGATTGCCAGATGGATTCCCCTCTTCAGCACTCACACAATAAATGCGTCCTCTAGCGGTAGGACGAGTAGCCCTAGCTACATTCACAACTGGTTCCACCTTTGGAGCCGTGCAATCCCTTGCCACGTGCCTTGGCTTCCGACAATTGTAGCAGGTGAGAACATTAGAGGTACAAGTACTAGCATAATGTCCCTCTTCCCCACATCGGAACATCGAAGCACTTGTCCCAATTGTCTTCCAAAATTCTGGTTCCCCGAGCGATTCTGGCCACCATTGTTATTTTGTGGTCGATTATAGGGTTTAGCAACCTGTTTCCCCTTGTTGTTCTCATAATTCACCCGACTGGGCCCTCCAGCACTAAAATTCCCTCCTCGACTAGCCCTCTTATTCTTCATGTCCTCAACTTCCCTGCATTTTTCCACGAGGACTTGGAAACGTTGAATTCCCAATGGCAAGACAGAATCATGGATCTCATATTTTAGTCCGTCTTGGAAACGATGACACATGAACGGTTCATCAATCTCTTCAAGGAAAAACCTAAAATGTCTTGATAGGGATTCAAACTTAGCGGCATAATCGCCCACGGTCATGTTTCCCTACTGCAGTTTCAGGAAATCATCACCTAGTTTAGTTCTGGTGCTCATCGGGAAGTATTTGTCTAAAAACTTCCTTTTGAACGATTCCCAATTCACCTCCTCGTGGGCCAACCTCATCAACAAACTTGTACTCCTCCACCAATACTCCGCATCCCCTAACAACATATAAGTGGCATAGTTGACCTTCACTGTCGCCTGACAGTTAGTCATTTCGAAGATCTTCTCTACTTCTTGGATCCACTTATCCGCTTTCTCCGAATTCTCATCCCCCTTAAACTTGGGAGGATTGTAATGACGGAAATCTTCCAACCCTCTTGACTCTGCAGCACGGATCTCTCTTTCCCTCTTTTCGAGATCACGTTGAGTCTTAGCAGCAGTCTGTGCAACAACAGCAGCAGCCATGTTATTCATAGCCTCCGCCATTCGATCATCCCTGTTAGCATTGGCTCTCGGAGCGTCATCCCTTCTTGGCGGCATGGTTTTCCTATAAAACCATCATCAAGTAGAATCTTAACACTACTTCAAATAATTCTAAAATTAGCTTCCAACCACATCAACACCAAATAATTATTTCGGACATGACCACTCAAACCACCTAAACCGACGCATGATCAGACGACAACTCCCAACCTATAGGTTGACCTACAATCTATAACCAAAGGTTGCACAGCTTCCAAAGAAAACCAAACCAAAGCTCTGATACCACAAATGTAACACCCCGTTTTCTCCAAAGCGATGGTGTATTTTTTTTTTTTAAAAAAGAAATTAAAATACAACAGAGAAATAAATAAGGTAAAACCTTTGGATAAATAATTAAGTCATTAAAATTTACAAGCAGCGGAAAAGTTTTTCAAAATATAAATCCAAAGCATGTCCTGATGTCAACAATAGTATAGGTACATCCTTTCAACTTAACATAAAGGTAGCCCAAAAGAAAGACATATATGCCCTGAGTGACAACCTACTCTGATCATTCTATACATACCAAAAAAAAAAAACTATACACCTTGAGTAATCTCCACGCGCCCCGTGAGATTCTCCTAACGTAGCTCCAATCAAGCACTCCCATCCACATTCCCGTTCGGAGGGTCCGAACCGGTGGGATCATCCTGACTCTCATCTGAGGGCAAAGCCCAGATTTCCACAATAGTTGTAAAGGGTCACCAACCGAAATTAACAGTTAACACATAACATTTAAGTTTTTAAATGAACAAAATACCTTTTCACCTTAGCATGCACCTTAAAAGGATTTTCCATATGCTAAAAGTTCATACAATGCTTGCCAAATGTAAATGAAATCAAATAGAGTTCTCAATCCATCAAGTAATACACAACTGAACAAAACATTGATAAATTAATTGAGCAATCGATTATCTAACTCAAAATAAGAATTTCCACTAAAACAATCGATTGGGAAATCGATTAAGTGGATAATTGAGCCCCTGTATTAAAGCCAATCGATTTCCTGAAGGTTTTTAGTGAAGTTTGAATTCTAGGCTTAATTCAATCGACAGTTGATTGGGCAGTTGATTGGGCAATTGATTGGGCAATCAACTAGGCAATCGATTGGGCAATCAACTAGGCAATCGATTGACAGCATTGCTGAGCCACTGACTTAATGCCAATCGATTGGGCAATCGATTTCCCTGCATATTCTTCCAAAAATACATAAACTAACTCGATCACATTCATACACAAATCCACATCTTAACACTTAGCACTAATAACGCAATCGCTACAACAACACGAGTTTCGAAATAATATTGCAACCAAACATGCTATCACCAAATTCCAAAACATAACACTTAACAATTTAAACACAGTTACCATGACAACTCGAGTTTCAAACTCTCAATCATACACTTGAATCAAAACACGACTCGTGTGCGAAGCACCCTTATGCAATGCGTATATGCCAAAATGCATGGACTCAGAATTCCAAACCAAAACCTTCCTCGAAGGGCCGTAAATCATAATTGTACCGCCTATCGCAGGCCAAAGTACCAATTACCGAGGTGCCACCTATCACGGGTCAAAACGATTTACTAAAAGAAAAAGCGTAAGTCCTAATTGTACCGCCTATCGCAGGCCAAAGTACCAATTACCGAGGTGCCACCTATCATGGGTCAGCACAACTTACCAAAAAGTAAATCGTAAACGTACCACCTATCACGGGTCAGTACTGTTTACCGAGGTGCCACCTATCACGGGTCAGCACAATTTACCAGAATGAAATGCATGAACATACACTGACTCCATCCACAAGAATCGTTAAGTAAATGCAGATATTAAAAGATTCCCCATTTTTAATACTCATTTAACTTAAACGAATTTCACGCCAAACATTAAGCAAACAGACATATTAAGAGATTCCCCATTCTTAACGCCTAGTTAACTTAAACGATTTTCAAAACAAACATTAAGTAACCAAGACATTAAGAGATTCCCCATTCTTAACGTCCAGTTAACTTAAATGATTTTCAAAACAAACATTAAATAACCAAGGCATTAAGAGATTCCCCATTCTTAAGGCCCAGTTAACTTAAACGATTTTCAAAACAAACATTAAGTAACCAAGACATTAAGAGATTCCCCATTCTTAACGCCCAGTTAACTTAAACGATTTTCAAAACAAACATTAAGTAACCAAGACATTAAGAGATTCTCTGTTCTTAACGCCCAGTTAACTTAAACGATTTTCAAAACGAACATTAAGTAAACAAGAAATTAAGAGATTCCCCATTCTTAATTCTCATTTGACTTAAACGATTTTCCAAAACATTAGTAAACGGAGATATTAAGAGATTCCCCATTCTTAATACTCTTTTAACTCAAAACGGTTTTCACAAACACACATTTAGTAAACAAGACATTAAGAGATTCCCGATTCCTAATACTCATTTAACTTAATGGTTTTCAAATTCCACGCAAAACAACTCAAACATATTATCAATCCACATCAAAACACATTAATTCATTTTTCCACAAAATCCAACCATACACATATCAAATTCCATCAGTATCAATTAAGAACACGTCAAAAACAACGAACACAAAACAACACAATCCACCACTCAAACACACAAGTTTGATTTACTCAAAATCATACATAAATGAGTTTTAAATTCATTTTCCACGATTCATTCATCAAGATAACCAAAACGTAACTCTAAGGTTTTACCTAAATAGCCTTAGATACATTTTCCCCAAATCAATACTCCAACCCTAACAAAAATTTTCTCCACACAACCATATATTAGACCCTAAATGCAAACTAAAAGTTTGGAAGGAGCCATTACCTTAACGTTATCTTTAACGTCGATTTACGGCACCACGATCAAATCCGGTAAAAACTTTGCTCGTGACGTCACTTCCAAAGTTAGCTCACTAGCACCGTAGTGTAGTGGTGAGCAACTTTCCCTTCTATCCCTTCGCGAAGCGAAGCTTGGATCCAGAAGAAACGGCGAGATTTGTGCTTGACGGTTTTAAAATCCCTAAACCGTTTTCCTTCGTTTTCGAATCAAAGAGGAAGAGTGAAGTTGAGAAATCCTTGTCCTATCACCCACTATCAATTTCTAAATCAATGAAACAAGGAAGAACGAAAATGGATGAAGATGGAGGAAGGAAGAAAAACGCACGCGAGGCAGGGGAGGAAGAAAATGGAATTTTCTGTTTTCCCTCCTTCTCTTTTCCTTTCTTCCTTTTCCTTTCCTTCCTATTTTCATTTCTTTCCATTTCCTTCCTTTCCTTTTCTTTATATATATATATATATATTAATAATAATTAACAAATATCTCCAAATCTTTAGATATTTATTAAATTACCCTTTTACTCATAACGCATTAAAACTCTTCGCAAAAGATTCACCGCAGTTAATTTAATTTATTTATCGACGAGTAATTCTAATCAGGCATCAAAATATCTCTTTGGTCATATAAACTCCAAAATATTAATAACTTGGCAAAAAAGCCCCTGAGTTCAATACCAAAATCCATTAAAATACATACGGTATAATTTAAAATTACGGGTCTTACAAACAACACCTTTTTGACTTTGGTGTTGATCTTGGAACTTTGCCTATGATGTGTGACAACACTAGTGCCATAAATATCACAAAGAATCCTGTTATGCACTCAAGAACAAAGCATATAGAGATTAGACATTATTTCATTAGGGATCCATACCAAAATGGAAATATCATGCTTGAATATATTAATACATTTGATCAATTAGCTGATATATTTACCAAAGCTTTACCCAATGAAAGTTTCTTCTATATTAGAATGAAACTTGGTATAATAGATCAAAATGAAATATGATCTCTGTGACAAATCGATTGAGACATCGATGTTTCCTCTAATCAAACTAACTGGCAATAGATAAATCGATTTGTAAATCGACTATCCTGTTTCAAACTTCAAATCAGCATCACAAAATCGATTGCATAATCGATTTATGCTACAAAGCTTCTCTACTGTGATAATATAAAACACGATAATCGATTTCATAATCGCTTTACTACTCATTAGTAGCTATAAATGCGGAAGTATACATCAATCCAATCGATTGATGAATCAATTCAAGATCTAGAAAATTGTTTTAAAGAATCCATTTCATAATCGATTATTCCTCCAAGAAGTCCAAAGATTTGAGAAATCTTTAAAACTCAAACCCGAGCATCGATTTGTTAATTGATTTCATCAATTTTTAAAGCCTGGAAGCCAAATAAGTCGATTTGGATGTCGATGTTGTAATGAGAAGTTTTTCCTGAACTGATATGGAAATCGATTTAGTAATTGAACATTCACTTAAGGAAATCGATTTGAATTATGATTGTTGCAAAAAATAATAGCCATTGGAGGCAACTATTACTAAAACCTTTCATTTCCCTCCAATAACGGTAACATAATCGATTTGGCAATCGATGTGTCGTGTACAAATGCTTAATAACATCGATTTATAAATTGATTCTGAACAGTACAACTTAAAACCCCAAATCGATTTCTCAACACACTTTCCCCAAACTTCTCTGCGTTTTCTCTTTGCTTTTTACACTTCTCAAGCTCGTTTCTCTGATTCCTTGAAACTTCTCAAACTTCCTAAATCTTGCAAATGGCGAGAGTGAAACAAACAACTGAAAAATCACAATCCTCTTCATCAACCTCAAGTGGTAGAACACCTTCTCCTCCACCCACTTCAAAAAGAATCTCAAGATGTCTTTTGAAGACATAGTTGACATTGGCAATCAACAACTGAAGAAAGAAACCCTATTAACCTTGATAGTACTGAACCTCATGGTGAGGAGACACTTGTTGAGGCTAATACAACAATCTCTACCTCTCCCACTGGTGAGAATGAGGAACAGCCCTAGATTAGTTGTTTAGGATTTTGTTTTCTTCGGTGTTTTGTAATGTTTTTGTGTTTTCAGTGTATATCTTGCAATAGCTTTTGAATCATCATTCTCAATTGTATTTTTTTTTTGAATATAATGACAAAAGGGGGAGAATTTAGATTGTGCTTATGTGATCTGATATATGATTGTGCTGATGTTGTGCTCTGATACCAATCAAATTTAAATTGTGCTTTAAATTGTGCTTATGTGATCTGATTCTGTGATCTGATCAATGCTCTGAAACATAATTTGGATGAATACTCGGATAGACCAAATTTAAATGATTTGAATAAAGTGTACTCTTATGTGCTCTGTTACCAAACTTAATTGATTTTAAATTGGATGCTCTGATACTGTGTTCTGATTACTCTGATACCAAATTTGAATATGTGCTCTGATATCAAACTTGAAATGAATTATGAAGTCTATAATTCAGGGGGAGTTTTTAAATAATAGTTATTATAAAGTAAAGTTTTGAAATGTAAACTCAAAGTTAAATTATATGTTTGTCATTTAATCAAAAAGGGGGAGATTGTAAGATATATGCCTCCTTGATATTGATTTTGATATAACTTCCAAACATATAATGTATATGCATTATTTGATAAATCTAATGGTGTAAGTTGAGATACATTTCAGGAAATCAATCAAGCAAAGATTAATCATAAGGCTTGAAGATTATGTGAAAAAGAATCAAACACTTGGACAAATCTTGGATCTCAAGCAATCAAGCAAATATTGATGATAGTATACAAAGCTTGAAGATTATATGCAACTTTGTCTAGTGGTCATAGTATTTAATAGGTAGATTCATCATTATGGTTTCATATCTAAGTATTTGCCAAATTAAAAATGAAATCATAAAATAAGTATATTAATCAATCAATTGGTAAATCGATTGATAAATCACCTGGGCAATCGATTGTCTAATCCACAGAACAACTTTTCACTGAGTTAATCGATTGGGAAATCGATTACTTAAATGTTTTTAATCAGGTATTTGTTCTGTGATTAAAGAAATTAATCGGACAATCAATTTGCAAATCAATTGGTTAATCGATTTACTGATTAACAGAACAAAGCTTGCACTGAATTAATCGATTACTAAAAAGTGTTTTTCAGCATACTTGTGTTCTATGATTAAAGAAATGAATTTGATTAAGTTGCAAGCTTTGCACTAATCGATTGCATGAATGAAAGAGTTTATCATTTATCAGAAACATATTGCATAATCGTTTGGCACATCAATTTTAACTAAATATTAGAGTTATTGGGATAAGTCAAGTCGATTGGCAAATCGATTCGCGAAATAACTGATTTATAGGGAGAATTTAGACCATTACCAAATCGATTATGTTAATAAAAGAATCGACTGGGTAATCGATTGTTTTGATATCGTTTTTTGAACAAAACAAGTATAATCAATTCTGACGAGTAACTCTTAAGGATAGATTGGTGTTGGTCTAGAATTGGTGTTGAGTTAGATGTATAGGCATTGAAGTGATGGAAAGACTGTAAACATACTCAAATCATTTCTAGTAAAGGCTGAAATCTGTGAGTGATTTCAGGACTGGATATAGACTATCGAATCGATAGTCGAACCAGAATAAAAATCCCTGGTGCACACTTTTCTATCTCTATACTCTTTATTTTGATAATGCATGTGTTCTTGCATGTTTGTTTTTGAATCTCTATCTTGAATAATCTTTTGAATCTATCACTGTTAAAATTGGAATTAATATTAAACATGTTGGTTTTAATATTAAGTTCATCACTTAGGAAAAATTGGATAATCTAGTTAATAATATTGTGTATAAATTCCTAAGGTTTTTAACCAATCTTGTCCATCCAACAGGTGTGTTTGTGTCATTGGGTGAACAATTAGGTCATTTTCGTCCTCCGTAGGCTTATTCTTGGCCAATTAGGGATTTTAACCAATGTTGTGCATCCAAAAAGTTCATTTTTATCATTGGATTAACAATTTGGTCAACTTCATCCCCCTTAGGCTTATTCTTTTTCAATTAGGGTTTTTAACCAATCTTGTGCATACATAAGGTGTGTTTGTGTCATTAGATGAACAATTCGGTCATTTTCGTCCTCCCTACGCTAATTCTTGTCTAATTAGGGTTTTTTAACCAATCTTGTGCATCCAATAGGTGTGTTTGTGTCATAAGAAGAACATTTAGGTCATTTTCGTACCCGCTAGGCTTCTTCTTGTGCAATTAGCATTTTTAACCAATCTAGGGCATCAAATAGGTGTGTTTGTGTCATTGGATGACAATTAGGTCACTTTCGTCATAACTAGGCTTATTCTTGTCCTATTTGTGTTTTAACCAATCTTGTCCATCCAATACGTGTGTTTTTGCCATTGGATGTACATTTAAGTCATTTTCTTTCTCCCTAGGCTTATTCCTTTCCAATTAGGGTTTTTAAGTAATCTTGTGCATCCAATAAGTTCATTTGTGTCAATAGATTAACATTTAGGTCATTTTCATCCACCCTTGGCTTATTCTTGTCCAATAAAGGTTTTTATCCAATCTTGTGCATCCAATTGCTGTGTTTGTCATCGGATCAACATTTAGGTAATTTTCTTCCTCCCTAGGCTTATTCTTGTCCAATTAGGGTTTTTAACTAATCTTGTGCATCCAATAGGTGTGTTTGTGTAATTGGATGTACAATTAGGTTATTTTCGTCCTCGCTAGGCTTATTCTTGTACAATTAGGGTTTTTAACTAATCTTGTACATCCAATAGGTGTGTTTGTGTCATACGAAGAACATTTAGGTCATTTTCGTCCCCGCTAGGCTTATTCTTGTGCAATTAGGGTTTTTAACCAATCTTGTACATCCAATAAGTTCAATTGTGCCATTGGATTAACATTTAGGTCATTTTCGTCCTCTCTAGGTTTAATGTAGTCCAACTAGGGTTTTTACCCAATCTTGTGCATCCAATAAGTTCATTTGACTCATTGGATTAACATTTAGGTCATTTCCTGGCTCCCTAGGCTTATTCTTGTCCAATTAGGGTTTTTATCCAATCTTGTGCATCCAATAGGTGTGTTTGTGTCATTCGATGAACAATTTGGTCTTTTTTGTCCTCCCTAGGCTTATTCTTGTCCAATTAGGATTTTTAACCAATCTTGTACATCCTATTGGTGTGTTTGTGTCATTGCGTGAACATTTAGGTCATTTTCTTCCCCCCTAATCTTATTCTTGTCCAATTAGGGTTTTTAACCAATCTTCAGCCTCCAATAGGTGTGTTTGTAACATTGGAGGACAATTAGGTCACTTTCGTCATCTCTAGGATTATTCTTGTCCAATTAGGGTTTTAAGCAATCTAGTGCATCCAATACGTGTCATTGTGTCATTGGATGTTCATTTAGGTCATTTTCTTTCTCCATAGGCATATACTTCTCCAATTAGGGTTTTTAACTAATTTTGTGCATCCAATAAGTTCATTTGTGTAAATGGATTAACATTTAGGTTATTTTCGTCCTCCCTTGGCTTATTCTGGTCCCATTAGGGTTTTCATCCAATCTTGTGCATCCAATTGGTGTGTTTGTCATTGGATCAACATTTAGGTAATTTTCTTCCTCCCTAGGCTTTTTCTTGTCCAATTAGGGTTTTTAACCAATCTTATGCATTCAATAGATGTGTTTGTGTCATTGGATGAACATTTAGGTCATTTTCATCCTGGCTAGGCTTATTCTATTCCAATTAGGGTTTTTAATGAATGTTGTGCATCCATTAAGTTCTTTTGTGTCATTAGATTAACATTTAGGTCAATTCCATCCTCCATAGGCCTATTATTGTCCAATTAGGGTTTTTAACCAATCTTGTGCATCCAATAGGTGCGTTTGTGTCACGTCCTCCCTAGGCTTATTCTTGTCCGATTAGGGTTTTTAACCGATCTTGTGCATCCAATTGGTGTGTTTGTGTCGTTGGATGAACATTTAGGTCATCTTCTTCCCCCGTAGGCTTATTCTTGTCGAATTAGGGTTTTTAACCAATCTTGGGCATCGAGTAGGTATCTTTGTGTCATATGATGACAACTATGTCACTTTCGTCATCTCTAGGCTTATTCTTGTCCAATTAGGATTTTAACCAATCTTGTGCATCCAATACGTGTGTTTGTGTCATTGGATATATATTTAGGTCATTTTCTTTCTCCTTAGGCTTATTCCTATCTAATTAGGGTTTTTAACTAATCTTGTGCATCCAATAAGTTTATTTGTGTCAATGGTTTAACATTTAGGCCATTTTCGTCCTCCCTTGGCTTATTCTTGTCCAATTAGGGTTTTTATCCAATCTTATCCGTCCAATTGGTGTGTTTGTCATTGGATCAATATTTAGGTAATTTTCTTCCTCCCTAAGCTTATTCTTGTCCAAATAGGGTTTTTAACCTATCTAGTGCAACCAATTGGTGTGTTTGTGTCATTGGATGTACAATTAGGTTATTTTCGTCTTGACTAGACTTATTCTTGTCCAATTAGGGTTTTTAACCAAACTCGTGCATCCAATAACTTTATTTGTGTCATTGGATGAACATTTAGGTCATTTTCGTCCTGCCTAGGCTTATTCTATTTCAATTAGGGTTTTTATCCAATCTTGTGCATCCAATAAGTTCATTTGTGTCATTGGATTAACATTTAGGTCATTTCCATCCTCCCTAGGCTTATTCTTGTGCAATTTGGGTTTTTAACCAATCATGTGCATCCAACAGGTGTGTTTGTGTCATTTGATGAATACTTAGGTCATTTACATCCTCTATAGGCTGATTCTGGTCCAATTAGGGTTTTTAACCAATCTTTGGCATCCAATTAGTTCATTTGTGTCATTGGATTAATGGTTAGGTCAATTTCATTCGCTCTAGGTTTATTCTTATCAAATTAGGGTTTTAAATCAATCTTGTGCATCCAATAACTTCATTTGTGTCATTGGATTAACATTTAGGTCATTCTCTTCCTCTCTAGGTTTATTCTGGTCCAATTAGGGTTTTTAACAAATCTTGTGCATCTAATAGGTGTGTTTGTGTAATTGGATGAACATTTAGGTCATTTTCGTCCTCCATAGACTTAATCTCGTCCAATTAGGGTTTTTAAAAAATCTTGTGCATCCAATAAGTTCATTGGTGTCATTGGAATAACATTTAGGTCATGTTCGTCCTCCCTAGGGTTATTGTTGTCCAATTAGGTTTTTAACCAATCTTGTGCATCCAATAGGTGTGTTTGTTTCATTGGATGAACATTTAGGTTAATTTCGTCCTTCCTAGGATTATTCTATTATAATAGGGGTTTTTAATCAATGTTGTGCGTCCAAGAAGTTCATTTGTGTTACTGGATTAACATTTAGGTCATTTCTGTCCTCCCTAGGCTTGTTCTTCTCCAGTTAGAGTTTTGAACCAATCTTGTGCATCCAACAGGTGTGTTTGTGTCATAAGAAGAACCTTAAGGTCATTGTCGTCCCCACTGGGCTTATTCTTGTGCAATTAGGGTTTTTAACCAATCTTTTAAATCCCTAGGTTTATTCTTGTCAAATTAGGGTTTTTAACCAATCTTGTGCATCTAATAGGTGTGTTTGTGTCATTGGATTAACATTTAGGCCATTTTCGTCCTCTCTAGGGTTAATGTTTTCCAATTAGGGTTTTTACCAAATCTTGTGCATCCAATAAGTTCATTTGTCTCGTTGGATAAACATTTAAGTCATTTCCATCCTCCCTAGGCTTATTCTTGTCCTATTAGGGTTTTTAACCAATCTTGTGCATCCAATAGGTGTGTTTGTGTCATAAGAAGAACTTTAAGGTTATTGTCGTCCCCACTAGGCTTATTCTTGTGCAATTAGGATTTTTAATCAATCTTTTAAATCCATTAAGTTCAATTGTGTAATTGGATTACAATTTAAGTCATTTTTGTCCCTTGTAGGTATAATGTTGTCCAACTAGGGTTTTTACCAAATCTTGTGCATCCAATAAGTTCATTTGTCTCTTTGGATTAACATTTAGGTCATTTCCGTCCTCCCTATGCTTATTCTTGTCCAGTAAGTGTTTTAAACCAATCTTGTGCATCCAACAGGTGTGTTTGTGTCATTGCATGAACAATTAGGTCATTTTCGTCCTCCATAGGCTTATTCTTTTCCAATTAGGTTTTTTAACCAATCTTGTCCATCAAATTAGTTCATTTGTGTTATTGGATTAATAATTAGGTCAATTTCGTCGTCTCTGGGTTAAATCTTGTCAAATTGGGGTTTTTAACCAATGTTGTGCATCTAATAAGTTCATTTGTGTCATTGTATTAACATTTAGGTCATTTTCGACCTCCATAGGCTTATTCTTGTCCAGTTAGGGTCTTGAACCAATCTTGTGTATCCAACAGGTGTGTTTGTGTCATTGGGTGAAAAATTAGGTCATTTTCATCCTCCGTAAGCTTATTCTTTTCCAATTAGGGTTTTTAACCAATCTTGTGCATCGATAAGGTGTGTTTGTGTCATTGGATGAACATTTAGGTCATTTTCTTCCTCCCTAGGCTTATTCTTGTCCAATTAGGGTTTTTATCCAATCTTGTGCATCCAATAGGTGTGTTTGTGTCATAAGAAGAACATTTAGGTCATTGTCGTTCCCGTTAGGCTTATTCTTGTGCAATTAGGGTTTTTACCCAATCTTGTACATCCAATAAGTTCAATTCTGTCATTGGATTAACATTTAGGCCATTTTCGTCCCCTCTAGGTTTAATGTTTTCCAATTAGGGTTTTTACCAAATCTTATACATCCAATAAGTTCATTTGTCTCATTGGGTTAACATTTAGGTCAGTTCCATCCTCCCGAGGCTTATTCTAGTCCAATTAGGATTTTTAACCAATCTTGTACATCCAATTGGTGTGTTTGGTCATTGCATCAACATTTAGGTCATGTTCTTCCCCCCTAATCTTATTTTTGTCCAATTAGGGTTTTTAACCAATCTTGGGCATCCAATAGGTGTGTTTTTGTCATTGGAGGACAATTAGGTCACTTTCGTCATCTCTAGGCTTATTCTTGTCCAATTAGGGTTTTAACCAATCTTGTGCATCCAATACATGTATTTGTGTCATTGGATGTTCATTTTGGTCATTTTCTTTCTCCCTAGGCTTATTCCTGTCCAATTAGGGTTTTTAACTAAACTTGTGCATCCAATAAGTTCATTTGTGTAAATGGATTAACATTTAGGTCATTTTCGTCCTCCATTGGCTTATTCTGGTCCAATTAGGGTTTTTATCCAATCTTGTGCATCCAATTGGTGTGTTTGTCATTGGATCAACATTTAGGTAATTTTCTTCCTCCCTAGGCTTTTTCTTGTCCAATTAATTGGTAGTGGGATTGTGATGAGGCGGTACTTATCCCCTAGGTATCGGGCTCGAATCCCACGGAAGGCAAAAACACGCAAGATTTCCATGAGGGAAAGGGGGGTGCGAGAAGGTCGTGAGGTAACATTGCCGGTAACGGGAATGGCCGGGGTGTTACACTATGCTTATTCTTGTCCATTTAGGGTTTTAAACCAATCTTGTGCATCCAACAGGTGTGTTTGTGTCATTGGATGAACAATTAGGTCATTTTCGTCCCCCAAAGGCTTATTCTTTTCCAATTAGGGTTTTTAACAAATCTTGTGCATCCAATTAGTTTATTTGTGTCATCGGATTAACAATTAGGTCAATTTCGTCCTCTCTAGGTTTAATCTTGTCAAATTGGGGTTTTTAACTAATGTTGCGCATCTAATAAGTTCATTTGTGTCATTGGATTAACGTATAGGTTATTTTATTCCTCCCTAGGCTTATTCTTCTCCAGTTAGGGTTTTGAACCATTCTTGTGTATCCAACAGGTGTGTTTGTGTCATTCGGTGAAAAATTAGGTCATTTTCATCCTCCGTAGGCTTATTCTTGTCAAATTAGGGTTTTTAACCAATCTTGTGCTTCCATAAGGTTTTTTTTGTCATTGGATGAACATTTAGGTCATTTTTTCTTCCTTAGGCTTATTCTTGTCCAATTAGGGTTTTTATCCAATCTTGTGCATCCAATAGGTGTGTTTGTGTCATAAGAAGAACATTTAGGTCATTGTCGTCCCTGCTAGGCTTATTCTTGTGCAATTAGGGTTTTTAACCAATCTTGTACATTGAATTAACATTTAGGCCATTTTCGTCCTCTCTAGGTTTAATGTTGTCCAATTAGGGTTTTTACCAAAGATTGTGCATCCAATAAGTTCATTTGTCTCCTTGGATAAACATGTAGGTTATTTCTGTCCTCCCTAGGCTTATTCTTGTCCAATTAGGGTATTTAACCAATCTTGTGCATCCAATAGGTGTGTTTGTGTCATAAGAAGAACATTTAGGTCATTGTCGTCCCCGCTAGGCTTATTCTTGTGCAATTAGGTTGTTTAACCAATTATATACATCCAGAAAGTTCGATTGTGTCATTAGATTACCATTTAGGTCATTTTTGTCCCCTCTAGGTTTAATGTTGTCGAAATAGGGTTTTTACCAAATGTTGTGCATCCAATAAGTTCATTTGTCTCACTGTATTATCATTTAGGTCAATTCCGTCCTCCCTAGGCTTATTCTTGTCCAATTAGGGTTTCTAACCAATCTTGTGCATCCAATAGGTGTGTTTGTGTCATTGGATGAACAATTTGGTCATTTTCGTCCTCCCTAGGCTTATTCTTGTCCAATTAGGGTTTCGAAGCAATCTTGGGCATCCAATATGTGTGTTTGTGTCATTGGAAGATAATTAGGTCACTTTCCTCATCTCTAGGTTTATTCTTTTCCAATTAGGGTTTTAGTCAATCTTGTGCATCCAATACATGTATTGGTGTCATTGGATGTACATTCTGGTTATTTTCTTTCTCCCTAGGCATATTCCTGTCCAATTAAGGTTTTAACTAATCTTGTGCATCCAATAAGTTCATTTGTTTCAATGGATTAACATTTAGGCCATTTTCTTCCACCCTTGGCTTATTCTTGTCCAAATAGGGTTTTTATCCAATATTGTTCATCCAATTGGTTTGTTTGTCATTGGATGTACAACTAGGTTATTTTCGTCCTCGCTAGGCTTATTCTTGTCCAATTAGGGTTTTTAACCAATCTTGTGCATCCAATAAGACCATTTGTGTCATTAGATTAACATTTATGTTAATTTCGTCATCTCTAGGTTTATTCTTGTCCAATTAGGGTTTTTAACCAATCTTGTGCATCCAATAAGTTCAGTTGTGTCATTGGATTAACATTTAGGTCATTTCCATCCTCCCTAGGCTTATTCTTTTCCAATTAGGGTTTTAAACCAATCTTGTGCATCCAACAGGTGTGTTTGTGTCATTGGATGAACAATTAGGTCATTTTCGTCCTCCATAGGCTTATTCTTTTCGAATTAGGATTTTTAACCAATCTCTGCATCCAATTAGTTCATTTGTGTCATTGGATTAGTAATTAGGTCAATTTCGTCCTCTCTAGGTTTATTCTTGTCAAATTGGGGTTTTTAACCAATCTTGTGCATCCAATAAGTGCATTTGTGTCATTGGATTAACATTTAGGTCATTTTCTTCCACCCTAGGCTTATTCTTGTCCAGTTAGGGTTTTTAACCAATCTTGTGCATCCAATAGGTGTGTTTGTGTCATTTGATGAACATTTAGGTCATTGTCGTCCTCCATAGGCTTAATCTTGTCTAATTAGTGTTGTTAACAAATCTTGTGCATCTAATAAGTTCATTGGTGTCATTGGAATAATATTTAGGTCACGTTCGTCCTACCTAGGGTTATTGTTTTCCAATTAGGTTTTTTAACCAATCTTGTGTAAGATATATGCCTCTTTGAGTATGATTTTGATATAACTTGCAAACATACAATGTATATCATTATCTGATTAATCTAATAGTTTTGGTTGAGATACATTTCAGGACAGAATCAAACACTACACTTGGACAAATCTTGGGTCTCAAGTAATCAAGCAAAGATTGATCAGACCTGTGTTCTATGATTAAAAGAAATCGATTGGACAATCGATTGATATACTTTTATTAAGTTACGAGCTTTCTATAAATCAATTAGTTAATCGATTGCATAAATGAAATTAGTTCATCATTTAACAGAAACATAGTACATAATCGATTGGCACATCGATTTTCATTAAATGACTGAGTTACAGGGACAAATCGGTCGATTGGCAAATCGATTTGATAAAATGTCTAAGTTACAGGGAGAAATTGGCCCATTGCCAAATCGATTATGTTAATGAAAGTGAATTGACTGAGTAATCGATTGTTTGACCTTGCATTTTGAACAAAACAATTATAATCGATTATTCAATCGACTCTGATATAAACTGAGTATCAGTTTCTGATTTATGCATTAAAAAAATCGATTAGTTCTTCTATTTCAAGAAATTCAAGAAAAACAAGAAATGCGAAATTGATTAGGAAATCGATTGATCTAGAATACGCATTAATAAAATCGATTGGGAAATCGATTGGTCTGATGTTTTTCTAAAACTATATAAACTGAATCAATCACAATTTTTACATAACACAGAAAACTGAAAGAATTTCATTAGCTTTTCAAAAAATACACTTTGAGAAAAATTGTTGTAACTCACAAACTTAATTGGCAAATACTTAGTGTGAGATTCATTGTGATTGAATCAAGTGTTTTAGTTCTTTATGAAAGAATCATCTCTGTAATAGAAAGTGTGTGGAAATCTAGTATTGTGAAACTGGTGGTCATCTTTTAGAGTGTGTGTGATCATCTAAAAGAGATCTCAATCTGATCTTGCTAGAGATTGGCGATTAGTTCTTAAGGATAGATTGGTTGTTGTTGTAGATTGGTGTTGAGTTAGATGTATAGGCATTGAAGTGCTGGAAAGTCTGTAAATATACTCAAATCATTTTTAGTAAAGGCTGAAATCAGTAAGTGATTTTAAGACTGGATGTAGACTATCGAATTGCTAATCGAACCAGTATAAAATTACCTGGTGCACACTTCTCTATCTCTATACTCTTTATCTTGATAATACATGTGTTCTTGAATCTCAATTTTGAATAAGTTTTTGAATATACTCTTTATCTTGATAATTCATGTGTTCTTGAATCTCAGTTTTGAATAAGTTGTTGAATATACTCTTTATCTTGATAATTCATGTGTTCTTGAATCTCAGTTTTGAATAAGTTTTGAATCTATTATTGTTAAATTGGAATTAATATTAAACAATTTGGTTTTAATATTAAGTTCATCACTTAGGAAGATATTGGATAATTTGGTTAATAATATTGTGTACAACTTCCTAAGGATAGAGGCCATTCCACCAACAATTGGTATCAAGAGCTTAATCTTTTAGACTATTTAAAAAAAAATGACCTCTATTGAATTCTTGGGCGAAAGTGCCTCTTTAGCTAGGTCCCCTGCCTTTAATGGGTTTGCTTATATGTACTGGAAAGAAAGAATGCTTATCTTTCTAGAGGCAAGTGGTCTTGACATATTAAATGCAATCCTTATGTGCCTAGACTTGCTGGTACTAATGGATCATTAATCTTGAAACCAAGATCTGATTGGTCTGATAATGATTAGAAAAAAGTTGGCTATAATGCAAAAGCCAAAAATATAATAACTTCTACTTTGAGTGCTGATGAGTTTTTCATGGTATCAAATTGCAAATCTGCCAAAGAAATGTGGGATACACTCCAAGAAACTCATGAAGGCACAACTGATGTCAAGAGGGCCAGAACTAACACCCTCATGCATGAATATGAACTCTTCAATATGAAGAAGGATGATTCAATCAATGACTTGCAGACACGGTTCACACATGTCATTACCAATCTGAATGCTCTAAGGAAGGTAATTGACAATGAGCAACAAATAAACAAGGTAATGAGATGCTTGACAAGAGAATGGCAACCTAAGGTCACTGCAATAGCTGAATCAAAGGATCTTGGAAGCATGACCATTGCCACCCTCTTTGGCAAACTCAGAGAACATGAAATGGAGCTGCCCCGGTTGAATGAGTCAGAGCAAACTGATCGGAAAAGGAAGGGACTATCTCTCAAAGCTCAAGCTTATAAAGTAAAATCTGAACCAAAAACCTGTACTGATGATTCTGAGAGTGAAACTGATGAAGAACCTGAAATCGGAATGTTGGTCAGAAAATTCAAGAAATTTCTGAAAAAGAAAGAAAACCAACCAAGTAAACCATCCAAATGAAGGACAAAAGCTTCAGCAAGAATGAGACAACCTACTATGTATGTGGAATATCAGGCCACATTAAATCTGAATTTTTTCGACTATAGAATAGAAACAAGTTTGTGAAAGCTAAAGGCAAGGATCAACCATCTTCAAAAACTAAAAGAGCCTACATAGCTTGGAATGACAATGATGGAGAATCTTCTGAAACTTCAGGAGAAGAAGAAGCAAACTTGTGTCTAATGGCCAACACTAACTCAGATTCAGATAGCGATGTAAGTACTATCTCTAATCTCTCTTATGAAGAATTGCATGATGCTTTCAATGAATTGCATGATGAACATATTAAGGTAGTCAAACAATTGATTTGCACTATGAAAATGTTAGAAAAACAGTGCATGATGTATGATGAAATTAAAAAGGATCATAAGTTGCTTGAAGACATGAATGAACTTTGGAAAAAGAAAACACATGATAGACTCACTAGTGTTAATGAACTTGAAAGAAAGGTTGAATCACTACAATTTGATATAGCAAAATTTACTAGTGGTAGAAACAACCTGAATGTTCTTCTTGGTAACCAAAGGTATGTAAATGAAAAATCTGGAATTGGCTATAGACCAAATAGGAATGCTCAAAAGAATCATAAATTTTTTAGATCAAAGTCAATTCATGATGTTGTCATTAAACCAACTCAAAGTACGTCCTCTGCTTTTTCATGCCATTTTTGTTGCAAAAAGGGACATATATCTTTTGATTGTAAACTGAAAAAGCTTGCTAACAAGGGATCGAAACAAGTTTGGAGAGTAAAGAAACATGTGATTGAAACTAACCGTCAAGGACCCAATCTAAATTGGGTACCTAAAACCAAAGTCTGAATTATGTTTTCCAAGGCTACTTGACATCCAAAACTCACTCATGGTACTTATACAGTGGATGTTCCAAGCATATGACTGGAGACAAATCAAAATTCATATCTCTTAATTTAAAAGAAGGAGGATATGTAAAGTATGGTGACAAAAACAAACGCAAAATACTTGGTACATGAGACATAGGGAGTAAATCAACAACGGTAATCAAAGATGTTCTATATGTAAAAGGTTTGAAACACAACCTGCTTAGTATTAGTCAGCTTTGCGATAAAGGATACCAGGTATATTTTACATCACATACTTGTACACTTGAGCACAAGGAATATGATAACATAAAATTGGTAGGTGAAAGGGTAAATAATATATACATGATTGATCTTGACTCTTTGCCTGCAAATAATGTTTGTTGTTTGTTATCTAAATCTGATTAAGATTGGTTGTGGCACAAGAGAATAGATAACATACATATAAATCATCTTAACAAACTTGTTAGCAAACAACTAGTGCTAGTTCTTCCAAACAGAAAATTTTACTAAGGACAAATTATGTGACTCTTGTGAGAAAAGTAAATTGGTCAAGTCCTCTTTCCCACCAATAGACTTAGTACAAACTAGTAGAGTTCTACAATTGATTCACATGGATCTATTTGGTCCCTCTCAAGTAAAAAGTTTTGGAGGAAATCTTTATGGCAATGTTTTAGTTAATGATTTCTCTAGATATACATGGACTTATTTTTTGTCTCAAAAAAGTGATGCCATCTCAATTTTAAAAAAATTTGCAAATCAAGTTCAAAATGATAAGAATCAGAAAATAGTTTCCATTAAGAGTGATCATGGTGGAGAATTTCGAAATGAATATTTTGACAATTATTGTGATCAACAAGG
Organism: Cicer judaicum; assembly: GCA_037974835.1. Lineage (NCBI taxonomy): Eukaryota > Viridiplantae > Streptophyta > Magnoliopsida > Fabales > Fabaceae > Cicer > Cicer judaicum. Next base: position 1,840,082 of record JBBPBS010000235.1, on the reverse strand, counting down.
AATTCATCACATTTACTTAGCCCCAAGAACTCCCCAATAGAATGCAGTTGTAGAAAGGAATAATAGAGCTCTAGAAGAAATTTGCTAGAACAATGCTTAATGACTCTAAGCTTCCAAAATATTTTTGGGCTGATGCAATAAACACAGCTACTCATGTTATAAATAGAGTTCTAATTAGGCCTATCATTAGAAAAACACCCTAAGAAATATTCAAAGGTAGAAAACAAAACATTGCCTATTTTAGAGTGTTTGGATGCAAGTGTTTTGTACTGAATAATGGAAAAGTGCATCTAGGGAAATTTGACTCTAAGGCAGATGAGGGAATTTTTCTAGGATATTCACAATCTAGTAAGGCCTATAGGATCTACAATAAAGGAACTAAAACTATAGAGGAATCTGTTCATGTAAAACTTGATGAAATGTTTACCAAAAACTTGAACAGTACCCCTCTTACAGTTGGTGATTCTCTTGATGAAATTGTAGAATCAGATCCAAAAGAACCAAATGAAACGTTACCTCCAACTGATATTGATTATATAGAACCTATAAGGGAAGATGACTTACCTAAGGAATGGAAATTCAACAAAAATCATCCTATTGACAACGTCATAGGAGAAATTTCTAAAGGGGTTGCTATTAAAAAATCCCTTAGACACTTCTATAATTTCATAGCTTTTGTTTCTCAAGTAGAACCTAAGAATATAAAAGAAGCTCTCTTGGACAATGATTGGATAATTTCCATGTAAGAAGAGCTTAATCAATTTGAGAGAAACAAAGTATGGATCTTAGTTCCTAAACCAGAAAACAAACATATTATTGGAACTAGATGGGTATTTAGGAATAAGATGGATAAGAATTGAGTAATAACAAGAAATAAGGCTATACTAGTTGCTAAAGTTTACAACCAGGATGAAGGTATTGATTATGATGAAACTTATGCTCCTGTAGCCAGATTAGAAGCAATTAGGATTTTGCTTGCTTATGCTTGTATCATGAATTTTAAATTGTATCAAATGGATGTAAAGAGTGCTTTTCTAAATGGAGATATCCAAGAGGAGGTTTATGTTAGTCAAACTCCATGATTTGAGGATCCTGCTTTTCCAAACCATGTTTATAAACTAACAAAAGCTCTCTATGGATTGAAACAAGCTCCAAGAGCTTGGTATGAAAAACTCAGTAATTTCCTCATACAGCAAAACTTTTCAAGAAGAAATGTTGATAAAACACTCTTTATAAAGAAAAAGGGAAAAGACATTCTGCTTGTCCAAATTTATGTTGATGACATAATTTTTGGATCCACAAACAGTAAGCTTTGCAAAGAATTTGAAAATATGATGAAAGGAAGATTTGAAATATCCATAATGGGAGAATTAACCTTCTCCTTAGGATTTCAAATCACACAAAGCAAGAATGGTATTTTCCTAAGTCAAATCAAGTATTGTAATGATCTCTTAATTAAGTGTGGCTTTGATAAATTTAAATCTATTGATACACCCATGAGTCAAGCTTGTCACTTGGATAAAGATGAAAAGGGAAAATCTGTGGATATGACCATGTTTAGAGGCATGATAGGATCTTTATTATATCTTACAGCTAGTAGGCCTGACATTATGTTTAGTGTCTGCATATGTACAAGATATCAAGCTAATCCTTAGAAATCCTATCTAAGTGCACTAAAAAGAATTTTTAGATATCTAATAGGAACCAAAAATCTAGGTTTATGGTATCCTAAGGGATCAACTTGCACTCTTGTTGGCAATTTTGATCTGATTTTGCTAGTTGCAAATTAGATAGAAAAAGTACATTTGGTACTTGCCATCTATTAGGGAATACAATTGTATCTTGGCATAGCAAGAAGCAAAATAGTGTTGCACTTTCAACAATGGAGGTTGAATATGTAGCTGCTGGAAGTTGTTGTAGACAAATATTTTCCTGTTATGCACTCAAGAACAAAGCATATAGAGATTAGACATCATTTCATTAGGGATCAATACCAAAATGGTAATATCATGCTTGAATATATTAATACAACTGATCAATTAGCTGATATCTTTACCAAAGCCCTACCCAAAGAAAGTTTCTTCTATATTAGAATGAAACTTGGTATAATGGATCAAAATGAAATATGATCTCTGAGGCAAATCGATTGAGACATCGATATTTTCTCTAAATTTACAATAGATACGTCGATTTGCACATCGATTATCCTGTGTCAAAATTTCAAATCAGTATTACAAAATCGATTTCACAAGCGATTTATGCTACAAAGTTTTTCAGTTGTCAAAATATAAAACACGACAATCGATTTCATAATCGATTTAGTGATTTGTAGTAGCAATAAATGCTGAACCAAAATCGATGTGACAAAATACACATCAATCCAATCGATTGGTGAATTGATTGAGGATATGGAAATTTTTTTTGAAGAATCGATTTCATAATTGATTATTTCTCCCAGAAATCCAAAGATTTGAGAAATTTTCCAAACTCAAACCCGAGCATCGATTTGGTAATCGATTTTGTCGATTTATAAAAAACTACGAGCCAAATAAGTCGATTTGGAAATCGATGCTGCTATGAGAAGGTTTCCTGAACTGATATGAAAATCGATTTGGACATCGATTTATCCATTGAACATTCACTTAAGAAAATGGATTTGGAAATCGATATGCAATATGATTGTTGCAAAAATACTAGCCGTTGGAGGCAACTGTAACTGAAACCTTTTATTTCCCTCCAATAACGGTAACAAAATCGATTGGGCAATCGACGTTTTATGTGCAAATATGTAATAAAGTCGATTTAGAAATCGACTCTAAACAGTACCATTTAAATCCCTAAATCGATTTCTCAACACATTTTTTCCCAACTTCTCTCTTGTCCTTTGGAAATATATCCAAGACTTATTAGAGCCTTCTACTCAAACTTCTCCCTCACAGACATTGGATTTGAGTCTGAAGTTAAAGGCAAGAAAATTTCTATGACTTTTAGGGAGTTCTCCAAGCTATCAAGACTACCCTTCAATGGAGAAGCTGTTGATGGCAGAACCGGTCTTGATTCTACTGATGATGCTTAGGAAACATTAGTAGATAGACACAGAGCCATTCACGACTTGATGGTTGAAGGGTTTGTGGGAAGAATATCTCTCCCAATTGGTCAAATGAAGGTCCAGCATAGGATGCTGATGTATGTGCTAACCAGAATGTTGGTACCTAGATCAGGGAACCAAGCCATAGTTCAGAAGTTGGACATTATTCTTGTTTGGGACCTTTACAAGGAACTCAAGATGAGTTGGGCATGGATTGTGCTGATGAATATGTTAGAAACAGCACAATGAAAGCTAATGCTCCCTTACCCTCAGCTGATCACCAAGATTTTGAGACACTTCAAAATATCAGTTGTCAATGAAGAATCAGTAAAAACAAGTCTGATTTTTGGTGAGTCAATTGTCAACCAAATGCGATTGAAGAAGATCAATGGTATTTGGACAAGGGCTCAACCAAATGCTAAACAAGTTGAGCAAGCTGAAAACCAATCTGAGGTTTTAGCTAAGTTGCTGGAACTTATGGAGTCTCAGGCTGCACACAATGCTAAGGTGGAAGCCTCCCTTGTGCAACTCCAAGCAACCCTTAACTCAGTTGTTCAAGAGGTAAATGCCATCCAAGACCACTTGGGTCTCAAGATGTCATTTGAAGACATTGTTGACATTGGCCCACAAGTGGCCAATCAAGAAGATCAACCTCATTCCCCCACTATTAATCTGCAATAGAATGTTGTCCAACCTGAGCAACCAGCTAATAAGGTTGTTGACACGCAAGCAACTGAAGAAACAACCCCTATCAACCTTGATAGTTCTGAACCTCATGGTGAGGAGACACTTGCTGAGGATAATACAGCAGTCTCTACCTCTCCCATTGGTGATAATGAGGAACAGCCCTAGATAAGTTGTTTAGGCTTGTGTTTTCTTTGTTGTTTTGTAATTTTTCTGTCTTTTCTCAGTATATATCTTCTAATAGCTTTTGAATCATTATTCTCTCTTGTATCATTTTTTTGAATTTAATGACAAAGGGGGAGAATTTGAATGAATTTAAATTGTGGTTATGCTTATCTTATCATGTATACTGAAATTTGAAATTGAAATGAAGTATGAATTCTATAATTCAGGGGGAGTTTTAAATGAGATTTATTATAATGCTAAAGTTATTATAATGCTAAGTTTTTCATTTTGAAATGTAAACTCAAAGTTAAATTGTATGTTTGTCATTTAATCAAAAAAGGGGAGATTGTAAGATATATGCCTCCTTGACTATGATTTTGATATAACTTCCAAACATACACTGTATATGCATTATCTGATTAATCTAATAGTTTGGGTTGAGATACATTTCAGGAAAGAATCAAACACTACACTTGGACAAATCTTGGGTCTCAAGCAATCAAGCAAAGATTGATCATATCATACAAGGCTTGAAGATTATGTTTAAATTTGTCTATTGTTCATAGTGTTTATTAGGTAGATTCATCATTATGATTTCACACATCTAATATTTTCCAATTAAAACTAAAATCATAAAATAAGTGTGTTAATCAATCAATTGGTAAATCAATTGATTAATCGATTTTCGGATTCATAGAACCCAGTTTTCACTGAGTTAATCGATTAGCAAATCGATTAATTAAAAGTTTTTATCAGAATTGTGCTCTATGATTAAAAGAAATCGATTGGACAATCGATTGATATACTTTTCTTAATTTACAAGCTTTCTACTAATCAATTAGTTAATCGATTGCATGAATGAAATTAGTCCATCATTTATCAGAAACATAGTGCAAAATCGATTGGCACATCGATTTTCATTAAATCACAGAGTTACAAGGACAAATCAGTCGATTGGCAAATCGATATGATAAAATGTCTGAGTTATAGGGAGAAATTAGCCCATTGCCAAATCGATTATGTTAATGAAAGTGAATCGACTAAGTAATCGATTGTTTGACCTCGCATTTTGAACAAAACAATTATAATCGATTATTCAATCGACTCTGATATAAACTAAATATTAGTTTCTGATATATGCATTAGAAAAATCGATTAGCAAATGGATTAGTTCTTCTATTTCAAGAATTTCAAGCAAAACAAGAAATGCGAAATCGATTAAAAAATCGATTGATCTGGAATACGCATTCCCTGGTGCAAACATTTTAACCAATCTTGTGCATCCAATAGGTGTGTTTGTTTCATTGGATGTACAATTAGGTTATTTTCGTCCTTGTTAGGCTTATTCTTGTCCAAACAGGGTTTTTAACCAATCTCGTGCATCCAATAAGATCATTTGTGTCATTAGATTAACATTTATGTCAACTTCGTCCTCTCTCTGTTTATTCTTGTCCAATTATTGTTTTTAACCAATCTTGTGCATCCAATAAGTTCATTTGTGTCATCGGATTTACATTTAGGTCATTTCCATCCTCCCTAGGCTTATTCTTGTCCAGTTAGGGATTTAAACCAATCTTGTGCATCCAATAGGTGTGTTTGTTTCATTGGATGAACAATTAGGTCATTTTCATCCTCCATAGGCTTATTCTTGTCCAATTAGGCTTTTTAACCAATCTTGTGCATCCAATTTGTTCATTTGTGTCATTGGATTAATAATTAGGTCAATTTCGTCCTCTCTAGGTTTATTCTTGTCAAATTGGGGTTTTTAACCAATTTTGTGCATCCAATAAATTCATTTGTGTCATTGGATTAACATTTAGGTCATTTTCTTCCTCCCTAGGCTTATTCTTGTCCAGTTAGGGTTTTTAACCAATCTTGTGCATCCAATAAGTGTGTTTGTGTCATTGGATTAACATTTAGGTCATTTTCGTCCTCCATAGGCTTAATCTTGTCCAATTAGGGTTTTTAACAAATCTTGTGCATCCAATAAGTTCATTGGTGTCATTGGAATAACATTTAGGTCACGCTCGTCCTCCCTATGGTTATTGTTGTCCAATTAGGTTTTTTAACCAATCTTGTGCATCCAATAAATTAATTTATGTCATTGGATAAATATTTAGGAAATTTTCGTCCTCCCTAGGCTAATTCTTGTCCAATTAGGTTTTTTAAACAATCTTGTGCATCCAATAGGTGTGTTTGTGTCATTGGATGAACATTAAAGTCATTTTCGTCCATGCTAGGCTAATTCTTGTCCAATTAGGGTTTTTAACCAATCTTGTGCATCCAATAGGTGTGTTTGCATCATTGGATGTACATTTAGGTCATTCTTTCTCCCTTAGCTTATTCTTGTCCAATTAGGGTTTTTAACCAATCTCGTGCATCCAATAAGTTCATTTGTGTCATTGGATTAACATTTAGGTCAATTTCATCCTCTCTAGGTTTATTCTTGTCCAATTAGGGTTTTTAACCAATCTTTATTGGTAGATGGTCTCTATCCTTAAAAAGTTATACACAGGATTATTAACCAAATAGTCCAATTTTTTTCTAAGTGATGAACTTAATATTAAAACCAACTTGTTTAATATTAATTCCAATTTAATAGTGATAGATTCAAAAACTAATCAAGACAAAGATTCAAATATACATTTATTATCAAGATAAGAGTACAGATACAATACTTATTCAATATGATTATTCAAGTCAAAAATTCACAAAAAGACATTCAAGAACAAACATTCAAGATAAAAGAGCAGAGACAGAGAGAAAATTATGCACCAGGGTTTTTATACTGGTTCGACTACCGATTCGATAGTCTACATCAAGTCCTGAAATCAATCACAGATTTCAGCCTTCCTTAGAATTGATTTGAGTACGTTTTACAGACTTTCCAGCACCTCACTGCCTATACATCCAGCTCAACACCAATTCTACAACAACACCAACCTATCCCTAAGAGCTAATCGCCAAGCTTCTAACGAGATCAAGTTGAGGTTTCTTTTAGATGAACACAAGCATCCTAAAAGATAACCACCAGTTTACACTACTGGATTTCCAAAACTTCAATTACATAAATTGTTGTTTCAAAAAGAAACAAAAGAAAACTAAGAAAAGTGACTCAATCACAATGTAAAATCTCACACAAGGTATTTTGCCAATGAGTGTTTGTGAGATATAACTATCTTTCTCTCAAGGTGTATTTTTCAGTTTTCTGTGTTTATGAAAAATGTTATGATTGTTATCAAACATTGTGATTGATTCAGTTTATATATTTTCAAAAAAACATCAGATAAATCGATTCCCTATTAGATTATGTTAAAGTGTAATACCAGCTTAATCGATTGCCTAAGCAATTATCGCGTTTCTTGTTTTTCTTGAATCTTGAAAATAGAAGAACTAATCGATTTGCTAATCGATTCTTTTAATGCATTTTTCAAAAACTGATACTCAAGTTCATATTAGAATCGATTGAATAATCGATTATAAGTGTTTTGTTCAAACAACGAGATCAAAACAATCGATTACTCAGTCGACTCACAATCATTGACATAATCGATTTGGCAATGGGCTAAATTCTCCCTGTAACTCAAACATTTACTCCAATCGATTTACCAATCGATTTGGCTTGTTACAGTTACTTAGCTATTTAGTTAAAATCGATGTGCCAATCGATTATGCAATTTTAAATTTCTTAACACTTTTAACTTTAGGATAATAAATTTATTTTGAACTACAATTGTTTTACCTAATTGTACATTTATGATAAAGTAGACAGAAAAACATCTAATAATTATACAATGATATATTGTTCTAACTTTTAAGTAACTTTTTGCTATAGTCAATTTGGTTTGGTAGATATTGAAACAATGGACCAGAAATGGATGTCAGCAATTCGATTATCAAAAGAATATGAAAATTGAGTGAAAGAGTTTAATGAGTTTGTAGTGAACACTGCAAAAGACCCGAATCGAATCATTTGTCCTTGTTTAAAATGTTGTTTTGGAAAAATGTGTTAGAGCATATCAATTCAAAGGATATTTAGTATGACATAGAACTGATTAGAGCTATACATGTTGGATAAGACACAGTGCAAAAAAAAAGGAGAACACTAATTTAGAGAATGGTGCAACATATGCTTCAAATGATTATGACACAAATACATATGAACGGAAACGAGTTGAGGAGATTGCAAAAGCAATTGAATAAGATATTTGGGATTGTCCTAAAATGTTTGAGAGTTTGTTGAGTAATGGAGAGAAACCATTATATAATGGTAGTACTAAATTCACAAGATTTTCGGTGATATTAAAGTTGTAGAACTTAAAAGTGAGTAATGGATGGTCTAATAAGAGCTTCATAAACTTATTAACACTCCTAAAAGATATATTGTCACATGATAATGAACTTTTTAGTCGAACCTACAAGGCTAAACGAATTTTGTACTCTATTGGCATGAGCTACAAAAAGGTTCATGCTTGTCCTAACAATTGCATTTTATTTCAAAACGAATATGAATTACTAAAGGTGTGTCAGAAATGCAATGTCTCTCTATATAAGAAGAAATAATCTACTCCAGCGACAGTTGTGTGGTATTTTCCTATAATACCAATATTTAGGCGCATCTATCGTAGTGAAGAAGATTCAAAACACTTGACATGGTATGTAGATGAAAGAATTAGAGATGAAAAGTTTCGACACCCTGCATATTCTCCACAATGGGCAAAAATTAATAACGAGTATCCTGATTTCAGGAGAGAGTCGAGAAATCTACGACTTGCACTTTCTACATATGGAATGAATCACATAGTCTTCAATTCATCTCACATAGCATATGACATGCGATTTTGTTGATTTATAACCTACCTCCATGGTATTGTTGATAGCGTTTCAGCAACTGTACTGAATCGTTGCAAGTAATAAAACGGTAGTACCGAGTGTCGAACTCGAGGATTGCATTTTCCTATTGAATTATATTTAATTACCAATGTTTAATACAATTAATTACCAATGTTTAAAACTGTAGTACAGAGTGTCGAACTCAAGCATCCAACACTACCAATGTTTAATACAATTAATTGGTTTTCAATCTTATAACATGTAGACATTTGAAACTTATGGCAGAGCCTTGAAATCACACTTGGGACTCCTTAATCAATCATACAATTTGAATTACTCCAATAATATCACTATTCCTAATTTTCATAAACCCATATAAATCATATCTCCAAAAATTCATAATAATCGTTATGAACACATAAATCACACCAACCGTAAATCACCACAAACCACATTAATATATCAGAGTTCTCCCCACCGCTAACTCGGTGCCAACGGTCTCGATTCCTTTTCGAGACTCAAGGAGCTAACTACATAAACATGAATATTTATAACAATTTGTTCACAATAAAACTAATCCAAACACAACAAAATTCCCAAAATTAAAATTGTTAATTTCAATCTATCTATTTGCTGAAACTCTTTAACTTAGTTAAAATTTGAACTTTTTCACAACTTTAACAACTCTAAATTTTTCGTAAAATTTCAACTTCAGTTCAAACTCATTTATTTGAAAATAACTCTTTACGTTACTCAAACACATCAAATTTAATCACTACACATAAATCACATCAGAAGAAAATTCATAATATTAATTATGAACATACAATTCACACCCAACATTAATCACTACACAACACACCTCAAAACAAGCTAAATTAAACTTCAACTAATTCACACATAAACTAATTAAATTCATTTTTCACAAAATCACACCTCAAATACATCAATTTTCTTTTCCACAATGTCACAAATAATGTCCTAAATGCAAACTAAAAGTTTGGAGGGAGCCCTTACCTTCGTTGTAGCTCTAACAAATGATTACGACACCGCGATTAATTCCAGTAAAAACTTCTCTCGCGTTGTCACTTCAAAAGTTAGCTCACTAGCACCGTAGAGTGGCAATGAGCAACTTTCCCTTTTGTCACATCGCGAAATAAAGCTTAGAAATCAAAGAAAAGTGAGAGTGTGTTTTAAAATTTTGAAACCACTAACAATGGTTTTTGGCAAACCATGAAGAAAGAAAGGAGGAAATATCTAAATACTCTTATACACATCACTTCACTCTTATCTCAATCTAATTTAATAAAAATATCTACTCTCGTCGCAACTTAATTGACAAGTCAAATTTTCAGCAACAAGAGATATTTTTAACAAAACAGCTCGGTATTAAATTCTTTGTAACATAAATAAACTATTCTTCGACAAATAATTTTAATCGGGTCTCAAAATATATATTAATATATATATATATATATAAATATTAAACATATTATTAATTCTAATAGAATATATATTTGATATTTAATTCACAAAATTAAATAAATTTGGCAAAATGCCTCAACAATTCAACACAATACACACTAAAATTTGCATAATTTAGAATTTAAAATCTAAGGGTCTTACAGTATCTATAAGAATGTGACTATAATATTAGAGTTGAGAATGATTTTGAAACGTTTGCACAAACCATGAGTTGCTAAGAATCAAACTTGTGGTATGATGCCATAATTGATGAGATGAATTCCATGAAATAATAGTGTTTAGGATCTTGTTGAGTTACTTAATAGAACAAAGGCCATTGACTGTAAATGGGTTTTAAGATTAAGAAAGATTCATTAGGTAACATTCAAAGATACAAGGACAGACTCGTTGCTAAGGGATTTACTCAGAAAGAGCGAATCGAATGCACAAAGACCTTCTCTCCTATATCTAAAAATGATTCTATTTCTATCATCTTGGCATTAGTTTAATGACATGATGTTAAGTTACATCAAATGAATGTGAAAACAACTTTTCATCATGGTTATTTGGAGGAGAAGGTTTATATGAAACAAGCTGAAGTTTTGTCCTCTATTGATGGTGACCATTTATTTGGTTAGAAAAATTCAGAAATCTATATATGACTTAAAACAAGTCTCAGGTCATGTTTTCTCCTACAATAAAATCTTATATTGCTATGTTTTCTCACATTCATGCGAAAATTTAGTTTTTGAGAAAATATACTTCATTTGGACCAAGAATAAACATATGGTTTATTCATTAAAGTTTTGTTATCACGTTATGCATATACTTTAGAAACTAAACATGTTGTACTATTTAGAAGATAATACTCGAATTCAAAAGAACTATCGCTACGAGTCACATGTTTGTTTCTTAAGGAAATTATTTAATTATTTATTAAACCAATAGTTAGATCATGTGGATCAAGTGGGAGAATGAAATAATATATGAGTTTAATATTAAATTGATTAACCTTTAAAACTCACTATTTAGTGGTTCATAGGTTATAGAAGTCGATTGGTGAATGGTCTCAAGCTTAATGGTCTTCAATGCTCATTATATGGGAAATAATACTCTCAAGCGTAATGGTCTTCAATTACCATTGCTCATCAACCTTCAAAGAGAAACTATTAACCAATCTCAACAATTTGTCTCTATGATTCTCTATGTCAACACTCTCATCTGGCATGTGGTGCAAAATATAGAGAAAATTTACAACAAGTTTTTCACCAATTTTAACACTAAGATTTTCTTGTTGAAATTTATGACTAGATTGTTAACAATGATAAATATAGAAGGGATAAGGATGAAAAGATGAGGAAGATAAAGAACCCATTAGGTTTTCATAAACCAAATGAACATCATGCTTAGTATGATAGGATTATAAAAAGTATATATACAAGATAATAGAAAAGTCTAAAATACTCTTACTACTAATATAAAATAATATTATCTAATATCTCCCATCAAACTCACAATGCATTAACATGAAACATTGAGAGTTTGTCAACCAAAAAATGAAAACGTTTAATGGAATGCATCTTTGTGAAAAAATTAACAATTTGTAAGGAAGAGGAAACAAATGGTAGAGTAATGGTTATATGCTGAAGATGATGACGAGTAAGATGACAATCAATCTCAATGTGTTTGGTGCATTCATGAAAGATCGAGTTATGAGCAATTTCAATAGCACTCTTGTTATCACAGTGCATCGGAGTTGGCTTAGAAAGAGAGATACCAATATTAGATAGAAGCCTACGCATCCAAATTATTTCAATAGTATTGAATGCCATAGCATGATCCTCAACTTATGTAGAAGAGCGAGAGACAATGTCTTGTTTCTTACTCTTCCAAGAAATAAGAGTCTCCAAGAAAGATACAAAATAATGTGGTGGACTCACGATTTGTGGTGTCACCAGCCCAATCAGCATTACAATAATCATGTAATTCTAATGAGGATATCAACGGAATAGAAGGCTCTCAAATTGAGTTCCTCGTAGATAACGAAGAACATTTTCCCAATGTACTAAAGTGGGAGAGACAATAAACTGACTGGAAATAAGAACAACATAAGCAATATCAGGTCTAGTAATCGTTAGATACACCAAGATGCCTACCAAAGTACGGTACAAAATGGAATCTGATAAAGGAACACCATTCGAGGGAGCATATTTCACATTCAACTCAAAAGGAGTATTTGTTGTTCTATTATTAGAAATATGTGCATGTTCAAGAATGTTGGCAATGTACTTGGATTGAGAAAGAAGGTAGCCTTTAGGAGGGTAGGAAACTTCAACCCTCATATCATACTACTTAGGCCTAGAAGTAAATAAATTGGAAGAAGGTAAATTTATATCTCAAGAAAACTATGCAAATGAAGTTTTGAAGAAATTTAAAATATTTGATTGCAATCCGGTGAACACACCAATGGAGAGGGGATTAAAGTTGTCAAAGTTTGAAGATGAACAAAAGGAGGACCCTTCTTTTTTCAAAAGTCTCATTGGAAGCCTAAGATATTTAACATGCACAATGTCTAATATTCTATATGTGGTTGAAGTAGTGAGTCATTTCAAAGAAGCTCCTACTACTAAACACATGAAAGTCACTAAGAGGATATTTCGCTACCTTATAGGTACTCTTGATTATACACTATTTTACTTTTCTTCTAATGATTATAAACTATTTGGATTCTGTGATAGAGACTTTGCGGGAGATATTGATGATAGAAAGAGTACTAGCGGCTTTATATTTTTCATTAGATATTGATGATAGAAAGAGTACTAGCGGCTTTATATTTTTCATTGGGAACTATGTTTTTTCATGGAGCTCAAAGAAGCAACATATTGTCACACTTTCAACATGTGAGTCAGAGTATGTCATAGCAATATCTTGCACTTGTCATGCCATTTGGCTAAGGAGATTATTGAAGGAACTTCATATGCCACAAAAGGAAGCTACTAATATTTGTATAAACAACAAGTTTGCACAAAACACTTGCAAAGAATCCAGTGTTTGATGATTGTAGCAAGCACATAGAGACAAGGTACCATTTCATTAGAGAATGCATTGCCAAGAAAAAAAGTTAAGCTTAAATATGTGAAGACTCAAGATCAAGTTGCAGATATTTTTACAAAGCCGTGAAAATTTGAAGACTTTCAAAGGCTAAGAGCAAGACTTGGAATGAAGAATAAATTTCAAATTAAGGGGGAGCAATGTTATTACTAATTTGAAATTAGACAAGTTTAGAACCATATAGAATTTCTATGTAAAAATCTAGAAGTGCTTTAATTATAGAAAAATGTGGTAAGTATCTAGAAGTGGGTATTAATTAGGAAGCTACTAGAAATGTGTCTAGAGTTTTCTATTTGTACTTATAAATATTTCATTGTACTTGACATTAAGCATCAAACAAATTGTGAGTTTTATATTAGAAATATCTTCCTTTCTCTAACATAATCAACACATGGCCAAAGTTTTCACGAGAAATCTGGATGAGACGATGACGATATTCTCGATCTCCCAATAACAACAATAACGATGGTTAGCGACACTACAGATTCCTGCACATATCACAACATGAAGAATATGTACCAGGTACGATTTGAACATAATCTAGAATTATTGCCAAGGAAAGTTTGAGTCCCTACTGTAAGTATTACCTCCAAGTATCATGCTTTGGGACATAGTTACAGAATTCACCACTACCCCCTACTGTAAGTATTATAGCTAGCTACTAGGAGTAAATTATTATAAAGTAACTTTCAAATTTGTAAGACTTAGTTACTTGGGAGGTTTTGGGTATCCAAAGGTCAAACCTTAATTCATTTAAATAAAAACTCCTTAAAAAATAATGCAAACATTATTTTTAACATTATTTTTTATTCATATTTTTTTTCCTATCAATAATGAAAATTTGAAAGCTAAAATAATATACAAATATTTTGTTATTAATTAATAATTTTATATTATATAATTTTTAGTCTTTGATTAAATAAAAAAAGTATTAGTAACATTAAATAGTATTTTATTTATTATATATAATATATTAACTATAACTCTCACGGACATACCCAATTCTTCTTAAGCAAATAACCACAAACCCGAATTCGTACCTCGTATCAAAGCGAATTGGGAACCTTGTGACTATGTTCTCGGATAACACTTCCAGTGGTGCGAAGCAGATATAATTGCTTTGTTTGAGTTTGAAAATATTGCATAATTTGGGTTCCCTTTTGAGCTACATGAATCCTCTTTCTCATGATGATTCTAAGGAAATTGTGGAATTGTTGTTCCTCAAGGTACGTATGCGTCTAGCTATGCATTTTTTATGAAAAAGATCAAGCATGTTAAGACCCCCTATTGTAAAGGATATCCAAAACCTTCCAGGGATACAATTGTAAAATTTTCCTATGTAAGCTTTCCAAAACCTTTTCCTTTCTTACTTGAATATTCATGATGAAATTTTAGTTGGCAGTCCTATTCCTTTTAGTATGCAAAGCCTGTATTCGTGAGTTGGTCTCCTGGTGGTAGTTTTGCTTGGTTAATTATGAACTTACGATGGAACCCTCGAATTTCAAGATAGAAATTAGAATGAATTTAATTGAGAAAAAACTGTACAAGGGAAAAAATCTCAATATATCCCAGACCCAAACTCCTTAGAGAAGGAGAGATAATAGATACTAAGTTTAGAAGTTCATCCTACCAAATATTTCAATAACACAGTATAATTTCCATTTATGTGTTTAGGCCCATTAAACATGATTGTGGTATAATTATATTCCAATAATTGATAATAGATACTATTACCCGTGGATCGCACAAATACCATTCTAGTATACTAACATTTGTTGAGACATAAACTCAGGTAATTAAATAATTGAACTCAAGTGATTAACTAGTTCAATTAAGGTCGAATTGATTCGGAGTATTAAATAGGAAGTCTTTGTTGAAAAAACCCTATATCGTTATGCTCAACAATCCATTTCAATTACATGATGAATAACCAAAGGCGGAAGCGTACCTGTGGGAATTGCCATTGATGAAATCCTAGGATGATGATGATAGAGCCAATGGGTTGGGTGATCTTCCTCAGCAAAACACCTTGAAGACCTTGCTCTCTTGATGGGGATAGAGAGAACCAGAGAGTTTTCTCTTTAGGGTTTGTGAAACTGAATATTCTTGTTGTGTTTGCCTTGGGGACCACTACCCCTATATATAACTATTATTAGTTATATCCTAAATTGCAGTATTACTAATTCAGCCCCTCATTAAATTAGAAACCGCCTGGTATCTACACTATTAATTTTCATAATTATTATGCTCTTTAGCCATAAACTATTATATATTATTTGACCCCTAGTTTATTGGCTAATTATATAATGACCCTAACACACTTTATTAATTAATTGCATATGTGACCCATAAATCTTACAATCTCCCACTGGTCACACATGTATCCTTAGGAGTGTGTTAGACTTTATGACGTCAAAAAATGTCATTATAATTACCTTGAGTCTAATCCAAATTGTCCCGTCCATTAATCGTATCAGTACATGGAATCAAAGAGGCTTTCGTCATAATAAGCATAACTAAACCCATCAATGATCACCCGCACTGACACAACTAAATGACATAGACCCATTATGAAAAGTGTAGCATGAAAATTACATGAAGTTGGTCAATGCATGTCAATTTTCAACTGGTCCTACTTTACCGAATGAGATCATACCATAACTTAAATGTACAAAGTAACCAAAACTGAATATTTTAAACTTTATTTCTGATCAGAAAATCCAAATACAATGTATTCGTATTTTACAATTAAACATAGAACATAAATTACATAATGGACGAAACTCCCACTAAAATCAAGATCCCTCAAACTGTAGCACACCCATGTGAGCAGTATGCTCATGAAAGACCTTGGGTGGTAGACCTTTAGTGAGCGGATCCGCAATCATGGAGTTTGTCCTTAAGTGTTCTATGGATATCTGTCCACTTTGTACCTTCTCTTTAACAACTAGGAACTTAATGTTAATGTGCTTTGACTTGGTTGAGCTCCTATTATTGTTAGAATACAGGACTGCTGATCTATTGTCACAATACAACTTGAGTGGTCTTTCAATCCCTTCAACTATTTTCAGTCCCATGACAAAATTTCTCAGTCAAATGTCGTGGTCAGATGCCTCATGAATTGCTACGAATTCTGCTGCCATGGTTGATGAAGCAGTAAGACCTTGCTTGGCACTACGCCAAGAAACTGCTCCACCAGCTAACAGAAAGACATAGTCTGAAGTTGATCTTAAGCTGTCTTGGCATCCCGCAAAATCCGAGTCAGAGTACCCAGTGATCTCTAACTGGTTTGACCTCCTATATGTGAGCATGTAGTTTCTTGTTCTCTTCAAATATCTCATGACCCTCTTGGCTGCTTTCCAATGGTCAAGACCTGGATTGCTTAAATATCTGCCTAAAATCCCTACTATGAACGCTATATCTGGACGCATACATACTTGGGCATACATAAGACTCCCTACAGCTGAAGCATAAGGGATCTTTTGCATTTCTTGAATTTCCAAACTTCCCTTAGGGCACTATTTTAGACTAAACTTGTCTCCCTTAGCAACTGGGGTGTCCCCTGGTTTGCAATCCTGTAACCCAAACCTTTTGAGAACCTTATCGATATAGCTCTTTTGTGACAATCCAAGAATACCTCGAGATCTGTCTCGGTGTATCTGAATTCCTAATACAAAAGAGGCGTCACCAAGATCTTTCATCTCAAAATGCTTTGATAGAAATTTCTTAGTTTCGTGCAACATGCCTATATCATTAGTGGCAAGCAGTATGTCATCAACATACAAGACCAGGAAAATATGTCTGCTCCCACTGAACTTATGATACACACAATCATCAACTGTATTCATCTCAAAACCAAATGAGAGAATTACTTGATGAAATTTATGGTACCATTGACAAGAAGCTTGTTTTAGCCCATAAATGGATTTTCTTAGTTTGCACACCATATTCTTTGGGTCTCCCAACACAAAGTTTTCTGGCTGCACCATATAGATCGTCTCATCACTGTCGCCATTGAGAAACGCTGTCTTTACATCCATTTGATGAAGCTTCAAATCAAAGTGAGCAACAAGAGCCATGATTATTCTTAAAGAGTCCTTCGATGAAACCGGAGAGAAAGTCTCTTTATAATCAATCCCTTCCTTTTGAGTATAGCCTTTAGCTACAAGACGTGCCTTATATCTCTCCACATTACCATTGGAATCCCGCTTGGTTTTAAAAATCCATTTGCAACCAATGGGTTTCACTCCTTCAAGCAATGGGATAAGTTCCCAAACTGAATTGTCTTGCATAGACTTATACTCCTCATTCATTGCTTCGATCCACTTATCTGAACGGGAATCTTGCATGGCTTGATGAAAATTGATCGGGTCGTCTTCCGTCATGCCAACATTTTCCTCTACTTCATTGATAAATACTACATAATCATCCGAAATAGCATTTTTCCTTTCTCTAGTGGATCTCCGCAATGGAGCTGGCTCTTGAGGCACTTGTTCTTGAGGATCTTGAATTTGATCTGGATTTTATTCTTCCTGAACAACCAGATCATCTTGAGTTTGTTCAATAATGGGAAAGTCAACTGGTGGAAGAATCAGTTCTGGAATTGTTACTGATTCTTCCTCAAAGACAAAATCTTTAACCTTAATCTTCCCCCCAAACTCAATATCCTCAAAGAACGTTGTCGTTCCCGTCTCAAAAATTGTTCTCAATTTTGGATCATAAAATTTATAGCCCCTTGATTTTTCTGAGTACCCTATAAAATAGCTGCTAATTGTTTGGGGTTCAAATTTCTTTTCATTCGGCCTATAAGGCCTTGCCTTAGCTGGACATCGCCAAACATGAAGGTGCTTCAGACTAGGCTTACGCCCAATCCAAAGCTCATAAGGTGTTTTAGCCGCTGCCTTAGTTGGTACTCTATTAAGAATGTATGCTGCTGTTTTTAATGCCTCTCCCCAGAGTGACTTTGGCAAGGTGGAATGACAAATCATACTCCTTACCATATCCTTAAGAGTCCTGTTTCGTCTTTCAGCAACACCATTCATGCTGGGTGACCCCGGCATAGTGTATTGTGGGACGATTCCACATTCCTCTAGGTATTTGGCAAATGGTCCCGGACGTTGTTCACCTGAACCGTCATATCTGCCGTAGTATTCACCACCACGATCAGATTTGACCTTTTTAATTCTCTTATTAAGTTGATTCTCAACTTCTGCCTTAAAGGATTTGAACACGTCTATTGATTGGGACTTTTCGTGAATTAGGTAAAGGTAGGCATATCTAGAATAATCGTCTATGAATGATATAAAATATTGTTGACCATTCCAAGAAGGAGTTGGAAATGGCCCACAGATGTCCGTATGTATCAATTCTAAGACGTCTGTAGCTCTATATGCGCCTAATTTCTTATCTTTAGTCTGTTTTCCTTTAATGCATGCTACACAAACGTTAAAGTCTGTGAAGTCAATGGGATCTAAAATTCCATCTGACACAAGTCGTTCAACTCTATTTCTAGAGATGTGATCTAGACGCTTGTGCCAAAGCACTCCTGAATTGAAATTGTCAATTTTTCGCTTAGTACCACGTGATTCCACACTCAAGGTTTCATTATAGTTAGCCACAGTTTCCAACAAATAAAGATTATCATAACCAGAAAGTAAACCGATTCCAACAACATTCGAATTTAAAGACAAGGTAAATTATTTATTCCCGAATGAACAATAATATCCTGATTTGTCTAAATAAGAAATAGAGACCAAATTCCGTCTAAATGACGGTACAACAAAAGTGTCTTCTAAATCCAAATAATGACCGAAACTTAATAATAATCTAAATTTTCCTTTGGCTTCAACTTCTACCTTCTTTCCATCTCCTACATAGATGCATCTTTCAGCACCACTAGGCTTTCGGAAGTTCAGGCAACCCTGCATTGAAACACTAATGTTAGTAGTTGCACCAGAGTCTAACCACCAAGTGTTTCCAGGTACTGAAGCTAAATTAACCTCAGAACAGACCAAAGACATAATCATACCTTTCTTAACACGCCAAGCGTGATATTTGGCACAATCCTTCTTCACGTGTCCAGAACTCCTACAGAAGAAGCAGTTGTTGTCCTTAGTCTGCTTCTTTTGTTCTGGACCCTTAGCAGCAGCTTTGTTCTTGAGCTCCTCAATTCTTTTCCTTTTGCCCTTGTCTTTAGAGATGCTAGTAAAGTGAGCGCTTTCAGTCCTATCTTGCTTCAGCCTGTCCTCTTCTTGCACACATAATGAAATGAGCTCATTAAGAGTCCATTTCTCCTTTTGACAGTTATAAGTCACCTTAAATTGACTGAATTGCGAAGGAAGAGACAGCAATACTAAATGAATGAGTAAGTCATCTGACAACTCAAGCTTTAGTCCTTTAAGCTTAGAAGCAATGTTGGACATCATCATAATGTGCTCTCTTATATTTCCCTTGCCTTGATACTTCATGGAAATTAAATTCTGAAGCAAAGAACTTGTTTCAGCCATATCACTTTTTTCAAAGCGTTTTTCCATCTCAACAAGGAAATTTTTAGCTGTAACTATCTCATCCGAGACAGCACCTCTAAAGACCTCAGGAATGCCACGCTTTATGATCATAAGACTTATGCGATTTGAGCGATCCCATTTCTCATACTCTAATTTTTCCTCAGAAGAACTAGAGTCCTTAGGAGTAGGGGGTCGTTCAATTCTTAATGCAAGGTCTAGATCCATGCAGCCAAGAACGATCAGAATGTTCTTTTTCCATTCCTTAAAATTTGTGCCATCAAGGACAGGAATAGAACTCAAATTTGCAGATATGGAAGCAATAGATGTTGAAAATTAAATAAAGAACGAAACTTATAAACTCACATTATAGGAAAATAAATCAATAAATAAATAAATACATATGTTCAAATCATGGAATTTAACCCATCTCAAGATACCCAGTGCACCATTGGTGTCAAGTCTTTGGACAGTAACACTAACTGCTAGTGGTACTCTTACTGCAACGATCAACTATTGACAATAAGACATGTCACACAATAAACCTTCCTTTGGGCCGATTTACTGCTCACATGTATACCAAATAATTGTCACACATTTATCATTGCAGATGTACATGTAATTCTGCCAAATATTAACCTTCCTTTGGGCCGGTCAATACCCGCATGAATAAATATATACACAACCATTTGACACTCTTCACGAGTAATTTAGACAAGAGATGTCACTTTGGCGACGTCAAGTTTCAATTAGCTCATTCAAAATGTCAAACTTGACTTGAACATATATTTATTATATCCAAATAAAACAATGTTTTAAAAAAAAAATTATTGTTCACTGTGTTTCATTAGTATTCGATAATTATTGTTTTATCAAAAAAATGGTAATTATCAACAAATATATATATATATATATATATATATATATATTTTAATTTTAATTTTTTTTTCTTCCCAAAATGTTATATCGGGGGCTTGAACTGCGGTACCAAAGGTAAAACTCTACCTACAAATATTGGCTCTCGCACAGTCAATCACTCACATAAAGGAAAATTTTCACAAAATACTCCAAACTACAAAAAAAATTCAGTCGAGTATCAAATATCAAGTTGTGGAAAGTATCAATGGCGGCGACCCGCCAAAAATCCATCATATAAACATGGTATTGCGGCTTATGGCAGCTGAAACAAAACCTGCCATGCCATGGCACTGCTACAAGGGAAATTTGACAACAATGAGATCAAGTAATCATTAATTACAGAAAAGTGCCATCTAGAACCAATGATGATAAATGGCATGTGAAAGAATTCCCGCCATGGCAGTAACATAGGCTGTAATGGCATGTTTATATCGCGGGTTTTTGGCCTTCTGCCATCAACAACACTGTCTACTAGTCTAGAACCAGCTTTGCCTAGAAGCAGGGGTTTATGTCAAACCAAACACAGCAATGAAAATGACACACATTCAAATACATTCATAATGTACTATAAATTTTTACATCATATCACATCATCTAGAAAATAAAAATAAAAAAACAAATTTCATATGACTGAACAAAACAGTATCATCAAATCAAAAAATATTTGTAATTAATAGAATCAAGAATGCAAAGGATTCCAAATAATATATATATCCAAATTCCCAAATTACAAACCCTAATTTTTCAATCATGTCAAAATTCTCAAATTGAATCATAAAACAAAGACAATAACCGAATTTCATCATGAATTAAACATGGTAGGCTCTGATACCAATTGTTGAACAAACCCTATATCGTTATGCTCAACAATCCATTTCAATTACATGATGAATAACCAAAGGCGGAAGCGTACCTGTGGGAATTGCCATTGATGAAATCCTGGGATGATGATGATAGAGCCAATGGGTTGGGTGATCTTCCTCAGCAAAACACCCTGAAGACCTTGCTCTCTTGATGGGGATAGAGAGAACCAGAGAGTTTTCTCTTTAGGGTTTGTGAAACTGAATAGTCTTGTTGTGTTTGCCTTGGGGACCACTACCCCTATATATAACTATTATTAGTTATATCCCAAATTGCAGTATTACTAATTCAGCCCCTCATTAAATTAGAAACCGTCTGATATCTACACTATTAATTTTCATAATTATTATGCTCTTTAGCCATAAACTATTATATATTATTTGACCCCTAGTTTATTGGCTAATTATATAATGACCCTAACACACTTTATTAATTAATTACATATGTGACCCATAAATCTTACAGTCTTATCGAAACAATTATTGACTGAACTTTACTTAGCTCTTGGTCTAATTCAAGATTACTAGTTTTTCTTCTTAAGTACCGAATGGTGAAAATAAATAAAAAACAAAAACTCAATTGATTTTTCTGAATCAAGATGATTCCCTATATTGCTCATACAATGGAATAACAAGACCCTTGGACAAATTTATTACATCTATCCCTGATAAAACAAACACATAACAGTAATTTAAATTAACAGGGAGAACCGAGATAAATTCAAGTAGGAATTCTAATTCAGGGAATAGAACTCGGTCCAGAAAATTTAGAGGAAATTGAGAATGATTGAATTCAATAATGATGGTGTACTTTTCTCATTAGATTCTTGCCATTAAGTACACATTAGTTACGGAAAATAACAGAATCCCACTAACTTTGCCACCTCAGCTATATAAAAAGCTGTCTAGTGACTTCTAGAAGGGAGTCAAATGCTGAATTTAAACTAACAATTTTATTTTAATTTGAAATAGAAGTCATGTGACACACAAACATGTATGGAAGAAATTGCATATAGAACCAATGACCATCAATTGGTAAGTGGAGCAACACTGCTAACGAAAAAATCTTCCTCCACATTGTCATCATGGCAGCACTGGAAAGTAGTAAGCACATGCATATTCCGGCGACACTCAGGGCACGTGAGTCGATCAGGTATCCTCCCCATTGAATGTGAGAACTCAAATCTACAACAAGGGTTAGCAACTGAATGAAGTTTCCCATAATGCTCCTTAAAAGCTGGTTCAAAACCATCTCTATCAGCATGCTGTTTCCACATTAATTCATACTCAACCAAAGCTTGTAAACCAGTGGCAGCATGTCCATTCACTACAATTTGTGACCCTCTTGCTAGAACAAACCATCCCCCTTGTTTGTCATAGCTAAGAAGCTTCTTGATTTCCTGCATTACGATGTCGTTGTCATCAACTTGTTTCAGTTGGATTTTGGAGAAGAGCATGCTTTGAAGACGGGTCCAGAAGAACCATATCATGCTTTGCTCTGACCAAGTGTGACTGTAGAGCTTCTCGCGGAGTATGGTGTCAAAAACTCTCTGCACTTGCTCTCTCTTGTTGCTTTTTCCTAAATATACCATTTCTAAGGGTGTCAGTGTCGCCTGTGCTACCCTCCGGGCTTCTTTCACAAATCTCCTTATCCAATCAGGGTCGTCTCCTCCGTACAAGAAAATGTATTTTCCTTCCTTAATCTGTTCAATGAGAAATTATAAATTTCTTGGTTAAAAAATAGTATATGACATGTGCTGATGAGTTTGTATAACAACTACACATAGGTAAAGTTTGTATAACATGTTCTGATGAGTTTTCTTAGATTTCAAGATGTCAGTATATTCAAATTTTCTACATTGGATCTTGTTCTGTAATATTTTTAACTTTCATCAAAGACATATTAGAACCTGTGTTCTATTTTAACTTGTTTTATACTATCTAGCAATCTTCCATAACATCCATTCCTCCAATCAATGCAGCAATATGATTTTTTTTGTTGAAGTTATATATTGTTAGTGTACCGAAAACGGATAAGATTTTTTAATTGCTAGAATATAAAGGTTCGTTTACTGTCATTTTTACTTTACTTTGTATGCAAGTGATTGAAATGATATTTGATTCTGGATTTTCTTTTTTAATTGTAAGAGAGAAGATTGAAGCTAACTAAAGAAAATGCATTTCCAGAACCACAAAAAAAACAATGTTTTGAAATTTGTCAGAATTTTCAAAATAAAAAATCAATTTTTTTTTAAATGCATTTTCAAAAAAATTCATAATCCTTCTCTAATGTTCATTTTATCAGTGAAAATTAAGTAAAAGGCTCTTCAGCTTACCCAATTCAATATTTCTGTATCAATGCCATCCACAAGCAATTCAAGTCTCCATGTCTCATCCTTCCATAGATTTTCTTCTCTAGAACTTGTAAAAGGAAAAGCAGCACTTCCCCAAATCCACATCATGTGAATAGCATTGGGGCAAGCAACCCTCCCTTGAGGATCCAAAACCACAAGAATTGCCTTATTCTTGTATTTCCATTCACTCTGAATGAACCAAATGACTGCCTTGCTTATCAGTGAAGGATCATACACTGAGTACCATGGCATACTCTCTCTCATATTCTCAAATTGATTTTTCTTTTGGTCTGTCCATTCAGAGGTTTGGTCCACAATTGGTATCCAAACTAATTCATATCTACTGTCCTGTCTCGGTGCGTGCGCCTTTGATTCGTTATAAATCTGTTCGAGTATTAGAAGCTCATCGGTCGAGAACTCCAGGCCTGAAAATAGAAGTAGCACATTCTTCCTTCTCAGTACATCAAGGCTAACCTGTTTGTTTGCATTAATCATATCAATATATTAGTATCATCATCAGCTTCTCATATTAGTAAACTAATAATAGTGTATCGTGTAGGTATTAGTGTTGGAAAATCAAACCCTTTTCTTCGTAACACCGTCATATAGAGGCAAAATGTCATCCTGTGAATAAATCAAAGCCTTGAGGATCTTCATGTTGTCAATGTGCGGTTTCGAAAATAAATCGCGTAGCATTCCATAAGCTTCGGCGACTACCACTTGTGCTGCATTTATTGTCCATTTAAAATTAGCCCACTGCTTTGATGCACTTCATATCCAAAAGAACCAAAATATATAGATGGATGGAATATAACCAAGACTAACTTTTAACTGAAATTATGTTGTATGATTCTATATATTGTCTTATTTAAATCTTCTCAATTCTCATGCCCTCACTATATACTTAGATGTATGTATGGTTCCATTTGAATACAATATTTAAGTGGCCTACCAATGTGTTCACGACAGCTATGCAGTAGCTTTGTGAGATGGTCCGCTATACTTCTGAGCTTGAAAGCCAATGTAGAAAGCTCCCAAGCATCATTAGAGGTGAAGATTCTGAAACAATATTGATATATCATTTGTCTATCATGTTAAACTTTGGAAATTTGTAACTCACATGACCATCACATGCTTTGGTATAAAGAAAATTTATAATCCCGAAGTTTTGTCTACAGATATTTTAAATGTTAATTGTTAGTATGTTATTCTCAAATTCGTTTTGGTGTCCCCACTTGGCGCTAAAGATGCATTAACGAACATAAAAATCTTGAGGAATGATTGGAAAAACATACTCATAGCCAAGTGTAGTGAGGCTTGTAATTTGAGCCACGCAAGCCACAATACTTCTGATGCACCAGTAACAAGCAATTGGGATGTGATTAGAGGCAGTGGTGTAGGCTGATACATCTTCTGTAATGTAACGAGTTTGAATAGCATTGAACTCTATGACACACTTGGTCACCTCCAATATGACATTTACTACATCATTAAGTGTATCGAATCGTGGTTTCAGCGAGCTCGAATGCTCCATGATACCAGGTAATTGCTTCAGAATTGCCATTGATTTGGCGAGTTGATTTGTATCGTGAATATGAGCAAGAAGCCAGAATTCACCATAGTTCAGAGCGAAAGCAGCTAAGGCTAGAACCAACTTAACATCCCACTCGTAGGTTGTGATCATATCAAATATTGAAACTGTTGTGGAGTGTGCATCTATATCAGAAAGAATCTTGTAGGAAATCTGAAATTTCATTGTTAATTTGTTATATTGATGGAAAAACATGCATTCAGTTAATGTTTTAGAAGCAAAATTAAGATGAAGAAGTTGAATTTATTTAAGTAGTTCTTATAGTAAGCTATGCTATTAATGTTATCACATTGATTAAGTTATTACACCAAGAAGATTGTTGAATATATTTTTGTCTATGTAAAATGAGCAGAATTGATTTTTTTGTCCATATAAAAATTTATTAATTTTTAGTCCCTAAAAATACAAAAAAAAGAAAGGGAATGGAATCACTATTTCATTTCACTTCCGCTCCTCTCCAATATGTTAATTTTAAAACATCCAAAGGCATAAAAGACCAGAGTCTAGGGAGAAAGGATTCCTTTGGATTGGTTAACTTGAGCTGCATAAATACTTGTTTGGAAGAGTTTATGAAAATAGTTTATGATAGCAGTTTATAGATTATAGGAAAACAATTTTGTTTTATTTTTGTCATAGAAACAACTTATACATAAACACTTAATCTCTCTAGCATCTATATAAACAAAAGCGGATTAAAGAAAGTTAATATATTTGGTCTAAATTTTGAATCAAATACATCAATTTTTTGTTGTCCACTTTTGCATATAAAATCAAAAGGAGTATATGATAAACACTTAATTTTCTCTCATATTTAAAGTCAAAAAGAGTATATGATAAAATCAAATTTTGTCATATTTTATAGAGATCAAAACATATTTAATTCAACAAAGATCTTGGTCAATAGATTGCTTAGGTGATTTTTTATCACCTCAACAGAAATCCGATCAATCTTAACAGACAAAGCCTCCAGCCTGTTTGTGTAAGCAGGAAGGTGACTTCTGTCTTCGACATGATCAACATGTGAAAAGACACCCTGAAAAAAATTACAAATTAATAACATTATATAAAAAGATCTAAATATGTATTTAGTATACATAATTATATTATTTTATATTTTTAATTCTTTGTTTTTTGTCTTTCCTATTTTCTTAAGTTGGAATGGATCTCAATAATATCATATGTAGAACATTTGATTATATTCTCTCCATGATATATATAAAGACTAGAATAATTATTCCAAAGACTTATTTTAATAAAAATAAATTTGGAGAAACTAAAATAAAACAAAATAGACTAAACAAATATGGTATATCTGCCATGATTAAAACGAAAATGGTAAATTTGCTATCAAAATCTCAGCCAAATCTGCATATGCATTAAACAGCAAACTAGATTTTAATGGAAAATATATGAAGTTACTATATTTTTTGTTAGCCATTAGCATCATACCATTGAAACATGTCCGGAGTCAGAACTGAGTGTGGAACGTCTAAGAATATCCTCAACAATCTCTAGAAGTGGCTTTACATCATAATCAAGTCTCTCAGGATTATGATCTGACACTATTTTCTTCACCAAAATGCTGTCATCAGATATTACATTTCCAGGTATATGATTTCCACCTTTCATCAGTTGTTGCATAGCACCCAACTTATAAATGCTAGTCATGGTGAGAAACAAAAACAAAATAAATAAAAAATCAAGGTGAAAGTGAAAGTGAAGAACTCTAAGATTGAAAAAGAGAAGGGATAAGGGTGGTGAAGTTCTATTTTTTAAATGGAATGCTACAGGCCTATATATAGTAGCTAGAAAGGAATAAAGTCCAAATGAATCAACTTCCTTTCTTTCACCATAATTAAGATCTTGTAGTGTTAAGAGGAAGAAAGTCATTATCTTCTGTATAGTTTTTGTCCCCATTTCTTCACTTTAGTATGTATCAAGTCAAATAAACCCTACAGTATGTTGTTTTTTGAATTTTGAAAATTAATTTTCAACGACTGAATATATTATTAGATTGAATACCAGACTAGGTCAATTTTTTAAAAATGTTTTGTGGCACTGTCCTTAATTGTGTAAGGCAGACGATCAATCACGACGTGTTCAAGGAAAAACAATCCAAATACACTGTTTCATTATAGAATTACCACTACAAGAAAAACCCTAATTTGTGGCCAATTTTACAAATATTTTGTGGCAAAAAAAAAAACCCTCACAAATTAGTGACCGAAAAAGCCCTCACAAATACAAAAAATAAAATTGGTCTTTATTTGTGACTGAAAAAGCCCTCACAAATGTTTAAAAATTTAGGTGGATTTTGTGGCTACCTAAGCCCTCACAAAATAACAACGTTGTGATTTTGTGAGGGCTTTTTCAGCCACAATCTAAATTTTGTGAGGGTAAAGGCCGCCACAAATGCTTGAAGGGACATTACACTTTGTGGCTGCAAAGGCCGCCACAAAAGCCTGAGCCTTTGCATTTTGTGGCTACAAATGCCGCCACAAAAGAATAAAGTTATGTGGCATTTTTTGGCCGCCCAGGCTACCACAAAGTTTTATACCCATTACATTTTGTGACTGCTTTGGCTGCCATAAAGGATCAACCAAATCCTATATATATTACTCCACTCCTCTCATCATTTTTCACTTCTAACTTCTCTCTAAACCCTCCTTCCGACGTTGCTTCAATTTGGGTAAGTTTATATTTTATTATATATTTAGTTTTTTTATTTTTAATTTTATTTTTGATTTGAAGTTATTTATGTAATTAATATTATTGAATTTTTATTTTGACAGTGGTTGTTAATTACTTCGAAGAGTTCTAAGCTCTGTACGTAAAAACTTCAAGTCAGACACTACCCGACATCAAGTTAGTATTTTATACATTTTAAATTTAGATTAGAAAATATATATGTGATATTATAAATATATTTATATTATTTTTAAAATATAGATTAATAATATGTGTTATTATAAATTTATTTATAAAAAAAATAGAAATTATGTTGTTAACATAATATATGATAAATAAAAGTTTCAAACACATGTAAAACCTATTGATTTTAATATAACTATTTTTAAAAAAAACATTATTAAAATTGATGATATTATTATTTTTTGTTATAAGTCTTGATACTTATTAATATAGTTTATTGATTGTTAGTCTTGATATTTTTTGTTAGTCTTGATTATTAAAAAAATATAATTTCAAATTTTATTTCGGTTTATATAATTATACTAGTCTTGATACTAATTTAC
>JBBPBS010000235.1:1774503-1810974 GCA_037974835.1 Cicer judaicum | reverse complement strand
TAATTACTTTAATTATTATTAATATTATATTTTTATATATAATATTTATTTTAATTTTTAAATTTTAATTTTAATTTTAAATTATTTTTAATTTAAATTAATCTTTACTTATAATTTAAATGATAATTAAATTGTAATATTATATTTTTAATTTAAATTTTTAATTTATATTTAGATTAGTTTATTATATATTAAATTTATTTTATATTGATATTATATTTTAAATTTAATTTAAATTTTAATTTAATTGTAATTTTAATTTAAATTTTCAATTTATATTCATATTAATTTATTATATATAATATTATAATAAAGTATTAATTTCAAATTTAAAAAATTAATTTTTTTAATATACTTAATATTTTGTGGCGGCCTAAGCCCTCACAAAATATTAATTTTTTAATTTAAATGATCCTTTGTGGCGGCCTAGGCCCTCACAAAGGCTTAACTTTTTAAAATTAGTCTGTCTTTTGTGGCGGCCTATGCCCTCACAAAGGCAGACGTTTGTGACGGCTTTTGCCCTCACAAAAGACAACGTACTTTTCAAACTTTGTGGCCGTTTTGGCCGCCACAAATGTTTGTGACCACCATATTTGTGGCTGCCTAAGGCCGCCACAAAATCCTTGTTTTCTTGTTGTGTACACCCTCTAAATATAACAGTTAGTGTCACTCAAAAATATGGTACGACGACCACTCAAAAAATATGAAGGGTCAATCTCTCGATAAAGGGACATATAGAAAATATGAGATGAAGCATAAATGGGAGAGGAGAGAAAACTAAGAAATAGTTAAAGTTTTTGGTGCGATTTGTGAAGTGACTGAAGTCCTTTATTTATAGAGAAATTCTACAAAGCAAAATATGTGCGAGCTGTTTCTGACTAGTCCACTAAAAATAGACTTGTTCATAGAAAACAGACCTACAAAATCGGAGGGAAGTGGAGGGACAATCACGAAAATTGTTGGAGGACTCGGTCAACAAAAAAATGTGTGTTAAAATTCGAAAAGAGAAAATCGCAAGCATTAAAAAATAAAAATATTTTTTTTCGGATACTAAAAAATAATACATCACACAGTCCAACCGACTCGAACGACGACGACGGTTCGCACATGCGTAGTAGTCGATTTTAGTGTGTTCTCTCTCATTCACAAAATCAGGTTCCCCTTGAAGAAAACCCTAAATATAAACACTACTTGTGTGTAATATCTCTCTTATATGTGACTTATTTCATATTTTTATTTCAAACAATACTAGTTCCAAGTCAAGTTTCAACAGTCCCCAACTTTAATTTAAAAAAGTGTTTATGAAATAAAGTCAAATGCTTCTATATGATTGTGCATACATAAAGGTGTCTTCTGACTTAAACCTTTGTATAATGATTAAGATTAAGATTCAACAAGAGTGACTTGTAGTCTTAAACTCTATCTCTAACATCCAACTCACACAAAACTTTTTCACAAGGTGTATTATCAAAAGCTCGTTCATTAATTGTGAAGTAGAACTCAATGTCACATGGTTTGAATTTTGACCATTTTAAAATTAATTTCCTATATATTAAAATTAACTCTCAACTATGTTGACTTGAAGTAATGAGAAGATAAGTACTTCGGAATGTTTTGAAGGATTAATATATAAGTGCAATAAGATTGTGAGTTAGAGTGTGTGTGATTTGTGAAGCATCTAAAGGATAAGTAAGGATAACAAATACGCACATAATTTAGACTAGTTCATCCAAATTTGGGCTACGTCCAATGTAACACCCTGTTTTTCAAAGCGAGGGTGTATTTTTGTTTTTTTTAAAGAAATTAAAATACAACAGAGAAATAAATAAGGTAAAACCTTTGGATAAATAATTAAGTCATTAAAATTTACAAGCAGCGGAAAAGTTTTTCAAAATATAAATCCAAAGCATGTCCTGATGTCAACAATAGTACAGGTACATCCTTTCAACTTAACATAAAGGTAGCCCAAAAGAAAGACATATGTGTCCTGAGTGACAACCTAGTCTGATCATTCTATACATAACAAAAACTATACGCCTTGAGTAATCTCCACGCGCTCCGTGAGATTCTCCTAACATAGCTCCAATCAAGCACTCCCATCCACATTCCCGTCCGGAGGGTACGAACCGGTGGGATCATCCTGACTCTCATCTGAGGGCAAAGCCCAGATTTCCACAATAGTTGTAAAGGGTCACCAACCGAAATTAACAGTTAACACATAACATTTATGTTTTTAAATGCACAAAATACCTTTTCAACTTAGCATGCACCTTAAAAGGATTTTCCATATGCTAAAAGTTGATACAATGCTTGCCAAATGTAAATGAAATCAAATAGAGTTCTCAATCCATCAAGTAATACACAACTGAACAAAACATTGATAAATTAATTGAGCAATCGATTATCTAACTCAAAACAAGAATTTCCACTAAAACAATCGATTGGGAAATCGATTAAGTGGATAATTGAGCCCCTGTATTAAAGCCAATCGATTTCCAAATCGATTTCTTGAAGGTTTTTAGTGAAGTTTGAATTCTAGGCTTAATTCAATCGACAGTTGATTGGGCAATTGATTGACAGCATAGCTGAGCCACTGACTTAATGCCAATCGATTGGGCAATCAACTGGGAAAATCGATTGGGCAATCGATTGACAGCATTGCTGAGCCACTGACTTAATGCCAATCGATTGGGCAATCAACTGGGCAATCGATTGACAGCATTGTTGAGCCACTGACTTAATGCCAATCGATTGGGCAATCGATTTCTTTGCATATTCTTCCAAAAATACATAAACTAACTCGATCTCATTCATACACAAATTCATATCTTAACACTTAGCACTGATAACGCAATCGCTTCAACAACATGAGTTTCGAAATAGTATTGCAACCAAACATGCTATCACCAAATTCCAAAACCTAACACTTAACACTTATAACACAATTACTACGACCTCATGAGTTTCGAAATGGTATTGCAATCAAACATGTTATCACCAAATTCCAAAGCATAACACTTAACACTCATAACACAATACTACAACATCATGAGTTTCGAAATAGTATTGCAATCAAACATGTTATCACCAAATTCCAAAACATAACACTTAACACTTATAACACAATACCCACACGGACAAGATGAACCAACAATTCACAATTTAACAGGGTGCAGTCTCTCACGGACAAACACCTGTGCAGTCTCTCACGGACAAACACCTGTGCAGTCTCTCACGGACAAACACAATTCACCAGGGTGTAGTCTCTCACGGACAGACACCTGTGCAGTCTCTCATGGACAAACACAATTCATCGAGAAACGTAAGTCATAAACGTACCACCTATCACGGGTCATCACTGTTTACCGAGATGCCACCTATCACGGGTCAGCACAACTTACCAAACGTAAATCGTAAACGTACCACCTATCACGGGTCAGTATAGTTTACCGAGGTATCACCTATCACAGGTCAGCACGATTTACCCCAACAAACAATAAGTAACCAAGACATTAAGAGATTCCCCATTCTTAACGCCTAGTTAACTTAAACAATTTTCAAAACAACATTAAGTAACCAAGACATTAAGAGATTCCCCATTCTTAACGCCTAGTTAACTTAAACGATTTTCAAAACAACATTAAGTAAATGAGTCATTAAGAGATTCCTCATTCTTAATACTTATTTAACTTAAACGATTTTCAAAACAAATATTAAGTAAACGAGACATTAAGAGATTCCCCATTCTTAATTCTCATTTAACTTAAACGATTTTCACAAACGAACACACATTAAGTAAACAAGACATTAAGAGATTCCCCATTCTTAATACTCGTTTAACTTAAATGGTTTTCAAATTCCACACAATACAGACTCAAACATATTCACATATTTATTACACTATTCACGCCAAAACACAACAATTCATTTCTCCACAAAATCATTTTCACGATGACATTAAGTAAACGCAGATATCAAGAGATTCCCCATTCTTAATACTCATTTAACTTAACGATTTTCACAACAACCATAAGCAAACAGACATATTAAGAGATTCCTCATTCTTAATATACTTTTGACTTAAACGATTTCCACAACAAGACATTCAGTAAACAAGTCATTAAGAGATTCCCCATTCTTAATACTCATTTAACTGAAACGATTTTTCAAAAACAAACGTTAAGCAACCAAGACATTAAGAGATTCCCCATTCTTAATGCCCAGTTAACTTAAACGATTTTCAAACAACATTAGGTAAACGAGACATTAAGAGATTCCCCATTCTTAATTCTCATTTAACTTAAACGATTTTCACAAACTCACATTAAGTAAACAAGACATTAAGAGATTCCTCATTCTTAATACTCGTTTCACTTAATGGTTTTCAAATTCCAAACAAAACAAACTCAAACATACTTTCACATTCAATCCATAATTCACACCAAAACACATCAATCAACAAACATCAAGTATGAACACGCCGAATACGACGACACAAATTAACACAATCCATCACTCAAACACAACAAGTTTCATATACTCGAAATCATACATAAATGGGTTTAAAATTTTCTCCACTAAACATTACTTTAACCTTAACCAAATTCTTTTCCACACAACCACAAGTAAGTCCCTAAATGCAAACTAAAAGTTTAGAAGGAGCCCTTACCTTCACGTTAGCTTCCACGTTCGATTACGGTACCGCGAGTAAATCCGGTAAAATCTCCGCTCGCAATGCCGCTTCCAAAGTTGGTCCACTAGCACCGTAGCACGGAGGTGAGCAACTTTCCCTTCTATCTCTTCGTGAAACGAAGCTTAGATCTAGAAGAAACGGGAAGATTTGTGTTTGACGGTTTTGAAATCCCTAAATCGTTTTTCTTCGTTTTCGGATCAAAGAGGGAGAATGAAGTTGAGAAGTTCTTGTCCTATCACTCACTATCACTTTTCGAACTCAAAGGAAGCAAGAGCAACGAAAATGGATGAAGATGGAGGAAGGAAGAAAGTGAACACGCGAGGCAGCAGGGGAGGAAGAAGATTGAAATTTTTTGCTTTTCTCTCCTTTCTCTTTCTTTCCTTTGTTTTTCCTTTCCATTTCTTTATATATAAACATATATATATATATATATATATATTAATAATAATTAACAAATATCTCCAAATCTTTAGATATTTATTAAATTACCCTTTCACCCATAACGCATTAAACTCTTCGCAAAAGATTCACCGCAGTAAATTTAATTTATTTATCGACGAGTAATTCTAATCAGGCATCAAAATATCTTTTTTGTCATATAAACTCCAAAATATTAATAACTTTGGCTAAAAAGCCTCCGAGTTCAAAACCAAAAATACACCAAATTACATAGAGTACACTTTAAAATTATGGGTCTTACATCCAATCCTCACCCTTGAAGAGATTTTTCACTATAATGCTTGAGGAAACTTCTCAATTTCTACACTTACACAATTCAATCAATCTGACCTTTCTCTATTATGTTTTCTTAGTCTTAACAGGCTTACAAATCTTCTTCCTAGTCACTCTTGTCTAACCAACAATCATAGCTTAAATATGAGTCTCTTTTACACACCAAAAGATGACTTTAGAAAATTTACAAATAGAATTTAGATTTTACATCAAGTTTTCATAACTTGATTTGGATGAAACAAATCTTTACACTCATTTATACTTTAGATTTGATGATCTTTGAGTGTGTTTGATAAACTTTTAATCATGCTTTTGTACTTTTGTGATAAGTTAGTTATATCTTGATGTAAGTTCTTGGATCTTCAAGTTTTGAGCTCTTCTATTTGTATATAACCTATGAGTGAGCTTCAATAAGTTGCAAAGGTGTTCATGTGTCTATCGGGCGCAAGTTTCAATGCAAGGTAGCTTGTAAAGATGAAGATCTAAAGGATTCGTGAACATTTTAAACTTTAAGTTGACTTCATAATATTTGGTGAGTTATTTCTATTTAGTGCAGGGGAAAGAGAAAATGTGTGTGAAATGCACATCTTTCCATATTAGTGGTTTTTCTCATCAGTGAACAATTAAAATACAATGATGTTACCAACCTTTCAGTCACTTTCATACTTTTTGAAAGAACCCTTTAAATGTGCTACTTTCCGATGTTCATAAAGTTGCAGTTTGAATTTATTCAAGCTAAACTATTGTGATCTTCTTGGACTTTGGTTCTCGTATATTTCTTTGATAGCTTATTAATCATATCATATGAGTTCTATTGTATATCAAAGTGAATATTTTTCTTTGACTTAAATGATCTTATAAAAATCTTGAAGATTCTTCTTCTTATTTTTTTATAGTTCATTTAAGTAAGATTTTCTTATTGATTTAGTGTAGGATCATAATCTTGTTCATGTGATTTATTTCTTTAAGTGTGAACATATTGTCTTACATTCAAGACAAAACATTCTGAACTTCCAGGGCTAAACACTCTGAAGTTAGTTATGATAGTATTTCTTGAATTCCATTTTGTTTTTTTCTGCTTAATCTTCTATGATTTTTTGGTCTTAATGAAGTCACTTAAAAACACACATAGATAACAAGATGTATCAAAATCACTTAATCATTAAGGTTTGTTACCATTGAAACTTCATAAGAGATTTTTCCTCAACAAATAGTCTTGCACGTCTATCCTAGTATAGTGAACACTCTAGGAATTCTACCTCAAAATTTTATAGGAAACATCCTCACTTCCATGTTCACATTGATGAGTATATCAAGAGTAATCATATAGATAGGTACTCCATTTCACATAAAGTATATATCTCATTGAGAGTTTCAGTTACCTCATCTTATCATCTCTTCAAGAATCATGTTTCTCTAATTTATAATAGCATGTTCATCTCATATCAATTCACGACTTATTATTACCCATTGCACCTGATTCTTGGGATCTATATTCTTTTCAATCGAGTTACCAACATGACCAATCATTGATATATAGGAAATAGTCTCATCCTTTTGGTTATGTTTAAGACTTTCTCTCTAGCTAATCCTTTCATTAAAAGATATTGTTCCTCCTGAAGTAGCAATGTCAATTTACAAGAAAGGGGGATTTGAATTGTAAATTCACCCTTTTAAAAATTCATGTTAGAAACTTAAGAAATTAACTCAAGATTGATCTTGGTTGTGAAACCAGAAAACAAAAAGTTGGCCTTCCTTTTATAGGCTTTTAGGACATTTAATAATGGTCAAAAGAGTTGTTGGTAATGCTCTGTTAGTTTTGACCAAAACCAATATATATGAATAAAAATATTTCAGCCTTTGAACACTTTGTGAAATTTGTTTGATTGGCCATTTTTCTTCGTTCTTGATCAGTTTCTTTTGTGTTTAATGATCCTTTATACCTCAAATATATTTGTTTATGATATTTCTTCGATCTGGAGCTTTGATTCTACCAAAACAACTTGGAGAATGATGACAGTGTGCTGGAGAATGATGTTGAAAATTCTAGAGACTGATGATCATTCTGGAGACTGGTCTAAACATTTTGGAGACTGATCTGATCATTCTGGAGACTGATATGATCATTCTGGAGACATATCTGATCATTCTGGAGATTGATTATCATTTTAGAGACCGATGAGAACTTTTTGCAAATTGATGTTATCATTCTGGAGATTGATGTTTAACATGTTGGAGAATGATGTTAGCACGTTGGAGATTAATGTTAACATGCTGGAGAATGATGTTAGCATGTTGGAGATTAATGTCAACATGTTGGAGAATGATCATAATGTTGTCAAGAATGTTCTTCGTTTTTGACAGTCAAGCTGGAGAAGGTTCAGATCTGTTTGATCTTGCTAATTTGTGATCTTCTCTCTTTGTGACTCGAGTAGTTTCTTTGAATTTAATCATCTCAGTCTGTTCCTTGCCAAGTGCTGATGATATAGTTGCTTGGGAATCATATGCTAAAGTGTTTCAATCATCATCACTATATCCTTCAAGGATAGAAGAAAATCTTTGATAATGTAATCAGATATTAATTTTCCTTTTAAGGTATCTAATGATTCTCTCCATAATATGTCAATGCTTCATACTAATGTCTATTGATAAACCTACATAATAGTCCACGACGTAGGCAATGTTAGGTCTATTATAGTTAGTGACATACATGAGGCTACTAATTATGCTCATATATTCAGTTTTTCTAGCACCTTCATTGGTGTTTTTGAAATTTTTACACTTGAATCATATGGTGGGCAAGCAGGTTTAAGTCAAAGTAATTGTATTTGTTTAAGATCTTTTCAACATAGTGAGATTGATCAAAAGAAATTCCCTTTTCTGACATAGTAATCATAATTCCAAGGATTATATTTGCTTCTCTAAGGTATTTCATAGCAAAGTTGTTACACAATGATGATTCTACAATATTTAAAGCATGAATATTTGAATCAAATATAAGTCGTCTACATAGAGACATATGATATTTTCATATTTGTAAGAAATACGTTTTTCACTTTAATTCACCATAAACCTATTCGATATAATCAAATTATCAAATATTTCATCTCATTGCTTAGGAACTTGTTAAGACCATACAAAGACTTATCTAACTTACATACCTTGTTTTCTTGTCCCTGAATAACAAAATCTTAAAGTTGCTCCGTATAGATTTTTTCTTCTAAGTCATCATTTAAAAAAACAGTTTTGACATACATTTAGTGTACCACCAAGTTATGAATAGCAGTAACACAAATTAGTATCCTAATGGATGTAATTCTAGTGAGGTGACGAGAGAAATCTATATTTTCTCTTTGCCTAAAACATTTGGCTACAAGGCGAACCTTGTATTTATCAATAGTTTCATCGTGATCTATCTCATCGTTTATAGCTTCTAATGTATGGGTCCCATAATCAAGTCCATAATGTTTAGCAATTTTTGCTTTCTTACTTCTTTTAATAGCGGCAACACCACGCATGTGAGATCAATTTAAATGTGTTCTCTCTCACCTTCATAAAATTAGGTACTCTTGAGGCACATTCCAAATGTCGTACCTCCACCTTTTAAACACTATTAATGTAATATATCTTCTATATTGGACTTTTTTCAATTTTTTCAATTCATACGACATTAATTTTAAGCCAGGTTCCAATATATATATATATATATATATATATATATATATATTATTAAACTATCTTGCAAGACCATTGGCATCTACCAAAGGTTTTATAAAAATTGACTGGAAACGCAATTGTGATCGCATTGTGTTGATTTTTTATGATATGTGACTGCATATACATTTTATTATGATTTTGTGCAGCATTAAGGATTAAATTTGGCTTACATATTATATTGGTCTTAGTGGAAGGGGACTTGGATCCCTTAGTGAATTTGAGTCTTGTTGATGGATAAAATGTGGTTGGAAGATGAGACTGCACGGTCCACTAAAAGTGGTCATGCATGTTCCTCAATAAGAATAGTCATTATCAAAGTTTTAGATTTTTTACACCAAAAATAAGATTAGACGATTAAAATTTTAAAAAATTCTACCAATATGTTTCTTATTTTGTTTATTTTTCTGCTAGCCTTTAATAATTGAGAATTTACTATAGAAATAGTACATACAACTATGAGTTAACCAATTTTGGCTTTGATTAAGCTTGAGGGTTCACTAAATGAAGGGTGACTGGATACAAATCACGGTAATAAATAGGAAATGTGTTGAAGACAGTTTGTGTGATATACCTGTTTGCTTTGATTCCATTTTTACTTGCAACTTCAGTTGAGAATAATTGTGTCATAATGGAAAGATAGAAAGCACAAATAAAAGATTATGCCATGCTCTTTTTAATAAAATATGATTATAACCCCAAATATTGTCAAATCTATGTTAAATTCTTGAGTGCAGGCCGCAAGAAATAGACCTGCTGTCTTTATGTCTCGATAGGAGTGATCTGTCTTTAAACCAAAGAGGTTGAATGGTCAAAGTGGATCTAAACGTCACAAAACCTCACCATAATGCAGAAACTAAAAATAGAATAAACACAAATATATATATATATATATATTAAATAAATTTTAACAATGTCCACAAGTGCCTAAAATAGAAATATTCAAATAAAAATATATTAATAGTGTCAAACGTTAAATATTATTTTTAATTCTTTAACGGGTACCTTCAGAAGGGTTTTCAGCAAAATTGTATATTCTGTTATTCTAATATATAATGCTGAAAATATTGGTAAGGAGAGTTTTTTTAATATCTCTAATTTAAAATAAAATCAATCTATCCTTTTTTCAAAATAAACTCCATTCTATGCTTTTTTTTGGTAAATACAAGACCACATTTCTAGATATCAACCATGTGAAGCACAATATTTTTTTATGTTTACTTTTTGTAACCTAAATAGTAGGTCACATCTTAGTAACACAATCATCTATTATGTGTTATTTTTAATATGTTGAACTTGTTGGATAATGGTATTATAGACCTCCAACCACAATTATATATATATATATATATATATATATAATATAAATAAAAGTTAAGATCTGTTAATTTTATGAGTTACTTGCACATAAAAAAAAAAAATTATTGAGCTTACCGACTACATAAACTTTTATAAATATTTTAAAATATTTGATACTTCTTTAAATTATATCAATTGAATGTATAATAAGTTTTTGAAAAACATAGCCAAATATCGATGTATATGGTAATAAATTTTAAATTTATATAAAATTTTGTACGCTTAAGAATTAATATATTATGTCAAAAATTAACAATTGAATTGAAGAAATTTATCATTGATATTGAATTATTAAGCAAAATAACTCATCAGAGTGTTACTCTTTGAGTCGTTAAATCATTATCTATATATATATATATATATATATATATATAATTGAAAAATTAAAATTTAATAAAAAAAAATTAATTGCTAATTAATAATACTAATTAATTGATTAAAATGATACAACATTATAAAGTTCATGGAAGGCTTATTTTAGAAATAGAATAGTTCTTCCGTTCTTAGTATTTTATCTCTAATTTTCATTTAATCTCCGTTGTGGTTACTATTTGGACAATTCTTCTTGCGGGAAAAAATTAGACATAATTATCTCAATCATATGTAATATTTTTCTCCATTGTGCAGATAAATGGTCAAATAGAAAATATACGATACATAGAACAATAATTGGCAGAAAATTAAATATGAGATACATACAATTTTTAACGTGAAAAAATTTTCCTCAAATTAAGAGAATAAAAACCACGGAATTTAATTCAGTAAAAACTTCCATGATAATAATTAATAGGTACATAATAGTCTTCCTAATAACACTAAGAAATATTAATCAACAATACTCATCACTAAAAAGTGAATGCCAAACAAAATAACAAACAACCTTCCACTAAAGACTATTAAGATTGAATATTAAAAGAATAAACTCAGTGGTAGAAATAATATACTAAAATTATAGATCAAACGGATTCAGAACTATCTTTTCTTTTACTTCTGTCGTGCGACTACTTTATTTTTCTCTCTTGTTATTTTTTCTTTTGCTTTGTTGACTTAGGGATTTATCCTTTTTCTTTTTTATTTCTTTCTCACATGGGCCAAGCCCAATTAAAACACCTTATTCTTTTTTTTCTTTTCTATAATAATAATAGTAAAAATTGGTGGGTTCTCTTGGAAAGTGAGCCCATCCAACAAATATGTCCCTCACGACTCAAGTGGGAAGGTACTACTCAACCATGCCAGTTTTTTTCTACAATATATTATCTTTCGACACAGGCAAAACCTTTGTCATCATATTTGAACCATTCTCGTCGATATGAATTTTTCCAATTGAAAATGACTTTATTTACAGTCCATCTCGTATCCAATGATATGACACCTTAATATGTTTTGAATTTGCATGAAAAGTCGAATTCTTGATAAGAAGAATCGCACTCTAACTGTCGCGGAATAACACAAACTTGTCCTTCTTGAGGCCTTACTCGTGTAGAAGTTTCTTCATCCATAAGAGTTCTTTGGAAGCTTTAGTTGATGCAATGCACTCAGCTTCAGTAGTGATAAAGCAACACATTTTGGTAACCTTGATTGCAAAGACATGGCTCCCTCTACAAAAATAATCATATAACCAAAAGAAGATTTTCTATAATCAAGATCACCTGCCATATTTTCATCTATGTACCCATCCTACATGTAACACCCCGATTTTTACCAGCGCGAGTGTATTTTTTTTTAAACAAAAAAATAAAACAAAGAAATAAAGAAGAAAATACTTTTGGATAAATATTTAAGTCATAACAAAACAACCAAGTCAACAAATATTTCCAAGCAGCGGAATAGTTTTTGAAATAAAAATCCAAAGTATTCAAACATCAAAATACACCGGGGATATTAGGCCTATTAGACATAGCTCATACCCCTGGTGTATTCTCGGCAGACTTGTACAAAAGCACTGCCCCAAGAATTTTAACTTTCCCCACGTCACATCAAAAAGTGGAACATGGACTCATCAAAAGAAAAGACATCAAACAGTTTAAACATAAATACAATCTTCCAAAATGGAATAAATACAATCACAAAAGAAAGACATCTAGTCCTTATACAACCACCTAATCTCATTATGCTACAAAACTATAAAACTCGGGTGATCTCCACGCGTCCTGCAAGATTCTCCTGACACAGCTTCGGTCAGGTATGTCTAACTACATGCCCGTCTCCAAAGTACTAACCGGTAGGACGATCCTAGTTCTCATCTGAGAGAAAAGCCCAAATTTCCACAATAATTGTAAAGGGTCACCAACCGAAATTAACAAATAACACTTAGCAAAATTCTTATATTTTCAAATGCTCAAAAGAACCTGTCGTCTTAGCATATTCCTCGAAAGGGTTTTTATATGTCCAAAAATGCATAAACAATGTTGAAAAATGAAGTTTTTAAAAACTACACTATCATAGCCGAATACAATTGAGAAAATGCAGATTTTCAATTCTAAAATGGCTTTGAATCAATCAACACTTCAAACATTAATGTTATCAATTATGAACAAATAATTACATCAAAACTTAATCAACCCAACTTCACACCTCAAATCAATTACGACAAATCACTACAACAACCGAATATATATATACAATCATCATAGTATAACAAACCTAAATCGTGTGCCAAGCACTTTAATGCAATGCGTATATGCCAAAACGCATGATTCGAAAATTCCAAACTAAACCCTCCTCGAAGGGGCGTAAATCATAATTGTACCGCCTATCATAGACCAGTACTACTTACCGAGGTGCAATCTCTCATGGATCAGCACGATTTACTGGCGTGCAGTCGCTCACAGATCAGCACATTCTAGAGTGCAATCTCTCACATATCAGCACGACATACAAGAGTGCAGTCAGTCACAGATCAACATATTCTAGAGTGCAATTTCTCACAGATAAGCACAACATACAAGTGTGCAGTCGCTCACAGACCAACACGATTTCCTAGAGTGCAATCGCTCACAGATCAACATATTCTAGAGTGCAATCTCTCACAGATCAGCACAACATACAAGAGTGCAATCACTCACAAACCAACACGATTTTCTAGAGTACAATCGCTCACATATCAGCACAACGCGACAATCCCCACAAGGATAAGATGAACCAACAATTCACATGGCATTATCTAGTGGGCCATCATAGTCACCACTATCACCATGGCCCCATCGCGATTACCATGTACTATGAAATGCATAAGCATACTCTTACTCTTTTCACCACAATCATTAAATAAATGCAGCTATTAAAATATTCCCCATTTTTAATACTCATTTAACACTAATGATTTTTCAGATAAAACATAGAGCATACTCAAACATATTTATTCACACCAATTTAAATTTCCACCAACACACATAAATCACCTCTCCAAATTCCATCCACACATAAATTGAATTAAATTCATTTTTCACCAAGTCACACATAATTTTCTTTCCAAATATTCATAATATTAATTATGAACACATAATCAAATTAAATTTAACTCTCCCCAAATTCAACATAAATCACCCATATTAATCTCCAAAATTTTCAACATTAATCACCAAATTCAAAACTCCGCATCTTCAAACATTAATCATCAAATTCAATCTCCAAAATTTTCAACCATAAATCACTATATTCAATCTCCAAAATTTTCAATCATAAATCACCACAACAACATTAATATATCAGAGTTCTCCCCACCGCTAACTCGGTGTCAACTGTCTCGATTCCTTTTCGAGACTCAAGGAGCTAACTACATAAACATAAATATTTATAACAATCTGTACACAATAAAATTAATTCAAACACAACAAAATACCCAAAATTAAATCTTTCTCACACACCAAACTTTTAAAACCAAATAATCTATATTATTTAGTTAAAACTAAATAAAACAAATATTGTCCAAATTTCACATACACACACTCGACTATTAAAGCACCAAAAATTTTTAGTTAATAAAATACTCTAATCTTTTTTTCTTTTTAAATTTGGTTCAAGAGTAATTAAAATAGTAACATTTTAAACTCTAACTCCTTTTAATTTCAATCTATCTTTTTACTCAAACTCTTTAACTTAGTTAAAATTTGAATTATTTTTTTACAACTTTAACAACTCTAAATTTTTTGTAAAATTTCAGCTTCGATTCAAACTCATTTATTTGAAAACAACTCATTACGCAACTCAAACACATCAATTTAATTAATTCAATATCCACAAAATACAGACCTAAATCACATCTCAAAAATTCATAATATTAATTATAAACATACAATTTACACCCAACATTAATCACTACAAAATACCCCTCAAAACAAATGAAATTCAAATTCAACTAATTCTCACATAAACAAATTAAATTCATTTTCCATAACTTTACACCTCAAATACATCAAACTTCTCCTCTAGAAAATCATAAATAATGTCCTAAATGCAAACTAAAAGTTTGGAAGGAGCCCTTTGAAGTAACACCGTTGATTTACAAGAAAGGGGGGTTTGAATTGTAAATTTTCCTTTTAAAAATTCCTGATAAAGTTTAAGAAAATAACTCAAGATTGATCTTGGTTATGAAAACAGAAAACGGAGAACGTTCTGGGTTTTGACTTTAAAACAGAGAACGTTCCTTGATTAGTGTTTAAACAGAAAAATCAGTTTATCTCTTATCAATATAGTGCAGCAATTAAATAAATAAATAAGTAAATAGAGAAGAGAATACCACACACAGATTTATCCTGGTTCACCCAATGTGGGTTACGTCCAGTCCTCACGCTGTGAGTTTTTTCCACTAGATATTTAAAACGAAGAACCTTCTTAATCTTACAACATTTAGTATAGATCACCCTTGATCTATTTCAGCCTCTATTACTTTCCACCCAGAAAGCAATGGCAGCACCTATCTAATCTTGATAGGAAACAATCTAAAACAAACTATGAAGAAACTCTTATAGTTTGAGTTTTTACAAATGATTGATTTTGACAGAATCTGCTATTGCTCAACTCTTGTTTGAG
Source organism: Cicer judaicum (assembly GCA_037974835.1). Classification (NCBI taxonomy): domain Eukaryota; kingdom Viridiplantae; phylum Streptophyta; class Magnoliopsida; order Fabales; family Fabaceae; genus Cicer; species Cicer judaicum. Next base: position 1,795,445 of record JBBPBS010000235.1, on the reverse strand, counting down.
AATAGATTCTTTACAGAGTATCTAAAGATAATTTCGCAGCTGATATGTGAGTGTGCAGCAGTTACTGTTATGCGAATTGCAGAAAATAATGATTCCTCTGTTTTGCAGAATTTCAAGCTTTAAGTGATTGTATATGGTTGATTACTTAGTACCTGAATTTCTTGCTTTCATACTTGATTGAGGCCTTCTATTTATAGACTGGAAATGCACATGATAAGCATGAAAGAGCTATTGAAGAGGCCATGCTTTTCCTGGATTTAAGGCAGTATATTTGAATAAACAACTCATGCTATGACATAGCCTTTTTTACTTTTGGATTTAGCATTTAAAGCCATGTTGTACTTTTCTGACAGTGCCTTTAATGCTTCTTCATTTGTTCTTTGATGATACATTCTCCATCTTGAGTCTTGAGTGCAGCTGGAGAAGATTAGAAATGAATTGCAGACTAAAACAGAGCTGGTGCAGGGCTGCTGTTGATGTGCAGAAAAATGAAGAACGTTCTTGGTTTTTGATTGAACGTTCTTGAGCTTAAACAATCATTCTGGAGCTCCCATTTTGATCAACCTGGATTTCTTTTGTGATTTCCTTGTCATATGTCACGATTCCGTTTTGATCAATCTTAATTACTTTTGTCTGTTTTCATCAAAACTTTAATTATAGAGTTTGTCTCAACACCCTTACCTTAACGATAGCTCTAACACGCGATTACGGTACCGTAATTAATCCTGGCAACTTTCTCTTCTATCACTTCTTGAAACGAAGCTTAGATCTAAGAGAAAAGTGAAGGTTTTTGTAGTTGGGGATTTTGACAACAAATAAAATTTAGAACAGAGAAGGAGGAAGAAGAAGATCTCGCGTGGCACTTGTTTTCAGCTTTCTGGATTCCTTTCTTTCATATATATATATATATATATATATATATATATATATATATATATATATATATATATATATATATTAAAATCATAATAATATATTATAATTAAAACCAACTAATAAATATCTAACTTTATAGATATTTTTAAAAATAAAGCATCATTACACATCACTTTTCAAATCATTTTTTAAAAAAAAATATCTATTATCACCGCAACTCAATTGACAGATGAATTTCTCAGCAATAAGTGACATTTTTTTTTTAAAAAAAAAACTGTCCGATATTAAATTTTTCGTAACATAATCAAATTAATCTCCTACAAAGAATCTTAATCGGGTCTCAAATATATATATATATATATATTAAAATATATATAAATATTAAACATATTTTTAACTCTAATAAAATATCATTTTGATATTTAATTCCCAAAATAAAATTCAATTGTGCTAAATGTCTAAGCAATTTAACACAAAATACCGTAAAATCGGATAAATTAGAATTTAGAAAATTAAGGGTCTTACACTAAACAAGTTCACCACCTCCATAGTATAAATACACTTTCGAAGTGCCTTTGAGGTATTTGAGAATCCACTCCACTGCTTGTCAATGATCTTTACCAAGATTAGAGAGAAACTATCTGACAACTCCAACTGCATGAGCAATATTGGACTTTGTGCATACCATAACATATATCAAACTACCAACTTTAGATGCATAAGGAACCTTCTTCATCCCTTCTTTGTTTTTCTCAGTTGTAGGATATTGATAAGAATTCAATTTGAAATGAGTATCAAGTGGAGTACTAACAGGATTGCAATTATTCATGTTAAACCTCTCTAACACGTTCTCAATGTAATTGTGTTCAAACAAACACAATTTATCATTCTTCTTGTCACGAGTAATTCTCATGCCCATAATTTGTTTTGCAAGACCCAAGTTTTTCATTGCAAAAGACTAGTTCAAATCTTTCTTTAGAGATTTAATCTTATTAGTGTCATGATCAATAATCAACATGTCATCCACGTATAACAAAAGAATAATATAATCACCATTAGAGAATTTCTTGACAAACACACAATGGTCAAAAGTGGTTTTACCATACCCATGTAAAATTACTCAATGATGCCTTTGAGGTATATGAGAATCCACTCAACTGCTTGTCAATGATCTATACCAAGATTATAGAGAAACTAACTGGAAACTCTAACTGCATGAGCAATATCGGACCTTGTGCATACTATAATATATATCAAACTACCAATTGAAGATGCATAAAGAACCTTCTTCATCCCTTCTTTGTCTTTCTCACTTGTATGACATTGATAAGAATTCAATTTGAAATGAGTATCAAGTGGAGTACTAACAGGATTGCGATTGTTCATGTTAAACCTCACTAACACGTTCTCAATGTAATTGTGTTCAAACAAACACAATTTATCATTCTTCTTGTCACGAGTAATTCTCATGCCCATAATTTGTTTTGCAAGACCCAAGTATTTCATTGCAAAAGACTTGTTCAAATATTTCTTTAGAGATTGAATCTTGTAACACCCCAAATTTCATAATAAATTATTTTATTAATTAAATAGAATTTTAAATAATTAATTTAGTGTTAAAAATATTTTAAAATATATGTTGATTAATTTTGGAATTAATTTTCTTTGTATGTGGACTTTCTATGATGTACTAATTACATATTAGACTAAACGTGTGATATAAATAATAAATATTATATTCTTTGTTATGATATTATGATTTTATATATATATATTTATTATAATTTAGTAATTAATATAAAGTTTAGATATATTTATTTGCTTTATAATTTTGAATAATCTTTGATGGTAGTATTTTAATGTGATTTTTTAGATGAAAAAAACAAATATATATTAATAATAATAATAATAATAATAATAATAAAAAGACTGAGCCTTCTTCTTCTTCTTCTTCTTCGTATCTACCCTCGCCGCCATTCCTATTTCTTTTCTATGTTCTCTCTTCAATTATGATCGTTATAGTGGGTGTTGTGCAAAATCGAAATCATATTCGTGATCGTTGTGACCTCCTCTTTCATTCTCAACTTGAATCGCAAGTTGAAATGTCTTATTTCTCTTTGTCAAAAATCAAACCTTCACCTTTTGATCAAGATTTTGGGTACCATGGCTATTACCAACGAAAACCAAGACCATATTTTGACTCCACGAAACACCCTCTTTCGTTACCTATGCTCGAAATCGCCAACCGTTACATTTTAAAAAATGGGTTTCCACCATTGCTGCGGCTATTTTCGTGAATTTCGGACAACGCGTTCATCATCTTGAAAAACTGATATCGTTTTTGAATTCCTCTCGTCGAAACCATCAAGAAGCACTACTCGTTTGTTTGTTTCGGGGAAGTTGAAGTAGGACCCTGTCGATGTTCCAACACGTCGGTGAGGGCTTTTCTGATAACTTGTTTCACTTCGTTTCAAATATGTTTATTTTCTTAATATTTTTATTAATTATGTAACATTGATTTTTATGGTCCGCGTAAATTATCAGCCATGTTTCATTGACTCTGTAAATTCGTCGATGCTTTTGGAGTTGTTCGTTGCGTGTTGTCGACATCTCTAGTTGCTGAAAATCATTATGGTCCTTATATCTTATGAAAGCGTCAAATTCAGGTATGGGGTGAGAGAGAGTTCGAATTCATGAGTGTAAATTTAGTGAGATGAACGGGAACACCAGATTTCCCATAATTCATTCGGGACTCGCTGCATAAGGCTGAAGTCTTTGGAGTAATAATTGACTAATGAGAAAACTTGAATTTGGTGAGATTAAAATACAAGTTAGAAACTGTTACAGGGTCTTGTTTGATTTAAATTTTGAAAATTGTGTTGTAGTTGAATTATTGTAGAATTGTGTATTTGATGTATTCTATGTTTTGTTTATATCTACTTGGATATTGTTATATGATATAAAATACGATGAATTGTTATCAATTCAATTTCAATTGGAGTAGTGTGTGTGAATGATTTAGTATTATTATATGTGAGTGAAAATTATCTATTGTTGGAGTTTGTGTATTATTATGATAAATGTTGAATGTGATATATGACTATGAAAATATGCATTGATGATTACTTGTTGAATTATGATGTTACCACTTTGTTGAATATCATGAAATGCATATTGAATTGTGATGAATTTGACCCGTGCCAATGATGGTTCTCTTAATGGAGTGAGTAACCTAGGCCAACGAGGGGAGAATATAGATGTTGATAATTTTTGAAGTGGAGATTATTTGGTCATCATATAGGTAGGGACTGACAAGCCTAGTGATTCTGGGGAAGTACAACTGAATGAGCCTGATCGTGGCGGTCTGCTGTTGAGCCTTAGGGCAAGATTGTTAGACCTTGGAGGTATTCGGGTAGGGAACTCCTAGGTGACTTGGAGGTAGCACTCCAAATGTCGGGAGCTACCATGCAACATACTTTTACCTCGAGTGTCGCGTATATGTGTCTCGAGTTGAGTTGAGGGGATCTATGAGGACACGGCCAAATTGAATTGTCCGTCCACTTGTGTGGTGGCATAGTATCAAGCCTCCTAACCAAGTACTTCAGATTTAGAATGGTACCAAAGAAAGAAGAGGAGTCTAGAGTATAAGAGCATGCATAACATTACTTGATTTGTGTGTTTACTTACTTAATGTTATGGATTGTATCAATATTTTACCTTGATTATTCTTGTTGATTGTGAATTGAAATGAAATGGTGTTTAATATATTTTACGAGTTCTTTTCAATTATTTTATACTATTACATGTTTTCGAAGCTCACCCCTCGTTGCTTGTGTTTGGCGCTTGCGAGAGCGCAGTCATTTCAGGTTATTGGTTGATGATCCACGCTCTGATAGGGGATACTGGGTGGGAGTAACCTATTGTACTCTGTTGAGTTGTGAATTAATTTAGATTTTTGTAAATTCGATCGATCAATTGTGTTATTTTCATCTTTTATTCGAATGTAGAAATTAATTGTCTTTAAGTTTAGAACGTGTTTTTATGTTAAAAAAATTTATTTAATAAGCCTCAACTATATTCGACAATAAAGGATTTTTAATTGAAAATTAAGATTGCAAGCATTTAGTATAAGTGTGAATATGATGTCTTGAACTTTATAGTTTAAATGTTAATTTTTTTACTCAATTCTGGAACCACTGCGAATGTCTTTCAAAACTAGTACATTTTACTTTTTATTTCAATTTGGGTTTAGGGTGTCACATTAGTGGTATTAGAGCAGGTCTGTCCAATAAGGCCGTGTGGGCGAGGTGTCTATTGTTTTTTTTTTTTGTGTCCTTGTCAATTGTGTTACTTTTTATTGTTATTTATTAGGTGTTTATTGAACTTCTATTATATGTGATGTGATAATATTGTGAAATTAACTTGAACATGCACTAGGTGGTGTGACTTTCATCGGATTGTACATTATATCATCTTGACATGTTTCCAATTTGCATTAGTGAAATTTAATCAAACTTGTTTTGCATTTGTATAAAAATAGTTGTCATGTATGTTACTATGTTATGTTATTTTGTGAAAATTTCATTTATTTTAAATCATGAATAGCTTTTGGCTTATACTTCTGCTAGTTTACATTAAATGCCATGTAGTATCATAAGTGAAGCTTAGGCATAATTAGATAGAAAGACATCTATCATATGTCTAATAATAAAATACCAATCACAATTGACAAGCCTTTAGAGATCTGTTATTCGCATAGAAAGATGAAGGCTGTAAAATTCAACCAATGTTTTAGCAATTTATGGGCTGTTAATTTTTATACAATCCCGTTTCTTTCCCTTTTAGTAGCCTCCTATTGGTTGTGAAAGAATCTCATATGTCTATTGGTTTGGCTATTTTGCATTGGGCAAATAATATGACACTGTTCTGTTGTTGGATTAGATAAATTTTTAAACAAGTTACTTGTAGAAAAAGAAATGCTTCAATGTTCTTATAATAATGTCTTTAGGCTTTTTGAACTGAAGCTGATTACTTTTGTATATAACGAAATTGTTTTTTTTTTTTTTCACTTCAACTTTATCAAAAGATTCCTTAGAGTCTTATCTAACTTATTGATAACTCATAAGCAGCTTGAAACTTATGAAGAGCTTTTCATTAAGAGCTAAATGCTTAACTCGTTTGACAAGTTCCCCTAAGAAAGAAGAAACTAACTCAGAGTATATTATCTTGCGTTGAAATGTTTCTAATGTGATAGTGCATTATTGTGCTTAGGTTCCCCTGTTTGACTGGATAAACTTTGCAACTAGTACTTATAAAAATAGAAATGTTGACATGATCTTACATTTGACTGAGTTTTCCTAACTAATACCTTCTTGCATATAGTTGAAATCGATAGTTGGACTTCAACTTTTTCATAAGCTCATTCATTTAACATTTTCACATTCAGCTAGTTTTTTTTTTTTTTTACCTAGGAAATAAATACTTAACTCACTTTAGAAGTTAAATTCAAACTAGGGCATACAACATATAAGTAAGGGATTGACAAGTGCAGCATGAGATTTAATGTAAGGATTATAGGTCTTTGATATAGTTTATTCATCAGAACATAGAAGAGCTTTACCAGCTTGTATATTATATCCCCGAGTTGTACAAGATTCTTTCAAGTGAAATGTGGTTGATTTGTCCTGAATAAGACTCTGGTTTCTGCATAAATGTGCTTTTTGGCATAAAGCTTCAAAATCATTAGTGCATCCTATCACTAAGACAACAGTGTCCCTACTGGATGGTTGTTACCTTGCCAACTTGGATGTTTCTTAAGGACGTAAAAGGATGGGATAGATTATTACTAGACAGTGAAAGTGAGATTCTCCAAAAGATCTTTAATCTTTAAACAAGCTTCTTGGAGTTTTCTTTAGGATTTTTGAATCTCAAAGGCATACATTATCATATGTGAAGCTGTTTTTGTTGACATAATGACTATGATAGATCCTAAACCAAGAATGTGAAGCATCTAGTTTCCACTAATACTACCCATATAATATCATTTTTTTAATCAAACCTAGCTACTTACCAAGTACACCATCTGTTAAGATTAAACACGAATACAAGCAAAAGGGTGAGTTTGAATGAAAGTAGTTATGCTTCACTTACTTAAAAAGTGTTGCATCACAGAGCTTGTAATGATAAGAGGGAAAAATCATAGTTTGTATGGACTATGGAGGTTGTTACTGCAAATGAGTATTTTTCATTAGATGCTTTGGTTTTGAGGGAAGGGTTTGGGTCAGAGGTAGGTGTTGCAAAGGTATTAAGAGGAGATGGAGGTAGTTGTTGCTTAATAGGCCATAAGGGAAAATCATTGAACTAAATATTATGCTTTTTGGCAACATAATTTCAATCAATACCACTAAATTTTAAAATAAATCCCGCTAGGGATAAAAGTATTTGTGTCTTTTTAATAACATACTATAAGAATCTGGTTCAATGGAGATTTATTCCTGCATAATATTGTTGATAAAATAGAGCTGAAAAACGTAAAGTTGTCAACCTGATTTAGGTATTCGCTGAAAAATGATAACACTGCATTTTGAACTGCTGATGGCCGATGACTGGGACATTATATTATAAATATATAATGAGGAACAATATATGATATAGAGAAAAAAAAAAGAGTATTTTTATGATAAATATATCAGGTTCTTGGATTGTTAGTGAACCAGAGGTGTGTAATTCTTATTCAAGTTATGTGGCTTTCTACAAGCAATTTTTTTTGTGCCTACATGTGTAATTGAAGGTTGTTGCATCATGGCTCACCTTCATATCCTTTTGTAGTATGTGACATATATGCACGATCATGTTCTTATCTTTGCATTAGCCATATACCTTGAAAGAATGATAGTTGCCTTGTTTATGCACTTTATGCAAGTCAAAATGCATGTGTTGGAGCCCTTTTACTTTTGACAGAACCAGAGGTTTTGTTTCTTTTAGTTGCTCATTATTTCATTATTTTGCTTGCTTTGAGCAGGTTCATACTAAGAAAAGTTCAGTTCAGTTAATGTTTGAACATGGTTGTGTGGGATTCATTGTATAGTTTTATCATCCTGAGTTTTAATTGAGTAATGCCATAATGCGTGTCTATTAGAAGAGCATATTTTTTTTCTCCTTATGGATCGAGCTCCCTTTATAGATTGTCATACATTTTTTTTTCTGTTGTACAAGCACCGAGTTTTGTCATGTTAAAGTGAAATCTTTATGTTAGAATTGTCGTGTTGTGTTTCAAATTAAGTATGTGCATTTGTAGCTAAAAATAGTTAGTTTAAAGATTGCAAGTATAAAAATAGTTAGTTTAAAAATTGCAATGTAGTTTAAAGACATGCTGATTTATAAAAGAGTTTATTTTTGGCATGTTCATACATGTTTAAATTTGTTTCCGGTAACTCTGCTATTGGATTACGTGTGATAGTTACTCGTTATTTACATTTTATTGTGTTACCTAGATGATTCTTGTTATTCTTTTGTACTATTATTATCATTATAATATTTTGATAATCCACTAGTAATTCTTGTTCTTAGTTATGTTTATTTATGCTTGGGATTATTTGAGATTTTCTTGTGTTATTATTATTTTGTTTCGTCAAGTTTGTTAGATATATATATCTAGTAGGGAAATTTTACTATCGTGAACCACTACTTAAAAGTCATTTGAAACTCTAATGATGATGAATTACACTCTTTGGAAGTATGATTTAACGGCTAAGATGTTGACTTGATTGATGTTTGTTAAGTTTTGAAGGACATACTCACTTTTCCTTGCCTAGGCCGTAACATTTGGGAAGAAATCTATAATTATACTTGCCATCATCATTAGTGATTCAAGTGAATTTTAAACACCTGTCCACAAAGGTAGTCCATCATGGTATTTTTCATGTGAAGTATTTAGACACAAAAAAAAAAAAAATTGAAATTTCTAAGAACTTTTTGACTTGAAATTATGTTGTAACGTGCATATATCAAAGAGAGAATTGAATAACTTGTTTGTAGTAGATTGAGATAAAGATGAGTATGTTTATGTAATATTATATGGAAGTTTATGTTTGAGTTGAAAGATTGTGTGTTTTTACTTTATATATTTCAAATTTTGCAAACTGCAAAGATTCCTTACTCCTTGTGGTTTCTTTTGCTTCTTGTTTTTGCCTTTTCGTTCTTGATTTTGCTGTGAATTTTAGTTTTTGTTTAAATTGCAAGTCAGTGAATTTGTGTGCCTTAAGTTAGTAGTTATTTCAATGTTCATGTGTATGTTCTCATGAGGCAATATGCATATCATTGACTTTTTATTGTCTCTGCTTATTTGGTTATAATGTATGTTGTGCTAAATGATTTTAATGATAAATTACAAATAGCATATACTATAAATGTTGATCAGTTAAAAAGAAAAAAAATTGTCAGGAATACGTGAAAAATAAATTATGTCTCCCAATATGGTTTTGTACATTTGTTCTCTATAAGCCTAACTTTTATCAAATATGTAGAATAATTGTTGTTAGAATTTAAACATTCGTTTAGGAGAGTCAGATAAATAGAGTATTATTTAAAAATTTAATCGAATTTTATGTGTTTAATTTCTTTTTTCGTTCATTCAACTTAAAATAGTAAGTTGTTATTGACTGATTCTATGATCTCTCCCTCCTCTATAAATTATAGTGAGTAATCGTGGTATTTCTTTAACGATTGAAACATTATATGTGATATGGGTTTAAATGATTCATTGTCATGTAACTAGTGAATTTCTTGAGGGTGCTTAATTATGTATTAGTTTGTCTATTGTTCACCATAAATTTCGAGGACGAAATTCCTTTAACGAGGGGAAAATTGTAACACCCCAAATTTCATAATAAATTATTTTATTAATTAAATAGAATTTTAAATAATTAATTTAGTGTTAAAATTATTTTAAAATATATGTTGATTAATTTTGGAATTAATTTTCATTATATGTGGACTTTCTATGATGTACTAATTACATATTAGACTAAACGTGTGATATAAATAATAAATATTATATTCTTTGTTATGATATTATGATTTTATATATATATTTATTATAATTTAGTAATTAATATAAAGTTTAGATATATTTATTTTCTTTATAATTTTGAATAATCTTTGATGGTAGTATTTTAATGTGAGTTTTTAGATGAAAAAAACAAATATATATTAATAATAATAATAATAATAATAATAATAATAATAAAAAGACTGAGCCTTCTTCTTCTTCTTCTTCGTATCTACCCTCGCCGCCGTTCCTATTTCTTTTCTATGTTCTCTCTTCAATTATGATCGTTATAGTGGGTGTTGTGCAAAATCGAAATCATATTTGTGATCGTTGTGACCTCCTCTTTCATTCTCAACTTGAATCGCAAGTTGAAATGTCTTATTTCTCTTTGTCAAAAATCAAACCTTCACCTTTTGATCAAGATTCCGGGTACCATGGCTATCACCAACGAAAACCAAGACCATATTTGGACTCCATGAAACACCCTCTTTCGTTACCTATGCTCGAAATCGCCAACCGTTACATTTTAAAAAATGGGTTTCCACCATTGCTGCGGCTGTTTTCTTGAATTCTGGACAACACGTTCATCATCTTGAAAAACGGATATCGTTTTTGAATTCCTCTCGTCGAAACCTTCAAGAAGCACTACTCGTTTGTTTGTTTCGGGGAAGTTGAAGTCGGACCCTGTCGGTGTTCCAACACGTCGGTGAGGGCTTTTTTGATACTCGTATGTAACATTGATTTTTATGGTCCGCGTAAATTATCAGCCATGTTTCATTGACTCTGTAAATTCGTCGATGCTTTTGGAGTTGTTCGTTGCGTGTTGTCGACATCTCTGGTTGTTGAAAATCATTATGGTCCTTATATCTTATGAAAGCGTCAAATTCAGGTATGGGGTGAGAGAGAGTTCGAATTCATGAGTGTAAATTAAGTGAGATGAATGGGAAAACCAGATTTCCCATAATTCATTCGGGACTCGCTGCGTAAGGCTGAAGTCTTTTGAGTAATAATTGACTAATGAGAAAACTTGAATTTGGTGAGATTAAAATACGAGTTAGAAACTGTTACAGGGTCTTGTTTGATTTAAATTTTGAAAATTGTGTTGTAGTTGAATTATTGTAGAATTGTGTATTTGATGTATTCTATGTTTTGTTTATATCTACTTGGATATTGTTATATGATATAAAATACGATGAATTGTTATCAATTCAATTTCAATTGGAGTAGTGTGTGTGAATGATTTAGTATTATTATATGTGAGTGAAAATTATCTATTGTTGGAGTTTGTGTATTATGATGATAAATGTTGAATGTGATATATGACTATGAAAATATGCATTGATGATTACTTGTTGAATTATGATGTTACCACTTTGTTGAATATCACGAAATGCATATTGAATTGTGATGAATTCGACCCGTGCCAATCATGGTTCTCTTAATGGAGTGAGTAACCTAGGCCAACAAGGGGAGAACATAAATGTTGATAATTTTTGAAGTGGAGATTATTTGGTCATCATATAGGTAGGGACTGACAAGCCTAGTGATTCTGGGGAAGTACAACTGAATGAGCCTGATCGTGGCGGTCTGCTGTTGAGCCTTATGGCAAGATTGTTAGACCTTGGAGGTATTCGGGTGGGGAACTCCTAGGTGACTTGGAGGTAGCACTCCAAATGTCGGGAGCTACCATGCAACACACTTTTACCTCGACTGTCGCGTATATGTGTCTTGGGTTGAGTTGAGGGGATCTATGTGGACACGGCCAAATTGAATTGTCTGTCCACTTGTGTGGTGGCATAGTATCAAGCCTCCTAACCAAGTACTTCAGATTTAGAATGGTACCAAAGAAAGAAGAGGAGTCTAGAGTATAAGAGCATGCATAACATTACTTGATTTGTGTGTTTACTTACTTGATGTTATGGATTGTATCAATAGTTTACCTTGATTATTCTTGTTGATTGTGAATTGAAATGAAATGGTGTTTAATATATTTTACGAGTTCTTTTCAATTATTTTATACTATTACATGTTTTCGAAGCTCACCCCTCGTTGCTTGTGATTGGCACTTGCGAGAGCGCAGTCATTTTAGGTTATTGGTTGATGATCCACGCTCTGATAGGTGATATTGGGTGGGAGTAATCTATCGTACTCTGTTGAGTTGTGAATTAATTTAGATTTTTGTAAATTCGATCGATCAATTGTGGTATTTTCATCTTTTATTCGAATGTAGAAATTAATTGTCTTTAAGTTTAGAACGTGTTTTTATGTTAAAATTTTTTATTTAATAAGCCTCAACTATATTCGACAATAAAGGATTTTTAATTGAAAATTAAGATTGCAAGCATTTAGTATAAGTGTGAATATGACGTCTTGAACTTTATAGTTTAAATGTTAATTTTTATACTCAATTCTGGAACCGTTGCGAATGTCTTTCAAAACTAGTACATTTTACTTTTTGTTTCAATTTGGGTTTAAGGTGTCACAAATCTTCTTAGTGTCATGACCAATAATCAACATGTCATCCACGTATAACAAGAGAATAATATAATCACCATTAGAGAATTTCTTGACAAACAATCAATGGTCAAAAGTAGTTTTACCATACCCATGTTTCTCCATGAAAGAATCAAATATCTTGTACCATTGTCAAGGTGCTTGTTTGAGGCCATACAAGTTTTTCTTCAATTTACACACAAGTTGTTCTTTACCTTTGACTTCAAAACCCTATTGTTGCTCCATATAAATCTCTTCCTCCAAATCACCATGAAGGAATACAGTTTTCACATCAAGTTGTTCAACTTCAAGGTTGAATTCGAAGTGAAGCTTATTCCTGATATTTTTCATATTATAAAAGTTGAATACTATTACTCTTGTTAGTTTCAAATATTATATCAATCAATTTAGAAACTTTTTGTTCAATTTTAGTAATTAAACATGATTCGATTGAATAATGCAATTATTGAGTTCGACACTTTGTACTACCGTTTTATTATTACTTGCAAAAATTCAATATAATTGTTAAAAAGTTATCATTGTCTTAAACAAATTATATTTCTGAGAAAACCTAAAGTATGACTTCTTCAAATGATTTATGAATTTTTTAGATTAAGTTTATATTTTCGAAGTTAAAAATATTAAACGAGATAATTTTTAATGACCGTGTTACTTGTTTTGACTCTTATAAAATTTTGGTTATGTTTTAGACTGAAATTAAAAGAAAACTTTGGGAGAAAATATTTTCTTGATTAATTTGAAGATGTTATTAGTGGAAAAAAATTGTAAATAATTTCTAGAGTGATTCTACATGTGGTTGGTGAAATCAGACAAAAATTCATCCGCTATTTAAATATTTAACGAACTCAAAATTTGATGGAAATTTAAATAGGAGTTTTATTCATTCATAATGTCTTATGTATGTTGTAGAAATATTTTTCAAGAAAAAATTAATTTTGGGAATTGTTAAACAAAAAGAAAAAAAAACAAATAATTTTGGGACCGCTAGTAGGAAATTGAGTTTAATACAACGAGTTAAATCTTTTATGTGTCACCATACTTAACAAATAAGGTGGATGTATATTTAAGTCGGTTGCCCATACAAACGAGTTAACAAAATGAGAACGTGTCAATTTTATAAATATGTGAAACACGTTTAACACGCAGTTATCTTGTCAACTGACTTAAGAGAGACAGTAAAAATACAAATTAAAAATTAATATATCTCATCTTCTTCGGTGGTTAAATCGGTTACTTGGTAAACGATTTAATAAAATGAGGCGATGACAATTTTGTAAATATTTAAAATTTATTTAATGCGCGTTTTATCTTCCCACTCTCATAATCTCTGTGCTCTAAACCTCCATTTCTATTCCTAACATATACATCGTGAAGCACTTACAACTTGGATTCGATATCACAACCCATTGCCATTTTATCGTCACCACTTGATCAATTCATTAAGACATAATTGATTCTCAAGTTAAATTATATTTTTTACATCTTTCGTTTTTTAGAATTTGTGTGTGGACAAAATAGGGAGCAAAACAATAGTACTTTATATAGAAATCATATAGATAAGGTGTAAACTTTACAAATGTAGTATTTTATGTATTAAAGACAATATACATGAATATTTTTAGGGTGATTTTGTTTTAGAGTGGAGAGGTCGTAACCTATATGTCACATTTGATCGAATTCTATGCAATTAACTTTGTGCACGTTGTCACGGAACACAAACACGCTCTCTTACATTTTGTTTAATCTAAATCAATTAGGTTTGCCCTTTTATTTTTTAGACAATTAAATTTTAAATAGTAAATAAACATAAAATAAATTTTGATTTTTAAAAAAAAATTTAAAAATTATAATTTTTTTATATAATATGTAACAAACAAAGTTAAAATTTGTCTGAAAAACACTCTTCAACAAAACAATTAAAAAAATATAGAATAACGATAGTATTTTATGTAGAAAGACAGTTTACAAACGTAATATTTTATGTATTAAATCTTTAAGAGATTAAAGGAACTGTTATTGTTGAAGTAATAGGTCTTATAATCTTTAAGAAATTAAGGGAACCATTATTCCTAAAGTAATAGCTCTTATCATGAACAAGAAAATTAATTAATTTTGAAATACATAGAAGAAACGAATTAAACTAATCCACTTGAAAGTGTCCTGTTTAAACTATTTCAATTGGAAGTGTTCCATTTAAAATATTTCAATTATTATGTTGTTGTAAACTTCACATTTACTTAGATATTCACAAAATAATAACAATAAGGAAGAAAACAATAATATACTATTAGATTACTCTTAACTATTATGAATACGACACTTTAGGACAATAAATATAAAGTAAATTGTACATTTTCTTAACAATAAAATTGTTTTAGTTTCAATCTTTTACCTTAATCTTTATAGTGATTTATATTTAACAAAAGTAGTTATAAATCGTAGTTGGATGAGTGCTAATCATTTAAGTGAAGCGTATTAGAAAGGTGTGGAAGAATTTTTTGAATTTGCTTTAAAAAAACTTCCTAAAAATGAAGGAAAGTTATATTGTCCTTGTGTTAAATATTTAAATGGAAATCGGTTACAGTTTGAAGAAATAAGAAATCATCTTATTTGTTATGGGATATGCCAAACTTATACAAAATAGATATGGCATGGTGATTCGTTAAACATGACAAATGTGTTAGAAAGAGAAGAAGTTTGTGATGATATGGACAATCAGCTTGAGGACATGATTCTTGATATTGGACAAGAGTCTTTTCAACTTGCATATATTTTTGATAGTTTATGCAATGACAAAGAAGAGGCTTTGTATCCGGGATGCACTAACTTCACACGGTTGTCTGTGATGCTAAGATTGTTCAACTTGAAAGCGAGAAATGGATGGACATACAAAAGCTTCATAGAACTGCTTGAGTTGTTGAAAGAAATGCTTCCTGAAGATAACACATTGTCAAACCGTTATTATGAGGCAAATAAGATATTGTGTCCAATGGGAATGGAGTATAAGAAAATACATGCATGCCCTAATGATTGCATATTTTACCGAAATGCGTTTGAAGAGTTGAACTAATATTTTGTGTGTGGGTTATCACGCTATAAAGTGAAGGATGGTGACTCCAATTGCGATGAAAGCACAATAGGTCCTCATGTAAAAGTGTTATGGTATCTTTCAATAATTCCAAGGTTCAAATGATTATTCGTTAATGACAATGATGCAAAGAATATTAGATGGCATGTTGATGAAAGACAACATGATGGACAAGTTCATCATCCAGTTGATTCATTACAATGGAAGAAAGTTGTTGAATTGTATCCTGAATTCGAGAATGAGCCAAGAAATCTTAGACTTGGACTTGCCATAGATGGAATGAACCCATACGATAACTTAAGTAGTAACCATAGTTCATGGCATGTTCTCTTAATTATCTACAATCTACCTCCTTCGATTTGCATGAAGCGTAAATACATTATGTTATCTATGATGATTGTGGTTCCAAGGCAACTTGGAAATGACATAAATATTTATCTATGTCTGTTGATTAAAGACTTGAGAATTCTTTGGGAGGAAGGTGTTGAAATGTTTGATTGTTATTCTTGTGATTATTTTAAAATGCATGCAATGTTATTTTGCATCATCAATGATTTTCCTGTGTATGGAAACTTGAGTGGTTATAGTGTTAAGGGACATAAAGCGTGTCATACATGTGAAGAAGACACATGCTACCTCTAATTGAAACATGGAAGGAAGACTGTTTACGTTGGACATCGGAGATTTCTTAAACTTAATCACCCATATTGTAGGTTGAGAAAAGCGTTTAATAGAGATCAAGAGAATCGAATTGCTCCGAAAGCCTTAGCTGGAGAGCAAATTTATCAAAGGTTGAAGGATGTCAATGTTAAATTTGAAAGAATAAAAAACAATCCATTGCAAAAAATGTATGGAAGAAGAGGTACGTGTTCTTCAATCTTCCTTATTGGTCCAGTCTAGATGTTAGACATTGTATTAATGTGATGCACGTTTAGAAAAATGTGTGTGATAGTGTAACTGTAACGCCCCAAATTTTTTTTATCTAATTATTACTTAAAAAAATATATTTTTTTGTTGTAAAAGAACGTGATATAATTTACTAAAATATTATTTATTTATTCATTTACAAAATTAATATTACAGTTGTTAGATCGATATTCATTTATGTTCCAAAATAAAATAAATTCTCTTTAAGTGAAATTCAAAAGAAACAATGTTGACTGAAATTAAGGACATTCAATTGGAATAAAATCTCACTTCCACATTTTTATTAAAAGTTAATGATGACTAGTAAATAACTTTACAATGTACCACAAAAATTTTAATAATATAAAATATTATTTTTAAATAAAAGTCCCATTTTCCCACGCGCGTGCACCAACCAAACATCATTCATGCAACTCAACTCATTGAGATCATTAGTACCTAAATGTTGGTGTAAAGGGTCAGTTCATCCCACAGCAAAAATCAAACCAAATAATAAAATAACAATCATAAAATATGAATATAAAATCCTTTTGTAATAAAAGATTTAAAGAAATTGATTATTTAATAGATCTCAAAGATATATCAAAAGTCATAAAATGTATCTAAATAAGTAATAACCGTAGAGCAAATAGTTAAATCAAAATAAAAATAACAATAAAATGTATATAAGTTATGCATGCTCCTAAACATATATGATCCGGATATAATCAGCCACACAGGCGTCCACAAAGATGCATATGATATGTTATAAAATGATAATGATGCTCAAAAAGTACATGACACCACTCACTTAAACAATCACACAAATCATCAGTCACTTAGGCAACCACAAAGATAACAATATTTAAAACACAAATCACCCGCCACTTAGGCATCCACAAAGATAACAATTTTTTAAAACACAAATCACCAGCCACTTAGGCAACCACAAAAATAATGATATTTAAAGCACAAGTCACCAGCCACTTAGGCAACCACAAAGATAACAATATTTAAAATACAAATCACCAGCCACTTAGGCAACCACAAAGACAAAATATTTTAGAATAAACTTTTTAATCACACAAGATATCAAATTTATATTCTCATGAATGTTCATAGTTATAGCTCAATAACTTCAACACATCAAATATTCATGTAAACAAGTATCTCAAAATCACTTTTCATTTTAATAATCCATAAGATTCGATTTGACTACGTATTATTGATAACGATTAAAACTCATATCACCAAGACTACGATAGCAACATAAATTTCATTCCCTCCACTATAAAGTTTTCCGCATTCTAAAAATGGACTATTCATTAACGCATTTAATAATCAATTTTCTCATATTATGAAAATTAAAGAAATATAAAATTCTCATCAATTTCTTCAAGACACATATATTGTTCATAAAAGTCATGTTTTAATTTTAAAATATTCAAAAGTCCACACTTAAAATCAAATACACATCATAATAAACATATTACTAATTACATCATTATAAAAACCATAACTTTATAATTAAATACTCTAAAACATGTAAAGCACTAAATATTTTCATTACAAACATATTTATCAAGGTATAATAAAAATAATACTCTATAATTAATTTAATCAAGATAGAGGTATATAAAAATAAAATAAAACAATCAAAGAATTATAGTTAATTTCTTTACGACAAAAATAAAAATCAATCTTTTTCTTTTAAGACATCCAGACATCATATCAATATCTTAGAATCGCTAATTTAATATCTAGTCTAACTCTGCATGGGGAAAAACCCTTACCTTGGACGCTTTCCTTCCATGTAACACTACATATCCCACAAAAAACCTCATAAAGATGAAGGAACAAAAGCTTAGAGCTTCCGCAAGAAAGAGAGGGAATATGTGGGTGGTTGTTTTAGTGACTTGAAAAACATTTGAGATACACAAAATATAATGTTGCAAATGGAGAGTGAAGCTGATTAGAGAAAGAGAATAATTTTTTTCTTATTCAGATTAATTGCACACATTAATAAGATATTCAATTGGAATAATATCATTCAATGACCAACCGTTATGAATTAATTTACGTACTTATTTTTGTTTGTTACACATTTGAGTAGATGAGAAATAGAAAACACATGGTTCGATAATTAAATGCTATTAAAAATAAAATATAGTGTGAATGATTAAATTTTGACCAAAATTGACTTGGTCATTGTTCACTCTAAAAATACCCCAACAACTAATTAATTAATTAATTAATTAATATAAATATATTTCATCAAATAATTAAAATTAAATGAACAATTACTTTATTATTGTCACACTAAATTAATTAAATAAAATATATAAATAAAATGAAGGATTTTCACTAACTCTATTATCTCCTAGGTTAAATACTTATTTGGTCTAAAATAAAACTAATAAATGATATAACTTTTATAAATTATAATTTAATTAAATAATTTAAATAATCTTTTCATCAACTAAAATAAATCAAGTAAGACAAAATTATCACTGCAGGCAACGTATAAAAATAAAGTCAATGTATCTAACACATCAATTTCATGATTATCGAAAATAATCAAATAAACAAAATATACAGTTGTCTACTTAGGAAATAATTATGTCATAAACCATTCTAATGTAATTGTCACATCAAAACAATTAAGTAAAATAAAGGTTATAACTATTCAAGTAAAATAGGGAGTAGTAAATTTTAATTTAATTTATTTATATATAGAATAAATTATTAATTAAATAATAAATTACAAAAATTACTAAAAGATGCATATATAATATATATAAAAATATTGGGGTGTTACAGTAACTGAAACACTTCTCAACATTCCATGAAAAACAAAGGATTGATTGACTACTCGTTTAGATATGGTTGAGATAGGTATACTGCAAGAATTAGCTCCACAATCATCAGGTAAGCGAATATATTTGCCTCCAACTTGTCATACCTATCAAAATATGAGAGAAGGCTTTTTTGTGAGACTCTAAGGGGCATAAAAGTGCCAATGGGATATTCTTCAAATGAAAAGAGTCTTATCTCAATGAAAGATCTAAAATTAGTTGGTTTAAAGTCTCATGATTGCCATGTATTAATGCAACAACTACTAGTAGTGGCTATTCGTGGAATATTGCATAACAAAGTGAGAGATGTTTTTAACTAGGTTGTGCTTATTCTTCAATGCTACATGTAGCAAAGTTATTGATCCTAAAAAATTAGTTGAGTTGGAAAATGAAGTTGTTATTATTTTGTGTCAATTGGAGATGTATTTTCCTCCTTTTTTTTGTTGATATTATGGTTCACTTAATTGTTCATATAGTGAGAGAAAATAGATTATGTGGTCCTGTTTATTTAAGGTGGATGTATTCAATTGAGCGATGCATGAAAATATTAAAAGGGTATGTAAAGAATCCAAACCGTCCTGAAGCATCTATTGTTCAAAGGTACATTGCGCTATTGAGTTTTGTTCAGACTATATACACTATAGGAGTTCCTAAGTCTTGTCATGAGGATAGATGGACATGTAAGGTATACGGGGTTTAAAACTTAAGAGCACGAGGCATGGAGAATGACTTCAAGCACATTTGTATACATTAAATAATAATGAGATCAACCTTACTCGTTTGCTCACACAAATATTGTCAAGGAAAAAAATCATCGAATGAATGAAAAATGGTTAGTGAATGAGCATAACAAGACTTTCTTAAAGTGGTTTAAAGAAATCATTTTAACCGATAATACATGTTGTGTTACATTAAAATGGCTAAGAGGTGGACCTAATTTTGAAAGATGTATAGACCTAATTAAAGTATAGGTTCACTACCAGATATTTGTGAGACTCCTTCTTTCTCACAATAAATACCTAATTTCATTGTGGAAAAAAGAGACACATCAAATTCTTCACAAAATGGATCAGATACTAACTTTGTTCATAAAAAGAAAAGAAGATTGAAAGTAAATTGGTTGATATGTTATTTTTATTTATATTGATCAAATGTGATATGATAATACTTTTTATATAGGTTTCAAACAATCAATTGAGAGTGTATTAAAATTGTGTCGCCAATACAATATGGATGTCTTGAAAACAAGTCAGTTACTCAAAAGTGAACAAACAGTAAAAAAAATGGATTTGACCAAATCAAATTTTACCGCATATAATAATATTAATTTAAAAAAAAAATATTTTAATACTTATCATGTAAAATTAAAATACAATTCTATTAAACTTTTCAAATATAATAAAAATATATAATAATCTCTATCTATTTATTCAAAAATTACGAGAAATTGTTAGAAACCTCTAAATGTATAAATTTCTTTTAAAATTGACCGATAACAAGTCTTACAAAGATACAATACATAAGTTATTAAAAATATTTAAGTGTAGAAGTTTTTTTTTTTAAACTAAATAGAAGTGAAAGTTGTAATTGATATGATTGACTTAATTAAAATTAAATGTACGGGTTAAATTCTTATTTTTTGCAATTAATATTA
>JBBPBS010000235.1:1538877-1774153 GCA_037974835.1 Cicer judaicum | reverse complement strand
TTCAAATTTACAATTACTTTGTATTAATAATATATATAATATTTATTATCACATGACATACATGACTTTAAGAGTCATATTTGTTTTTACTCATACTTAAAAAATGAAGAACTAAGGATAATAATTTTGTATGTTACACGCCAAATTTAAATAATTATAAAGAAAACACTTAAATACTTAAGTAGAGTTTAAAAATTAAAAGTTTTCAAAATAAACAACAAAACAATAATTGCCACATGAAAGATTTAGATGTAAAAGTATTCAAATTAAGTTTTAATTTTGTAGTTTTATGATCTTTAATATATAACCAATTCAAAACAGTCTCAAAGTGCAAGCCTATCTTAATCAATTAATATTTTTTCTATTCATTTGTCTTCTATTTATTAATATTATAATAATACTAATATTTTGTATTCTTATTTTAATTTAATTGTATAAAATATTAATTTTATTGAATACTATTTATATTAAAAAAAGTTTACTACAGCAAAACATATGTATTGACGTAGATTTTGAGCTAGTCCAAAACACTATTATCTATATTACAAAATTAACAATAAAATAAAAATTAAATATATTTTTGTTAATAATTATTTATAGTGAAAAATACTATAATAAATTTCTATGATTACATTATATGTACTCGAAGTATACCGATAAATCTTTTATGGTTTATTATTTATATAGATGAGACTCACTTAATAAAAATATTTGAATAATATAACAAATACACAAAGAGATTTATTTGAATAATAAAAATCATTGTTTGATAATAAATTTAAACTATGTCCCAGGCATATAAAAATTTATCTAAAATAAAATAATTCTAACAATTTTAATAATAAAATTATTCATGAAGAATTAAAAATCATTATTAGTATTTTATAAATTAAATAAAAATTTTATATATAAAATTATTTGATAATATTTAATTATTTCATAATGTGTACATAATATATACAATAATATTAATTATTACATCATAATAAAATTATTGTTAATAATAATTTATTGATAATATTAATCAGGGTATTTGTGTCTCATCTTTGAGTTTGAAAGTAAATTTTTAAAATAAAAGGTTGAGGGTTGAAACCGTTTTCTATTAAAACTAAAACCGTTTTCTATTAAAACTAAAACCATACAAATAGGTTTTGTTTCTGTTTTTACGCTCCATTCCATCGTCTCTTGGTATTCATCTATCTTTCACCCAAAACTCCAAAGCCGTTCGACTTTGCCATCACCTAAGACCACGACCTTCCACCGTCCTTCCTTTATTCTCAATCGTTTAGTTCTGGTTCGTTTCTTTTCATCCTTACTAAGTTTTTTCTCTTATTTATTCTTCTTTTATGTTGTTTCAATGGTTGTTTTGATTATTATTTTGAACATTTTAGTATAGTTTTGATTGATATTTTGGTGTGTTGTTTCATTGAATTATTGTTCTTCTATTATGTTGATTTTTTTTTCAAACATTGTGCCTATTTTGTGAAGGTGGAGAAGAGATTTTTTTAAAAAAAATTGTGACTTGATTTTTTTCTCGTAGCCTTGAAATCCTGACTTGTAAATGATTTTAAAGAATCTTGATTATGATGAGTAAATTATTAATGTTTTTGCAAGAAAAAACATGAAGATTTTATTTTTATAGTTCGCCCTAGGACCAGCCTGGTTATACTTATACTTAATCTTTGTACATGCTAGAGGAGGACGATACATGATTTTAGATTTTGGTTCGGTCTAAACATTATATTGTGAAAAAAATGTGACTCTATGAGATTGAAATTGTGGTTGTGATGCCATTGCATATATCTCAAAATCTTTCATGTTGTTGCTATTGTTAACCGCAATTTAAAACCATGAGAGAATAATTTTTTCAATTTATTTTATTTTGATTTCTAATAACTTGGCAAACTTGATAACTTTTTATTTTCTAGTCCCCACAATGTAGTGAACCACAATTCTAAACCTCAACTTTACCTACCTTAATAAATGGCGAAATGGGTTGACCTGTCGAGCTCCACCCGTTCTGCCACTAGTATGAAAAGTAAAAACAAAATGATTTCATATGGCTTTCATTCATTACAAAAAGAGTAACTTCTTTAAAGTAAACTCATAATACTACCATTACTACATTCTCAAATGTTTGGGTACTCTTCAACGTAACAGTGACGAGAGAAGTCACAAAGGATCGAACTAAGTTCTAGATTCCACGATATAGTTATGCGTTTTAGGATAAAATGAGAAGAAATGTGATGGTGGAATATGGTATGCCAATCTTCATTAACTTGATATATAAGACTGAACTCGAACATATATTTATATGATCTGAGATTCTTAATCCCTTATGAAGAAGAAAAACAAGAAGTAAATCACAATAATAACCAAGTAATTTAGAAACTAATCTTAGGAGATAATTTAAGATTAGAAATTGATAGAAAATTAACTAAGATGGTCTAATATATTATCAAAATATCTTTATATTTTGTTATATCTTAGTTTATCTCTTACAAATAGTTTCTAATCTTACAGTATCTTAGATTATTTTCTAAGATTAATATTCATATTACTTAGTTATTATCATGATTTTTTTTCTTATATGTATCTATGTAAATAGATGTTTGTGTTTAGTCTTTTGTATCATTTTAGAATCTAGTCATTATCAAGTGCAGTAAAGCATAAAAATGCTGTGGACAAAATGAAGGATTATTGTGGGTGTAAAATTTGTTAGACTTGTGATTTTTACATAATCAAATGATACAATTATAGATCTAAAAAAATTAACCATTGTGATCCAAATACGTTGTGAAAGTAGTAGAGTTCTCCACTCTATGAAGCAATGCCAATCATTTTCCTCAAGTTCAAACTGTGAAATACACAATCAGAATGAAAGAAGCTAGTTTGACAATTCTTATGTCAGGCTAACCTAACTAATAGTAGTATACGAGACCTAACTAATAGTTTGACAATTCTTTGGAAAATTTTGCTCTCTTGGCTGTAGGGTAATCAATAGAACTTGGTTGTTTTCCAACTTGAATATTGTTAATCTCGTGCACCTCATCATCACCCTCCTCCACTTCGAACAAATGTGCTCGGCTTTCCGCCTATAGGCTTTTTGAATCTTTAACTTTATTTATGGAGGAACTTTCTTGCAAGCCTCAACATCACCCCTCAATCTCATTTTGTGTTTCTTTGCTCTATACTAGCAGAAGTCGTTTTCAAACAAAAATAGCAGAGAACACTCCTCTTATTGTGGATGTCTTTTAGGCTATTCGATTCTCTAGCTTGGTCAAGGTTATCCCAGATGGTTTAACCAGAGCACAAGCAATTGGGTTGGTCACAAGTATTGGTTGAGATTGCAATGATACCATAATAGAGGGGAAAGGGAACTAATTGGGCAATGAGAAGAAGAATGGTTAGACTCACATAGAATATAGGGGGTTCACACCCTTGAGAATGAAAACAGAGCACCATTTTGGAACTAAAGGTTGGACGGATCAGAGTGCTGTTTGAGAAGAAAAGTAGAGCACACATGCATCCAAAGATTCTACATAGGATCGAGAGGGGGCTGAAATATCGTAACTCAAAGATTGTAACACGACTTGTAAACTCAAAAGTCATAATTGATATCTTAGAGATAATTGAAATTCCAATCCCAAATTAGAATAGTTAGAATCGTCGCAGGCGATGCTCGATTGTGCATACACAAGACAATGCGCAGTTGGTGGTGACGCAACAACAAAAGCCACTGCAGTTAGGAGAAGACGGCGAGAACTTGATGCCTTAACATGTATATATATATAATATATATCCCACAAGGGTGCCTTTTTATTTATACTGAATATTGTTTTGTAATATTCCATTCTTGATAAAATTATTGTCAACTTATCATTATATGTTTACCAAGGAAAAAATAGATTATCATTATCAGCAGTAACTTACCTAAATTGGTGTTGACCAAGATCTGAGGTGGCTGGCTGGTGCTCAGAATAGTTAATATTTTTGCCAGAGTTGATAATTTCTGTGAATATTCCTTGTAACAATTGATTATTTAAACTAATCTTTTCTCTATCCAAATTTAGTTTAGTTTCCTCTTTGATGGGTTTTTTAAGCCCTTTCATCAATTGGTATTCATTTATTATGCCTGTTCTTTCATGTTTATTGTGTTGTGTTTAATGCAGTTACTATTTGTTGTTCTTCAACATATGCCATGTCAAATGCCACTAGGAGATTGGTTGCTTCGGATAAATATGAAAGAGTTGGGCCAGATTTCTTTGGTTATTATTCATCTGAAGTAGTAAATCTATTGTCACGAGATGAGGATGTTTTGCCTGTCACTACCCAAATATCTGAGCTACCACAGAATAAATGTGGCGAGGGAGGAAAAAGTTTAGTTAGAGACAGTTATAATTTTTCTGGTCCATTGTATAGTAATGGTGTTGGAACTGGACTATCAGATTTCGAAATGGATAGATTAAAATTACTGCTCAGACAGAGTGCAGTTACTCTTTCATCAGAAGTTGATGAGGTAAGTCATGCATCTTTTTAATGTTAGGTTGTTACTTAAGGCCCGTTGTTACAACTTTTTTAATAAATAAATAGCTTCTTTTATATGAAAATAATCACTTTTAAAAGTTTTTTTTTCCCTTTGTTACAATTTTTTTTTGCTTAAAATAGGAAATAGTTTTGAGTAGCTTCTCTTTTAAATCATTTTGATAGATGATTTCTTTTTTAAAGTGATTTTTTTCATGGTACACAAATAGCATATGTTTTTCTTAAAAAGTTCCAAAAAAAAAAAAATCTCAAAATTATTGAATGTTTAAAATCACTTTTATTTAATCTGTAACAAACAGAATGATGGGGCTTTGGCTTTTTGTACATTTCAACGGTGTGAAAAACTTACTGATGTGAAATTCCTCTGAATCTTGTTTCGGTAGTATATTTTCCATTCAATCATTTATTAAAGGGCACTTTTCACAAGATTTATAATGTTCACATCACATGATATTGCTCAACAAGCTTATAACACTAGGCACCTTTCCCCCTTCCCCACTTTGGACCCTTCACCTTGAACACCAAAAAAAATTACATGCCATTGATGGAGGATTGCATTTGTAGGTATAATTGAATGTGGATATTTGATTTCTAGTAAATCAATTGTAATACCTTCTTTATTCAAAATTTATGGCTGTGCTTAGGTGCTTCAATTGGCACACGATATTCTTTGCTGTCTTGAGGAGTTAATTATGGAATTTGGACATGTTGCTGACTGTAAACACAAAATCAGGTGGTGGACCCTGTTTTTTCTATGTATCATTTGCAATCTGGGCTAAGAAGTAAAACACATTCCTTAAATCTTACAACTATGACATCTGATGATGTACTGCAAATTCCTTGTAAAAAGCAAAAAGTGTCCTCACCATCTCCTTCAGCTAGGCCTGGCCCTCTTGCACAAACTAGTGACGTCAATCACCAAAGCAGTAGGAAGGTATACTTTTTTTCTAGCATATGATTTGATGAAATATTTTACTAATATATAGAGATTCCTCCTTTTAGTCTCCTTTGTACTTTTCCAAAATATCTAATGTTATGTTATTACTGTAATTAATAAAAGAAATGAAAAATTATAATTCCTAGTAATATGGTACTAGCCACTAGGGGAATGTGGATTGATGTTAATCGATAGTGAGTGGTGGATTGTAGCGTCTAGCATGATGGATGGCACTGTAGCCCCTAATGGAAACATGGTGAATTGAATAAAAATATATCACACATGCACACTGATAGAACAAAGGTAAGATATAAATAGATGAAAATAATTATTGTATTAATGGATATGAAAATAGAAAATGGTTTCAGAGCTAATGCTCCTTAGTTAGAGAAAACAATTCTCTCACTGCCCAACCTATGAGGTGAAAATTGAAAATGATAACCTACCCACTAATTCCCCATACGTTCCTATTTATTAGGGGAATACTAACTGTGCCAGCTAGGCAATCACACTTTTCCTATGAATTGTTTTTACAGATCTCGAATAATATTGTCGTAGGACCTACAACTTCGTAAAGTATTATTATGGATATTTGAATGTGTATTGTAACGAGTGTTCGTTTGAAATTTTGAGTTAGAAAATATTTTGTTTTATAAAATTTTATGATTGAATTTAAAATATTTGAATAATTTTTAAATTTAATCACAACAATTTCATTTATTTATTGATCTATTTTAGTTAAAGCGTGACTAATAGATATAGGCACTTAGGTACCAAGAGGGTAAGTATTAAAGTTGATACTCAAGAGGGTACAGTCACAACTGTGGTTATTTTTTAAACTGTAGATATAGAGACGGGTACTATTGTACCTATCGCCATCCCTATAGGTAACTAAGTTGTAGCATTATAATTGCCCATATCCTTCTTCAATTGAGACACATGAAAAGTAGGATATATTTTAGATGTTGTTGGTAGCTTTAACTTGTAAGCAACCTGCCATATCTTCTTAATGACTTGATACGGACCAAAAAATCTGGGAGCCAGTGTTTGATGGATCCTTTGCACAATCAATTGCTGGCGATGAGGACATAATTTGAGGAAAACCCAATTACCGACCTCAAATTACACTGCCTTGCGGTTGTTATCAGCTTGGTATTTCATGTACTCTGGAGCTTTAAGCAAATTAGTTTTTAGTTGATGCAAAACTTCATTCCAGTCCCTAAATTTCTGGGCTACAACTTCTACTCTAGTTTCACCCTCCAAAAAATGCACCAACACCGGAGGCCTCCTGCCATATACCACCTAAAATGGAGTGAACCCTATAAAAACATGGAATGTAGTATTGTACCATAGTTCTGCCCACCGAATCCATGTAGATAGGCCTCTAAACAACGGTTAATCACTTCCTTTTACGGAAAAACCAGGTTTAGCATTAGGATCCTTTTGAATAGCCTCCACAATACTTTTTAAGTCAGGGATCTTGTGATACCTCTTGTTGCAATTGTCTGCTCTGCTGCCAAATAGGATAAGATTTAATAGCGTGAATCTCAACATTCTCATGTTGTCTAGATAAAGCATCAACTACCTTATTTTCGACTCCCACCTTATACACCAACTCAGTCAAAACCTAGCAACTTAGCCATCCATTCTTGCTGATTTGCTGTGGTAATACATTGTTGTAACAAGTGTTTTAGGCTATTTTGATCAGAATAAACCACAAACTTCCTTCCTAACAAATAATGTCTCCAATGTTGAATAGCTAACACTAAAGCCATCAACTCCTTATCATAGGCATATTTAGATAACCTAGATGATTCAAAAGCTTTGCTAAAATATGCAATGGAATGTTTAGATTGCAACAACACAACACCAACCCCTTTTCCTGAGGCATCACATTCAATTCAAATTAGGTAGGGCTAACACTGGGACAATTGTAACAACTACTTTTAATTTCTCAAAAGCTTCAACAGCTGCTGCATTCCATCTAAAACCATCCTTCTTTGTCAATCCTGTCAAGGGTTTAACAATTTTCCCATATCTAGCTATAAACTTTCTATAGTACACTTTTTCCCATTACTAACCTTGGCAAGATCCACAACAACCCATGCTTTGGAAATGATATGGCCTAAATCTTCCACTTGGTGTTGACCAAAAGCACACTTCTTCCCATTAGCCACAAACTGATTCTGTTTCAAAATTTTTAGAACCATCTCCAAGTGCTGCAAATGAGCCAGCCCAATTAGTGTTGTACACTAGTATGTCATAAAAAAAACCAATACAAACTTCCTTAAAAGGCTTAAAAATATGATTCATCACCGATTGAAAGGTTACAGGGGCATTGGTAAGGCCAAATGGCATCACCATAAACTCATAGTGACCCTCATGAGTACAAAATGTAGTTTTATGAATATCCTCTTCCTTCATACAAATTTGATGATAGCCATATTTAAGATCAAGCTTAGAGAAATAACCAGAACCATGTAACTCTATCAATAAGAACCAAAATAGATGCACCTTGCAAACATCCCTCCACTTTCATTGTGCGAACTTGGTTTGGAGTAATGTATACACCAAAAACTCCCATCACTTTACATTCTAACTCCTTCTGTTCACTCTTTTCTTCCGACACAACCCTATCAATAAGAACCAAAATAGATGCACCTTGCAAACATCCCTCCACTTTCATTGTGCGAACTTGGTTTGGAGTAATGTATACACCAAAAACTCCCATCACTTTACATTCTAACTCCTTCTGTTCACTCTTTTCTTCCGACACAACCTCCAACACCACAATCTCTTCTTCATGGTTGACCACTTCATCATCCCCTAAGATAATCAATTGCAATTGCTTTGTTGCACATTGATGGAGGGGATCCCTTTGTGCAACACTCATTAGCCTCTACACTTGGTAAATGGAGAACGCCACGTGAGTGACGACGTGGAACATCATTAGAATTTGGATGACAAGATGCTATAGAGTTGGGAGGACATATTGACCCAGTTTGAGATCCAAAACCCGAAATGATACTCATTTTACCCACAATGTTGTTAGTCTTGGTCGGGTTTGCAAATCCGTCCCCTTCACGTTAGGCCCAATTAGGTTTTTTAAATCAAGCCCAAGAACCTTGACCTGATTTGTAGCGAGATATGGATTTTTGCCCCAAAAAAATTGCAAATTCACTCTCAACATCACGAGCCAATTGCATCGCTAAGTAACAGTTACGAGGCTTGAAAATGTCATGATGTAAACCACCAATGAAATAACCATGGAACTGTTGTTATGGTAAACGGCCACACTGTGAAGAATAGAATGCAAATTCAGCAACGTAATCCTCCACGTATCCATATTGTTTTAATTGCTTCAATTCCTCAAAAGGATTCTCCAAACGTCCACCACCAAAACAAATAATCATCGTTCCCGTCAACTCTCCCAAGACAAATCCTTTGTAGAATGGTGCCATAAATTGAACCAATGAATCGTAGGACCTTCCATACTGAGCTTCGTTAGTTATATCCTCACATCTGGAGAAATGCGTTGTACTTTCAAATACGTTTTTGCACGAATGATCCAAGCATAATCACTGGTGAACACCGACAATTCCACCTTCTTCACAGCTAAACGAAATTCTTCTTACGGTGAAGTGACTACCGTGACACTGTTCTGAGACGTGTCACGCATTGCCAACACTACCTGAATTTCAAAACCAATATATTCACGTAACGACTCAATGCTGGCTTCCCCATGTCCCCAAACGATCCTCCATGCCGGCGATCCTTGCGTCTATTTTGGTTTGCATGTACTCGAAAGTTCGGACCAATTGATAGAACAAACGGAATATAGAATGGATGAGGAGAATTATTGTATTAATAGATATGAAAACAAAAATGTTCTAGAGGTAGTTCTCCCCAATTAGAGAAAACAGTCTTTCACTACCCAACCTATAAGGTGAAAATTGAAAATGATAACCCATCCACTAATTCTCCATACATTCCTATTTGTTAGGGGAATACTAACTAACTGTGCCAGCTAGGCAATCACACTTTTCCTGAATTCCTCTCTTATTATTTCTCACATATACTTGCCATTGCTTAGGCCCCACCTCATCTCTGTTAACTAATAGATCCCCCTCATCACTTGTGGAAAATATATTAATGTCCTAATAAGTTATCATACACCACTAACAAAATAACTCTCATGAACATCATGTTTAAAAGTTCAAGTAACAATTTGGTTAGTGACGTATGGATGGACAAAAAGATAAAATGGTAAGTCTCTTATCTCCCTTTGTTGTGTACTAACAATGATTCTTGACAACTAGGGTGACAAATAGGGATCTTTTCCCTTTCAATCATCAAAGGAAAGAGGTGCCACAGGAGACTAGTTTCGATTGTCTTATGGCTTCCTTCACCTTTCTCCTGTTTAGCTTCGATTCATAAAAGTGAAGCATCAATTTGACTTCAACGATGGGTAGAACATATATGTGATATTGATTGATAGGCACACTATAGTCCTTGCAATGAGTGTTCTCAGTGCAAAACAGGGCCTCCAATAGATACTTCCCAAACTTGCAATGAGTGAAAATGATGAACAACACATGGCAAAATTGACTTACACAAAGAGGAGAGTAACCAGCTGGAGAGCAAGGAATCTCGTTGTGCCCCGTTCACTATAAATTGGATTGAAATCACCTAGATCTTGGTCGGTTTTTGTTAGATATTTTAGAGGCATTGTAGGACTGACCGCAATGTTGTTGGTTGCATCCTTAAATTCATCTTACCCAATTTGAGTGATTTGGTGCGTGAATGGTAAAGTAAATGCCAAATACTTTTTGTTAATTTGAATTGAATTGGAAGATGAAGTCATGGCGGAAAAGAAAAATGGATTAATTGCATCATTCTTATAATTGGAAGTGGAAAAACATTAATGATGGATCTATATAACCTCTCAATTGTCAGTTGATAACAACTACTAATAGATTATATAAGCTTCTTGTATAAGCTACTAGAATATACATGAGCTTCATCAAACTTGTTAGAATATTAGAAAATATTTTATAATATCTTTTATATTATATTAGAGTATCTTGAGTTATTTTCTACGATCAATTTATAATCATAGAGAATCTTAGAATATCTTTCATTATTATTATGATTTATTCCTAATTTAGAATTTATTCTATATGGTTCTCTATAAATAGAGATTAGTATTGAGTCTTTTGTAATTAAGTCAGCATTAGGCTATTATCAATAATATTTAAACCCTTATTATTTTCTCTCCTCCTTTTCTCTAAAATCCCACAACTTCAACATGGTATCTAGAGCCTATTTCAATCCTCCTTGAACGATTTTGCTTCTATTCCGCTGTCGAATTCTCAACAGTTAGGGAATATAAACATAGTTTCTCTTTTCCAACATTCTGTCACGTTTCACTCGTTTTCCGTTCAGTTCGCCATTGTCGCCATTGCCACTATTTTTGACAAATTTTCCAGTAAAGAGCGTCGTCATCTTCAGATCAGGTCATGCCCGAAAGCGTGTCGTCAAAAGCTGTCACATGCGCTCTCACGCGCCGCTGTCTCCACTATGTGTGACGACGCGTTTTGATACCTCTCAGTTGCTGCTTGGTCAATCAATCACGCCTCAACCTCGCGGTTTTGAATATGCCCAAGTATTCTAGTTTCGGGCTATGGTTACTCCTACTACCTTCAAGATCCGCCATCTCCTGCTGCCTTGCATTTGCTGTCGCTGCTGGAAAAGTTTTCCAGCAAGTTTTCCGACACAACCACTTCCATTTTGTGCGGAATCTTCCAATCTACGCAACCCAGATTTTTTATGTCAAAAGTTGCTCCACGCGCCGCACTTATGTGCCTTCAAGATCCTCCGTGTTCATTCCACGCACCGCTGCCAACAGCCTCGAGCTTAGGCGCGTCTGTCCGCCTTTCGACCCAATGTTTCAGTTGTCTAGATTGGGTTTTCCTTCTTGTTTCCATATCTGCCCTTACTTTCCAATTTTGATCAGCGAAAATATGTGTTATTATTCAAACAACCACTGTTTTGGATGCATTTTCTCACTCCGTTGATCGATCATGGTTTCGTTTCATTAGAGCCACACTGCTTCTTCTTGTGTGTTTGTCATACTAATAGATTATAACAGTGACTTTTGTTCCCACTGACGATCATTCCGGTGGTGTTCCTTTTCCCACAGATGAATCATATTAGTGATGACTTCTTCTTCCATTTATGGTTATTTTGATGGTATCTTTTATTTTCATGACTCACTAGCATGGCTATTTGTCCCAGATGCACTGGTCCCATCTTTACCCCAGATGTATTGACCTTGCCTTTCTCTCGTTGAAGCATGCCTCTCTCTATCCTTGAAGCATATTCAAGTTTAAATATTGAGTCTCCATTATTATTGGTTTGAAGCTTCTAAATGCAGTTTTTAGAAGAACGGAGCTTGCTTTGTTCAATTGCCTAACATGAATTTCTCTTAGGCTGATGAGCAAGCAGACTATTTGGCTAGACTATATTTATAGCAATTCTTTCCGACTTCACGTGCATCCCTGAGTTGCCTCTCTATCTTTTTGATTATTTTGTGGAGTAAAACATTGTTTTCTTGTAGCAGTTAGCTTGAGCTTGAGGGGGAGTGTTAGAATATTAGAAAATATCTTATAATATCTTTTATATTATATTAGAATATCTTGAGTTACTTTCTATGATCAATTTATAATCATAGAGAATCTTAGAATATCTCTTATTATTATTATGATTTATTCATAATTTAGGATTTAGTCTGGTTCTCTATAAATAGAGATTAGTATTGAGTCTTTTGTAATTAAGTCAGCATTAGGCTATTATCAATAATATTCAAACCCTTATTGTTTTCTCTCTTCCTTTTCTCTAAAATCCCACAACTTCAACAAAACTAAAACTGATTAAAACGAATGCAAGATATTTAATACAACAGAAATGTAAAATAAGTAATCTAAACTAATATCAACACTCTAATGTGTAAAAATCACTAAAAAGGTTATAATAAAAATTGAGCCAGAGATATTTTGAAGTATGGTTGTGTATATAATTTATGTTACAATTTGCTTGAAAATGTGCCTGAAATGGCAACAAAATGGTTTTCATCCTTAATCCCTGTTTCATAATTGTTAGGTGAGTGATGATCTTCAGTTCCTATTGGAGAATGATAGTGTGGAAGTTGAGGAGATGGTGAAGAAATATTCTGATGAACTCTCTGGAACAGTAATTTTCTTAA
Source organism: Cicer judaicum (assembly GCA_037974835.1). Lineage (NCBI taxonomy): Eukaryota > Viridiplantae > Streptophyta > Magnoliopsida > Fabales > Fabaceae > Cicer > Cicer judaicum. The sequence continues at coordinate 1,761,407 of JBBPBS010000235.1, read as the reverse complement.
ACTTCCCCATTCAAAGCTATGACTATCATATTTATTATATCCCTTAATTTTTTACATCAAAATAATAGTAATTAGCGTATGATATTTGTCCTTTTTAGAGTTAGTGAGATTGAAGCTACATCTTATATGATATACTACCTTCATCCCTAAATATTGGATCCCATTGACTTAATCACAGGAATTAAAAAGTTGATAGTAGTATTAAATTTGTTGACAATTAGTATTGTTTTACAAGTTTTTCCTTCAAGAGAGAGATTCAGTTTATGTTCCCATCAAAGTAATGATGTTTGTTTCAGAAAAAGTGTAAAGTAAGTGTGGGTATGTTGGTAAAGAAATAGTTAATGCTCTTGAAAATTGATCCTTTTTTATAAAAAGGGACAAAAAAAATCTCAAGAGGGTCCTATATTTAGGGACGAAGCTAGTATATATACCTCAAATTATGTGTGTATCTAATTGATGTTAAATGTTGGTTATTAGCTAGGGTATATGGAACAACGACTTGAATTGCTTCTCGATACAGTGATGTCAAAGTGCAGGTATGTTGTTGTATTTTTAAGTGGATCTATGTATGATTATCAACATCTTATGATCGTATTAGTTTTGGTACTTTTGTTGCTGAATTGGACGGTGCTATGCATTCTACTGAGTTGGCTTGAATGCGACTCTCAACTTGTAGTTCAAGCCTTCACCAAGCTTATGAACTTAGTTTCTCACTTTTTTAGAGAAGGCAATGTTTGTGCTGATAAATTAGCTAGTATTGGTTTAACTAGTGTTTCTTTTAGTTGGTGGGATCCTTAACATGAATAGCCTTCCTAGTTATAGGTTTTGTCGACCGTGGCCAGGGTTCTGTTTGGTGCCCTCTGGTTTTCATTTGTATTTCTTTTTCATTTTTTAACAAATTTTTTTGGTGGTGCTGCAAGTGATTGGTTCTGCTCTCGTTTGGCTTTTTGTTGGTTTTGAGTTGTAATTCAATTGTGAATGGTTGTGTGAAGTCGCATGACCAACATAGGTGCTGTGGTCCCTACTTGTTGCAAGTGCTTGAAAGCCTCCAAGTTCATTAAGGTCTTGCATTTCTATAATCGCATGTAAGTTGTCTATAATGCCCAGTGAGACCAAGTAATCCTCTTACTGCTTTCGGAAAGCACTCTATTTTTTAGGGTCCGTGTAGATCCTTGCCTCAGAAATAAGGTGTTCTAGCCTCTAGGTATCCAATTGTTCTTTTACCAAAACTGCATTTTTAGCAAGGAAATTTTCTTTGATTTGAGAATGTTATAAAGAGATGGGAAGCATTTTAAAATTTATTAAAAACCCTCTAAAGTCCCCCTTCAATGTATTTTGTGAGTTCGTCCATATTGCACGGGTTTTGCTCCAATGAAGATAAAGCACATCCATGTAAGCAGAGGAGGGAGGGAGGGAAGGATAGGGAAGGAGAAGGGCTCCCTCTCGGCCCCCCTCTGTTTTTGGGCTCCCTCTTGGGGGAGAGTTGATCACTTAGCAGTCAAGTATCTCCAGAGATGTCTTCTTTACAGTAACTTTATTGTATTATCTAACCTTATCGACTGATACATTAGCCCAATATCAATCCATGAATTTTTCTGATAGGAACCCCAATTAAGGGAGAACTAAAAATTATATTATTGATTGAAAATAGAAATAATTACAGAAGATTAACAACTGTAATCCCAAAGCAAATGCTCCTCATTGAAGAGATGATTCTCTCTATGCCCAACCATAAAGGTTCTAACAGAAAAGATGCTAAATGAATCCCTCTTTGCCATGCTCCCTCTTTATATCTATGTTTCCTCTACTAAGAAACTCGCCACATCAGCACTTGTAAACAATTATCCTATTGCGCACATTTGTTGGGCCTAGGCCCAAACTCAGTACCTAACATTTTCTCACATTAATGCAACTGGTTTTCGGCCTAAGCCCAATAACCAAGCTGAATAGAGAAATTAGAGGAAGAGCTGCTGAGGTGGCAGTTTGTTAGAATGTGTGCGGGATGATAGGAATAAGGAGGGGAGAGTCAGGATTCATTCATTTTTATTGTTGATTGTTGGTTAGTTTCTGTAGGAGCTTTGCTCTGGTTTATTTTCTTTTCCGTTGTAGAGCCTTTGAGCTCCATTTTCAGTAAATAATACACAGTTCCTCTCTTAATTCATGGGTTCTATCAGGAGGTGATATAGCAACCCTTCTTGTTTGTGCTTTCATTGCTGCGCTGGGTTGGCCATATGATCCAAATACCCTTGAGACCCTATCAAGTCCAGTGGTTATTGTGGTGGTTGTGTTGGAGAACCACACCTCCAAGGCATACATTGTTCATGTTTTCTCCATGTATATATTATTACGTAATGTGCGATATTCTTGCTTTTAACATTTTCTGATACGGGGATTACAGGTCAATGACTCTTGGTGAGAAACAACAACTACGTAGATTAATACAGAAGCTACCTGCAGGAAATCTTGACCGTGTGGTGGAGATAGTTTGTCGAAAAAGGCCAGTAGAAGAACAAAGTTTTGACAAAATATTTGTTGATTTAGAAAAAGAGGTAATACTCGAATTAGTGATATTATATCTGAACTTGATTAGCATTTATGTAGTTGTCGAATTTGATGATCCCTCTGTCCCATATTTTATATAATTTCTTTTAATTAGCAAAATCATTGTCCTGATTTTTATGTCATTTTACTTCGGCAAAGTATTAATTATTTTTTCTTATTACACTTAACTGTTACAAATATTTCTTTTTAAAATTATTGTAATTAATGAGTTTAAAGACTAATTTAGGAAATTACAGATTAATTTTTTATCTATAAAATCAATGACGTTAGTTGTATTTCTTAATTTGTGTCAAAATGTTAAATGGGCGGAGATTTTATCAGCATTATGAACTTGATTCACATTATAGAACATGGTGCTGACTTTCAACAGGATAATGCTACACTCTGGAGACTTTATTACTATGTTGAAGCTGTTGAGAAAGCCAAAAGTCTTTCTTGTAGTGAAGAGACCTAGTTTCAGTGGAAGTCTAAATTTCCCTGGGAAAAGCTTCAACAGTAATTGTAGCTCTCATCAGAACTCACCAATAGATTTTTTTCATCTTCCTAAATGAAGAATTGCAGATTCGTCTATACAGGCTGTGATAGCAGGGACTACAAATACCAATGAAGTATCTATTCGGCAGGACAATGCCTCTAAGTAGCTGTAAATTTTGAGAAATTAGTCACCATTTATCAAACCTGATTGTTATAGGATCTATGTTTTGATTTGTAGTTGCATCATGTATGACAGCAAAATTTCAGTTACCTTTTTTGAAAGTTAATAGTAGTTAGTTGTATCATTTTCTATATGTTGTTTTTTTTCTTCTTTTGTTCTTAATATTTACGAACATATCTCTGTCGCCATAAGCTTCAAAACCTATACAAAGATGGTTGGTTTATGATAAGGAGCTTTAATCTTTTTAAGCAATGTTTCGAGTTTGAGACTGGTAAAAAAAAAAGGTTAAAAATTGTGTAAATCATTTGGCTAAACTCGGATTATACTAAAAGTGCATGTTTTTTTAATAACACTTCCAACAAAATTATCGCTCTCATATTTTTCCTAGTAAGGTGTGCAGTATATGACAAATGGTTAAAGAGTTTCATTTTGAGTGATAAAAAGTTTGATAAAGTGTTAATAAGTGATGGATAGTTTTCACCCAACAAGTCGCCGTAAAACTAACTAAAATATTTTTGAGTCAAATGAGATTTTGTTAGAAAACATTGGACTAAAAGAGACAACATGAGCTTTCGTTAGAAAACATTGGGCTACAAGAGACAATGTCTCATATGTTCAATAATGCAAGCAAATGGCCAACATATTCACATGTTGCCAATTGGACCATCTATTATCATGTCTCTTATGTCATGTGAGAGGATGTGTTAAGAATTTTATATTGAATGAGATAAAACTTGACAAATAGTTTAAAAGTGATGGATATTTCTTACTTTACAAGTTAATTTTGTGGAGTTATGTTAGACTTCAATTCAAATTCTAAGAATTAAATAAGTATTCTCTAAGTAATGAGTTACACGAGAAATTTTGAAGAAGATGAGAAAGATTCTCATGGTTGCGGAAAGGAATAGATAGGGATGGCAACGAGTAGGGTTTGGGTGGGGTACTATAGTACCCGTTCCGATACCCGTGGTTTAAAAAAATACCTATATCCGTGTCCGTATCCTCTTGGATATCAATTTTAATACCTGTATCCTTACACTTTGGGTACGTAAGTATCCGTACCTATATCCATTACACACTTTTACTAAAATAAATCAATAAATAAATAATATTGTTGTGATTAAAGTATTTTAAATCTAATCATAAAGTATTATAAACTAAAATATTTTCTAACTCAATATTTCAAATGAATACTCGTTACAATACATATTCTAATATTCATAATAATACTTTATGAAGTTGCAAGTCCTAAGAGAATATTATTCAAGATCTGTAAAAACAATTGATAGAAAGTTGCAAGTATAATTATAAAGTCACAATTAATAAGACATAACTTAGTTATAAAGTCACAATTATTTACATATTCACCAAAATCAAATTCTTAAAACATTTGCAAACATATATCTTTCAATTATAAATATTGTTGTGATCTAATTATATTAATAGATGTTAAAACATAAAAGAAAATAATTAATTAAACTAAACACTAATATAATAAATAAATAAATAATATATTTAAATAAATGCGGGTGCCGTACGGGGTGAAGTGGATATTATAGTACCCTTACCTACACTCATACCTATTATGCGGGTTTTTACTTTACTCATTGTAAGTTTTTTTTGTAGGTACTCATTGGGTCTGGGTCTAATTGCCATCTCTAGAAATAGATCATAGTATACAAAAGATGTTTTTTTTTCTTGCAGGCATGGACAATATCATGAGCTTCTAGGCCTCTGGATGTTTGGTGTTTACACTCTTTAATACTTAATATTTAGTTCGATACTATCTATATAAGGGGAGGCAAGGTTTGATGACATAATGTTATTTACATGCAGCATATCAGCCAAATGTCCACTGCTAGAACAACTTAATCTAGAAAGTAATGTTAATAGAAATTCTTATGAACATAATTTCAATCACATGAGTGGCTAATAACAATACTTCATATTTTACCTTCCCCAATTCCACTTTTACCACATTAAGCCTCCATTTCAATTATCATGTATTGGTTTAAAATTCCTGTAAGCAATAACTGCATAAAATGGATCTGACCCTGAAAACAATCCAAAGAGCCTCATGATCCAATCAAGTGGTGACTTGTCGTTATCATTAGTTGTTGTTGGTAGCTTTCTAATTACCTCTGCCTCTGTGAAACCGTCCACTGATTGGAAGTATTGAACCACAAGTTGAACCCTACTGTAACTAGTCCCTTCCCTCCATGAACTTATGGCTTTCTCATAAAACATTCTGTTGCTAAAACTCACTATGAATACCCCTCCTGGTTTTAGCAACCTAAACACCTCCGCAAATACCTGTCAATTATCTCTTCGTTAGTGATGTGTTCAGTAATATTAATCAATTCAATTGTCCAATATAAATTCTTGCAACAGTTTCAAATTACATTAATTAATAATAACAAGGTTTTAAAGAAAAATGAATGCGACTGCAATCAAGGTTGCAACTTTTTTATGTCTCTGCAACTAGAACACAACTTTTTTTTTTTTTTTTATAGGTAAATGTTAATAAATTAATATTTAGATTAGTTTTCTCAGATTTGAACTCAAATCGAACTACTTGCACGGAACCATGTAAGCCACATTTGAGTATTTGACTGTAATTCTCCACGATATGAAGAATCGCTATGCAAAAGCAATTTTGATTAACTAAGTAAAGTTGAAACTTGGAACTGACTAGGTAAGGTTTGAGATATCTGACCTTTTCTGGTTGTTGGAGATACTGTACACTAACTGTGCACAAAACAGCATCAAAAGTGCAACTTTCAAATTCAAACTGTTGATCTTTGTTGAGATCTTTTATGAAAAAGTAATCCAATCTTGGATTTTTTGCTAGCTCTTGTGAATTCATCCCATGTCCCACTACTCTTTTGTAGTTGACATCACTTGGTAGATGGCTAACCCAAGAGCTCATGAGATCAAGAATCTGTGTCAAGTCTCAACCTTTCTCTGTAAAGATTTGTTAACGTAGAAATGAATCCATCATCAACATGAGTCACAAGGCGTGGATATGCATAAAACTCTTGATCTTGGGAAATGTTGAGTTTTGTTCTACCTTCTTGGTTAAGAACAAGTCGTTTAATTTTTCCTGTTGAGGATTGTTGATTCGTTTGGCGGTTTTCATTTAGAGTGCTAACTATTTTGGTTGAAGTTTTGAGATGAGGTGAATAGATGGACTGGAGATTGGTTTGCATGATTGGAGTAGTTATTTGAGTGAAAAGTGGATATGAATTAACTTGAATCAATCAAAACTAAAATCTAGTTTTGTATATAGCTAATATATTATTTTTTTTTTATGTATTCTTGGGGATAAGCAATCAATGGTTGTAAGAGCATATAGAAGGCTTACCAGGGCTTCATATGAAATTATAGAACATATCGATTGAGACTTAGGATGGGAGGAGACAAGAGATTTTGTTTTTCTTTTTTAAATTAAGTAAATTATAAAATATTTTTAAGTGTGTGATTGAAAGGTTATATAATCATACATTATTATTTTTTAAAATATCAAATACATAATAAAATATAAACTAAATGCTCCAAAATCCCCCCTCCCAAACATTCCATAATGTTGCATAGTAGACTTTCAAACTATCCCTAGTGTCGGATTTTGCTTGTGTATTTGATTGCATTGCATATTTTTGTTGTTGGGTGCTCTACTTCGCTACTTGTTTTTTAATTATTTATAATTTAATATGTGTCTAAAAGAATCCTTTTAATTTAGATTGATCTAAAAGTATAATAGAAGACGAGTTTGGATAAATGAACATAAAGTATGTTTGTCAAATACGAGAGTTCAAGTAAACATGTTATATTTAAATGAAATCGACTCGTAAATTTGTATGAGTTTATTTCGTATTAAAATGATATTACAACTAATTTAGATATGACATATAGTATATACTTATATAATACTGTAAATGTGGATGACATGCTATAAAGATGACATAATGTAAAAATGAGGTTATGGAATTGATGCCCCATGAAGGAAATAGGTGAAACTTCCTATGTGCTACAAATCAAAATCTATAGAGATAGATCACATAAGCTACTTGACATAAGTTAAAGTACGTATGTTGACAATATGCTTAGGCGCTTTAATATGTTTGACTCTAAGAAAAGACTTTTGCCTATACCATGAGGTGTATACATGTCCAAAGGACAATGCCCTACTTTATCGAACGAAAGGGAATGCATGAGTAAATTATTCTATGCCAGAAAAATCTGTATATCATGTACGTTATGATGTTTATTAGACTAGCTATATAATATGCATTTAACATGACGAGTAGGTACGAATCAGATTCCAACGAGGGTTATAACACAATCAAGAACATCCTAATGTACTTGAGAGGAACTAAAACTTTATTCTTGGTCTATGGTGGTGTGGAAGAGCTCACTGTAAAGGGTTCTATCAACACCATCTTTCGAATTGTTAGAACGAAAACACGATTTTATAATAATAAGATAACAAAATTGCAAAGAAGAAACACAAGATGTTTGATTGCAAAGTTCGACAAAGTGTGCCTATGTCTTAGACTGTAGAGGATTTACAAGGTATAAGTTGTTTACAAAGTATAAGTTGTTTTTAAATACTAGTAATACGATTTAGATTACGTTAATACCCCAAAACCATGTTGTGGGGGACTATCGCCCCTACACCCCCAGATGACGCTCCCCACTACAATAGTTGGGCCAAAATGTTGCCGGCTTTATATTGCATATGAGCCATAATAAAAAATCTCCACATTGGCAAATATAAAACCCCTATGAAGGTTCAATGCATCACACTCTCATCTAGATAAGTTGGAGGTACAACTTCTACTTAACATTGAGAAACATGTAACAAGTCCAATCAGTCTTTGGACTTGTCACTAGTGATTGGCTTGGTAAACATATCAAATGAATTCTATGAAGTATGAACTATTTTAGGTAGTATATGTCCAAATGCAAGTTACTCTGTAATCTTGTGAAACCACACATCAATATGTTTGGTCCTAACATGATACACCTGTTTGGTCCTAACATGAGACTGCAATGTAATAGTAATATCGTCTCGCTTGATAGTTTATTTATTGTATGTAATAGTTGCCACTAGGTGATCGAACAAGCCTAGTAAAGAGTATAAGAAAATAATAGCCTTGTCTTCTTCATTGACCTTCCTCTCAAGTCTCACCAAATCGACTATTATCTCGTTGAAGGTATTGATATGTGATTCTCTCTCATATCTAGAGCGTTTTGATCATATATTGTATAGTCGTTGCTTTACAAAGAGTTTGTTCATGAGCGTTTTACACATATACTAACTTTCAAATTTCTTCTTGACTTGCTTTGGAGATGTTAGCTCTAGGTTATGATACATTACTTCATCTGATACACACAGAAAAATCATGTCTGCGGCCTTATCCTTCATCTCCGTCCAATTGACTTATGTCATTTCTCCATACGTAGAGCCTTTTGAAGACCTTGTTGTGATAATAAATCCTTAACCCTTATTTTCCATAATGCAAAGTTTCCTGTTCTGTCGAATCTCATCGCTTCGAATTTTGAACCAGAGTTACTTGTCTTTTGATACCAATTGTTAGAGCAACAATACGATCTTAAAAGAATTGAGAGAACCTAATCGTAAATAATAAACATAAGACTCTTGATCATACAGTTCGAAAAAGTGTGCCTACGTCTCTAACTACAAAGCAACTCTAGATTTTCTTATTAGAGAAATGGATTAGGGTTTACATAATATAAGTTGTGTTTAAATACTAGTAACAAGATTCAGGTTACAACAACACCCCATAATCATATTGTGGGGACTATCGCTCTCTACACCCCATACTCACCCCTAACAACATTTAATTTATGTGGATTTATTTACAACATAATAAAATCATTAAAATAGTTAACCTATTTAATGAAACATTAAATGTGAGTCAATCGTGTGACCCCATTAAGCATGTCTTTTTCTTGAGAGCATTCAGCTATTAGTGCTTCAAGCCATCAAGTTCCTGCAGATGGTAAAAAATAATATTAGATGATATTCAAGAAACATTATCTTCACTTTTAACCTTTTTTCTTTAAATTCTAAAACATATAGACGCATAATAAATAAATCACACAGGAAAAGTAAATACTATAGGCATAGAAAAAAAAATACAATGGAAGAAATAACAGCAAAAGCCTTTTTCAACTAAGTGAATTGTCTAAAGGAGACACTTTTAAAGGAGACATAATGCATATGAACTTTTGATTTATAAAAATCAAAAGTAAAATCGATTACATCACAAAAATTTAAACTTTCATCACGTACATATAAAAATGAAAAGTTTCATATATATTCAAATTTTATTACATATATCATAAATAATACTTTCAACACATTAAAAATAAAAACTTAAAATTTCTTCACATATACCGCACAGTTGCAAAATTTATTTCAGACAACACCTAATAAAAGTTTCTAATCCATATTTTTATCTTACAAATCCTAATTAGTCATATTAATTCAATTATTACTAAATAAGGCTACTTCCGTGTGTAGGAAATCCCGAATGAAATGTTGAGAAATACAATTTTCGCGTTCACCTGACGTTATAATATACTCATGACATCAAACGTCCTCTCACCCCTTACCTTATTTCAACACTTTCACATGCGAATATAAATCGGCAACAAAAATCCTTTGTTCTTTGATTCCTTGTTTTTCAGCTGATCTAACTCGACAGTTTATGGGTAAACATAAAAAATAAAATATGAAAACACACTCTAAAAGATCAATTTCGAAATTGAATCATGTAAACTTACCCTAAATTGGAAAATAATCAGGAAATAATAAAGCCACAATTCACACGGTCGTTTTGCCGTTGGTTTCACTGAAATCAGACATACGATTAAGAAGAACAGTGCAAAATAACAAAATCCATAAACGGAGAAGTCGAATATTTTAGAAAGAAATTGAAATAATTAAGAATATGAGAAATTGTGTTTAGTTGATTAAATAATTCAATGAAAAAATATATCGAAATTTGGATGAAATCGTAGAAAATTTTATTAGATAGTTATTGATCTTCAGTATCAATTTTCTATTTGAGTACTCTTGCCCTATGTTTTGGTGTGCAGCTGCTCCGCTCTGCTTCTCATACACTTCCTACTTCTTTTAAATTAATATTTAATTAGGTTTCACTCTTGCATTGGATCTAACCCATAAAATAAATTTAACTATTTCTTTTAATAAAATAAAATCAATAATTATCAAAACTAACTTTTTAACATTCCTTCAGATACATATATATTTATCAAATATTTTTAATATTTTAAAATTAATATTTTTCAAAATAAAATAAATAAAAAAATCAATCTTTTAAATATATATTTATATATTTATTAGTAATATCTAGAACCATCATATTCATAATTATTACCACAATGATTAAAATATTATTTTTTTCAAATATTTATATTAAACCATCTTTAGAGAAGGGTCAAAATGATAAAATAAATAAATATAGCACAAACACTTTATATTAATTACTAAATCACAATAAATATATATCAAATCACCATATTATAGAAAATACATAGAAGTAAAAGAAATTAATCACAATGTTACTAATATTTTAAGACAATTTTTATAAAATAAATAATTAAAATAGGAAATAGACATAAATAAATAAAATATAACTATGTAGACATTTATCATTTAGTCAAACACACTGAAAAATATCATCACAAATATTTAATGCAAAATTACACGTAACTTCACTCAAAATCTTATTCTCTAAAATACTCTTGCTAAAATACCATTATTTTTCGAATAATAAATCAACTGATTAAATGTATACGATTATCAAACAATAGGAAACTCACACATATAAGGAGAAATAATCAATATATATTCTAAAATAATTTTAACACCAAATTAGTTCTTTAAAATCTTATTTAATTAATAAAATCACAAAATTTAAAATGGTACACTCACTGTGATGACCCAAACTCATTTGCCGTAGTTTCATTGGATCATCATCAGAATCAACAAACACAACATCACCTACAAAAATACAATCCAACAATTTGTTGATGCTATGTGCAGTAGTCTTTGCTCTCATTACTATTAGTGCACCCTTGTTGACGTTTAGAATGTTGCTATCTGCATCATAACTATATGAGCAACCATGTTTCTGTAGAGTATTTATGGAGATCAATGCTTGCACGCCACCATCATCCATAAACGTTTTAATTTGTGCAATTCCAATGATAGTACATACTCTATCATCACCCAAACAAACGTAACCGAAATTGTCTAATCTAAATGTGATAAACCATTCTTGTGAGATGTCATGTGGTAAGAACAGAGTAAAACATCCACACTTCTATGCAATTTCTAGATGAAACACAAAATATATCTTTCACTGTTAGAGTCATTAGTTAGAACCACGTTCACAAAATTGGATGAACCCTGCATTTTGTTTGGATTGTCCCTTCTCCAATGCTAATTCTATTTGTCACTAAAGCACTAAACTATTCTTTTGATCTTGGATTTAGAACCCTTTATCCTAGAACATGCTTTACTTTTGTTTATCTTACGGTTTAGACCACCCTTTTGAAAACAAACCTTCCTATGAAGATACTTCATATGCATTATTATGTCTCCTTTAAAAATGAGACTGAAATGTAATAGTAATATCGCGTCGCTTGATTTTTTTTTTTATTGTATGTAATAGTTGTCACTAGGTGATCGAACAAGCCTAGTAAAGAGTATAAGATAATAGTCTTGTCTTCTTCATTGACCTTCCTCTCAAGTCTCACCAAATCAACTATTATCCCTTTGAAGGTATTGACATGATGCAAATCATATCCTTCCATTGAAGGTATTGACATGTGATTCTCGCTCATATCTAGAGCATTTTGATCATATATTGTATAGTCATTGTTTTACAAAGAGTTTGTTCATGAGCGTTTTACACATATACTAACTTTCAAATTTCTTCTTGACTTGCTTTGGAGATGTTAGCTCTCGGTTATGATACATTACTTGATCTGATACACACAGACAAATCATGTTTGTGGCCTTATCCTTCATCTCCGTCCAATTGACTTATGTCATTTCTCCATACGTAGAGCCTTTTGAAGACCTTGTTGTGATAATAAATCCTTAACCCTTATTTGCCATAATGCAAAGTTGTCTGTTTTGTTGAATCTTGTCGCTTCGAATTTTGAACCAGATTTACTTGTCATTTGATACCAATTGTTAGAGCAACAATACGATCTTAAAAGAATTGAGAGAACCTAATCGCAAGTAAGAAATATAAGACTCTTGATCATACAGTTCGACAAAGTGTGGCTACGTCTCTAACTATAAAGCAACTCTAGATTTTCTTATTAGAGGAATGGATTAGGGTTTACATAGTATAAGCTGTGTTTAAATACTAGTAACAAGATTCAGGTTACAACAACACCCCATAATCATATTGTGGGGACTATCGGTCCCTGCACCCCATACTCACCCCTAACAACATTTAATTTATTATGTGGATTTATTTACAACATAATAAAATCATTAAAATATTTAGCCTATTTAATGAAACACTAAACGTGAGTTAATTGTGTGACCCCGTTAAACAAAAGGACATTATTTTTAAAATATGAGTAGTCAGATATAATTCTTAAGTGGTACAATAGTAATGTACAATAATTATAATGTGATTAGACTAATGATCACATCTCTTGGGTCAAATGTAAGTAAGGTCTCCTTAGTTAGTTTCAGACTTAGTGTATTGAGTCATGTCAAACATAGCTTACTCTAGATGATGTGTATTTGCTTTGTTGATTTCCATTCTTTATCTCTAGCATAAGGTTTGTTTTTATCATGAAAAATAATGTTTTATCATGCATATGCTTTGTTGCATGTTGTTTTAGTAGGAATTAACTTTGTAACATCATTCTTTTACAATGACATAATTTGTAACACTTCAAAAATTCTTTGTAAGTGATTTTTAATTTGGTAAGTCCACTTACCGACTTATGAATTGACTTACAATATCAAAAACTCATTTTGAATGCCCTAAAATTGTGAATCAAATTCTCCATCATTTTAGGAGTTTTTGAGAGTGAACCTACACTCGTGTAAATTGATTCAAACTACTCTAAACTTCCAATTTGTTTTTCGAACACATGTTAATCAACGAAAATGAGTGGTAAATAGATTCACCAAGTCTAATGTTTGGATTTTTGACATATTAAGGTAATTATGATAATTATAAAGTTGTTATTTATCATAGAAAATATAGTTGATTGGTCAAATGATTTCATGCATTATATATAAACTTTCTGTAACACCCCGAATTTTTAATTCAAAACGTTACTTAAAAAATACTTATTGCTTAGAAAATTTTACGATTTTTTTTAAGAATACTTAACATTTCTTCATTAATATAATTAGTAATAATTATAGTGGAATGATACGATCCCTACTTTACCTTACCGCTTCCAAACCGAATATCATGTTTAGTGTATGTCCAATATTTCATGTTGGTCTTAGGGAATCACATTTAACTGCTGTTAAAGGGATGCTTAGATACCTAAAAGGCACTACCAACCTTACCTTGTTCTACAAGAAATCTATTAAGTTCAAACTAAGTGCATATTATGGTTCTGATTATGCTGGAGATAAACTTGAAAAAAAGAACAATAGTGAAAATTGCACCTTTTTAGGTGACAACTTAATATTCTGGTCAAGTAAGAGACAAAACACCATTGCAATGTCAACAATAGAGGTTGAGTATATTTCGGTAGCTGGCTGCAATTCTTAACTACTTTGGATGAAGCAACAATACTGTCATTTGTCTAACCAAAAACGATATCTTACATTCTTGAGCTAAACACATAGAGATCAAACACCACTTCATTAGGGACTTTGTTCAAAAATAGGTACTAAACATCAGTTTGTAGACACTGAACACCAATGGGCTAACATATTAACCAAACCACTACCTAAAGATAGATTTGATTTCATCGAGAAAAACCTAAAGCTTACCTTCACACCCGATTGCTATTGTTTCAACTTCAAAGAAGTTTAGTTTTACAATAGATATTATATTTTCTTGTATTATGTTATATTTATTTTAATTAAACAAAAAAGAGAAAAATGGAAAAAAGAGAAAAAATAAAAATAAAAAAGAGACAAAATTTCACTTTCAAGTCTTTTTGTCTGATAACAAAAAGGAGAGAAAGATATTTGATAAAGTGGGATAAAATGATACTTAGAGTTTGGGGGAGCCCTAAGTTAGAGGGAATCAAATAAAGATGAAGAAAATTTGTTATAAAAAAACACAAGTTTTGTCATTATAAAAAAGGGGGAGATTTTTGGAACCAAGTTGGTTTTTAATTTATAGTTTTTATGTTAACAAAAGAATTTAATGAAAACAATAAGATTTGATTCCAAATTATAATTGATGAAAATATAAAATAAGAGTGGATTCAAATTTATAATTGAAGAAAATATTTGACCAAGTTGAAAAGAAAATATGGTCAAAATTTGAAGAAGATTTAATTTAGATTTGAAGAAACTTAATTAAGATTTGATCAAGATTTACCTACAACAAAATATGAATATAATCAATTTGAAGAGTTTATGAACGCAATGTGATCAAGGTACATTTCTGAATTAAACAAACACTAAATTGAAGTCCAAATTCTAAGAAGAAGAAAATCATCAAAAATCAGAAAAGAGTAGTCTAAGAGTTTAAAGAGAGAAACACTTGTTCAAATTAAAAATATTTTCTAAGTGTTCTTTTCTTAGAGTGTGTGTAACACCCCGATTTTTAACAACGAGAGTGTATTTTTTTTTCAAAACAAATTCATAAAAACAAAGAAATAAATAAGGAAATACTTTTGGATAAATATTTTAGTCGTAACATAACGACAAAGTCAACAAATATTTACAAGCAGTGGAATAGTTTTTTGAAATACGAATCCAAAGTATTTACACATCAAAAAGTGGTACATGGAATCCTTCAAAATAAAATGTCAAGCTAACAATATTGGTAAAGGTACAATCTTCCAAATTAAAATAAACACAACCCAAAAGAATGACACCTAGTCCCTATACGCCAACCTAATCTGATCATTCTACAAAAAACAATACATCTTGAATGATAGTCACGCTCCTCGCAAGATCCTCCTGACATAGCTCCAGTCAGGTGTGTCCAACTACATTTCCATCCGTTGGGTACTAACCGGTGGAAAGATCCTGGTTCTCATATGAGGGCAAAGCCCAGATTTCCATAATAGTTGTAAAGGGTCACCAACCAAAATTAACAATTGACACATAAAATTTAAGTTTTTTAAATGCACAAAATAACTTTTCAACTTAGCATGCACCTCAAAAGGGTTTCCATATGCCAAACATGCATAAACAAGGTTGAAAAATGAAGTTTTTAACAAAACTGCACTATTGTATTCGAATACAGCATCTCTGTATTCGAATACAAGGCTGTTTCAGCAGTCAGCAGCAAAAACAACATGTCTGTATTTGAATACAACCTTCTGTATTCGAATACACATCAAACAGAAGCAGAAAAACAACAAAATTTAGCAAAATTAAGCTTTTTAAAAGGGTTTCAAAATCAATCAACACATACACACAAATCCAACCAATCACACTTAGCAATTATAGCACAATCACCATGACGACTTGAGTTTCGAAAATGTTTTGCAATCAATCACAGTTACACACAATTCCAAAACATTCACACTTAGCAATTATAGCACAATCACCAAGACAACTTGAGTTTCGAAATGGTTTTGAAATCAATCGCACTTACACACAAATTCAAAACATCCACACTTGGAAATTATAACACAATCACCATGACAACTTGAGTTCAAGCACCCTAATGCAATGCGTATATGCCAAAATGCATGGACTTAGAATTCCAATCAAAACCCTCCACGAAGGGCCGTAAATCATAATTGTACCGCCTATCATAGGCCAAAGTACTAACTTACCGAGGTGCTATCTATCATGGGTCAGCATGATTTACTAAAAACGTAAATCATAAATGTATCGCCTATCACATGCCAAAGTACTATTTACCGAGGTGCCACCTATCACGGGTCAGCACGATTTACCAAAAATGTGTAGTCTATCACAGACCTTACACGACGCGACAATCCCTGCAAGGATAAGATGAACCAACAAATCACATGGAATAATCTCGTGGCCTATTCGGTCACCACCATCACCATGGCCCATCCGGTCGCCATGTACTATGAAATGCATGAGCATACTCTGAATCTATCCACGACAATCGTTAAGTAAATGCAGATATTAAAAGATTCCCCATTTTTAATACTCATTTAACTCTAACAATTTTCACGACAATCATTAAGTAAATGCAGATATTAAAAGACTCCCCATTTTTAATACTCATTTAACTCTAACGATTTTCACGACAATTATTAAGTAAACACACATATTAAAAGATTCCCCATTTTTAATACTCGTTTAACTCTAATGATTTTCAAATTCCACACAGAGCATACTCAAACACGTCAAACACGACAACCAAAAATCATCACAATCCACCACTCAAACATATCAAATTTCATTTCCTCAAAACCACTCATAAGTGAGATAAATTCATTTTCCACAAAACACTCATCAATATCACCAAAAATCCAACTCTAAAATTTCACCCATAAAATCATTCAATTCATTTTCCCCAAATCAACACTTCAACCCTAACAAATTTCTTTTCCACCCAACCATAGATAAGTCCCTAAATGCAAACTAAAAGTTTGGAAGGAGCCCTTACCTTAACATTAGTTTTAACGAGCGATTACGGTACCACGAGTAATTCCGATAAAATCTCCGCTCACGATGTAACACCCCGTTTTTCAAAGCGAGGGTGTATTTTTTTTTCAAAAGAGATTAAAATAAAAGAGAGAAATGAATAAGATAAACATCTTTAAATATATAATTAAGTCATTATAATTTACAAGCAGCGGAAAAAGTTCTCAATCCATGAATTCAAAATATTTACATAACAAAAGTGGTACAGTCTTCCATGTTTAAAAATAAACGCAACCAAAAAATTAAGACATTCGTTCCCTCTGTGTCAATCTAGTCTGATCATTTTATCAAACACTAAACACCATGAGTGATCTCCACGCGCCCAGTGAGATCCTCCTAGCGTAGCTCCAAACAAGCATTCCAATCTACATTCCCATCCGTAGGATACGAACCGGTAGGATCATCCTGGCTCTCATCTGAGGGCAAAGCCCAGATTTCCACAATAGTTGTAAAGGGTCACCAACCGAAATTAACAGTTAACACATAACATTTAAGTTTTCAAATGCATAAAGTATCCTCTCAACTAAGCATGCACCTTAAAAGGATTTTTCATATGCGAAGAGTTCATATAATGCTTGCCAAATATAAATCAAATAAAGTTCTCTAAATATCAAGTAATATATAACAAACCAAAACATTGATAAATCAATTGAGTAATCAACTATCCAACTCAAAATAAGATTTTCCACTAAGCCAATCGATTTCCTGAAAGTTTTTAGTGAAAATAGAACTCTGAACTTACATTAATCGATTGGGGAAATCGATTTTGTGAAAGGCAGAGCCCCTGTAATGAATCCAATCGATTTGCTAAATCGATTTCTTAAGTGGTTTTGAAACAACACATTACCAAATCGATTGGGTAAATCGATTTCGTGAAAGACAGAGCCCCTGTATTGAAGCCAATCGATTGGGCAAATCGATTTCGTGAAAAATGGCTGAGTTCTTGGATGGCCAAATCGATTTGGTCAATCGATTTCTTCAATGCATTTTCAAATTTCAAGAAAACAGGAGACATATCAATCGATTCATTCAATTGATTTCGTGAAGGGTTTTGAAAGACAAATTACAAAATCGATTTGATCAATTTAGAGAAGTCCCTGTAACTGATCCAATGGATTGGGGCAATCGATTTCCCTGCGTAATCTTCCAAAAATACATAAACTAACTCAATCACATTCATACATAATCCCAAATCTTAACACTTAGCAATTCCAACGTGATCACCACGACAAATTGGGCTTCGAAATAGTTTCGCAATCAAACATGCTATCACCAAATTCCAAAACATAACACTTAACACTTATAACACAATTATTACAACATCGTGAGTTCGAAATAGTATTGCAATCAAACATGCTATCACCAAATTCAAAAACATAACACTTAACACTTATAACACAATTACTACAATATCATGAGTTTTGAAATAGTATTGCAATCAAACATGCTATCACCAAATTCCAAAACATAACACTTAACACTTATAACACAATACCCACAACATCACGATGAACCAACAATTCACAATTTACCAGGGTGTAATCTCTCATGGATAAACACCTGTGCAGTCTCTCACGAACAAACACAATTCACCAGGGCGTAGTCTCTCCCGGACAAACACCTATGCAGTCTCTCTCGGACAAACACAATTTACCAGGGTGTAGTCTCTCACGGACAAACACCTGTGCAGTCTCTCACAGACAAACATAATTCACCAGGGTGTAGTCTCTCACGGACAAACACCTGTGCAGTCTCTCATGGACAAACACAATTTACCCAAAAACGTAAGTCGTAAACGTACCACCTATCACAGATCAGTACTATTTACCAAGGTGCCACCTATCATGGGACAACACAACTTATCAAAAAGCGTAAACCATAAACGTACTGCCTATCACGGGCCCGTACCGTTTACCAAGGTGCCACCTATCACGGGTCTGCACGGTTTACTAAAACTAACATTAAGTAAACAAGACATTAAGAGATTCCCCATTCTTAATACTTATTTAACTTCAACGATTTTCAAAACAAACATTAAGTAAACGAGACATTAAGAGATTCCCCATTCTTAATACTCATCTAACTTAAGCGATTTTCAAAACAAACATTAAGTAAACAAGACATTAAGACATTCCCCATTCTTAATTCTCATTTAACTTAAACGATTTTCACAACCAAACACACATTAAGTAAATAAGACATTAAGAAATTCCCCATTCTTAATGCTCGTTTAACTCTAATGGTTTTCAAATTCCACACAGAACAACCTCAATTGTATTCACAAATTTATTACACAATTCACGCCAAAACACAATAATTCATTTCTCCACAAAATCATTTTCACGATGACATTAAGTAAACGCAGATATTAAGAGATTCCCCATTCTTAATACTCATTTAACTTAACGATTTTCAAAACAAAACATTAAGCACACAGAAGTATTAAGAGATTCCCCATTCTTAATACTCTTTTAACTTAAACGGTTTTCCAAAACAATCATTAAGTAAACAAGATATTAAGATATTCCCCATTCTTAATTCTCATTTAACTTAAACAATTTTCCAAAACAAACATTAAGTAACCAAGACATTAAGAGATTCCCCATTCTTAATGCCCAATTAACTTAAACGATTTTCCCAAACACACATTAAGTAAACAAGACATTAAGAGATTCCCCATTCTTAATACTCATTTAACTTCATGGTTTTCAAATTCCATGCAAAACAACTCAAACATATTATCAATCCACATCAAAGCACATCAATTCATTTTTCCACAAAATCCAACCATACACCTATCAAATTTCATCAGTATCAATTAAGAACACGTCAAAAACAACAAACACAAGTCACCACAATCCACCACTCAAACACACAAGTTTCATTTACTCAAAATCATACATAAATGAGTTTAAATTCATTTTCCACGATACATTCATCAAGATAACCAAAACCTAACTCTAAGATTTTACCCATAAAGCCTTAGATATATTTTCCCCAAATCAATACTCCAACCCTAACAAAATTCTTTTTCATACAACCACAGATAAGGCCCTAAATGCAAACTAAAAGTTTGGAAGGAGCCCTTACCTTCACATTAGCTTTAACGTGCGATTACGGCACCGTGAGTAAATCCGGTAAAATCTCCGCTCGCAACGCCGCTTCCAAAGTTGGTCCACTAGCATCGTAGCACGGAGGTGAGCAACTTTCCCTTCTATCTCTTTGCGAAACGAAGCTTAGATCTAGGTGAAACGGGGAACTTTGTGTTTGACGGTTTTGAAATCCCTAATACCGTTTTTGAATCCGGAAGAAAGGAAGTAGCTGGAAACTTGATCTTTCTTACCTACTAGCCTTGGGTTTCGATTTTTGAACTCAAAGGAAGCAAAGAAAGCAAAGAAAAGTATAACAATAAATATCTTTCCTTCCCTTTTACTTTCTCCCTTTTTCTTTCCTTTATATTTCTTTTCTTTCTATTTCCTCCTCTTTCTTTTCTTATATTTCCTTTCTTTCCTTTTCCTTCCAAACAAACATATATATATATATATATATATATATATATATATATATATTTATATATATTAATTACTTTTAACAAATATCTTCAAATATAGATATTTATTAAAATTACCATTTCACTCATAACGCATTAAATTCTTCGTAAAATATTTCACCGCAATTAATTTAATTTATTTATCGACGAGTAATTCTATTCGGGCATCAAAATATCTTTTTGGGCATTTAAGCTCACAAAATATTAATAACTTGGCTAAAAAGCCTCCGAGTTCCATACCCAAAATACACCAAAATACAAACGGTGTAATTTAAAATTATGGGTCTTACACACGACGTCGCTTCCAAAGTTGGCTCACATGCATCGTAGCGTGGCAAGGATTAACTTTTGTTTCTGTCACTTCTTGCACAATAGCTTAGATCTCTGAAACAAATTAGGATTTGTGTTTTGCGGTTTGGTTTTCAAACTACCAACACTTTTCCTTCTTTTTCTTGAAACCAAAGGAAGAAGAAGGAAAGTCATGGGTGAGAAACAGAAGCAAGGGAAAATGTTTCTTTTGCTTGAAGCCGAAGGAAGAAGAAAAAAGTGATGGCGAGGAAAGGAAACTAAACTGAAGGAAGAAGAAGAAACGCAAGGCTGGAGAGTTTGTTTTTTTCCCTTTTTGTTTCCATTGTTACCTTTCTGCCTTCCTACCTATCACTTGATATATATATACAAACTTTGCCAAACAATATATATTATAATTAAACCAAACCAAAAATTTCTAAATATTCTTACACACATAACTTTACTCCCATCATCAATTAATTTTGATAAAAATATCTACTCTCGTCGCAACTCAATTGAAAGATAAATTTTTCAGCAACTAAAGATATTTTTAACAAAACTGTCTAGTATTAAATCATTTGCAACGTAACTAAATTATTTTCCGACAAATAATTTTAATCCAATTCCCAAAAATATATTTTTGGCATTTAACTCACTAAATACCAAAAATTGGACTAACAGCATAAGAAATTCACCACAATATACATTAAAATTGTATAATTTAGGATTTAAAATTAAGGGTCTTATAGTGTGAGAGTTATTATTATTATTATCAACTTTGATAAAAACAACTACTCAAGTTCTAATCTTTTTCATCCAACCCAATATTAGTTTAGTTCCTTCTTCAATTTGGGGTAGTCAGGTTGTTAGGAAAAGACTGGGGTTGTTAGGCTATTCGAGAATACAAGCTTGGAGGGTCAGGTACTTTTTAATTTAAAGGTATTTGAATTATTGGATTAAAGCATTTTGAATGAGGGGAGTGTATGTAGTCAAGTTAATGGTGAACCAAAATAAATGTAAGTGCCAATTTATTTATGCTTTCATTGATTACTGCCTCTAAATTCAATTACTTCTACACCAAGTAAGTCACTAAAATCGAACTAGTTTTTTTATTTAAATATGAATTATCAAAAATTTATCAACTTTGGCAAACAAAATTCAACCCATCCTTCTCGTGTTTGCACCATAAATTGGCATGAGAGCTCAGTCTCAACGCTGAGCATTTTACAGTGTTTGAGAAAAGATATAAGGGTTTAAATATGTCTGGATTCAGTGAATAAGCTGTTGGTGTAAATATAAATAGACCACCTCTGTTTGATGGAGAACATTTTGAGTATTAGAAGGACAGGCTAAGAAATTTATATATTTCCAAAGAATAATAATGGTATTGAAATTCCAAGAAAGAAGATGAATGCTGATCAGAAGAAGATGTACAAGATGCATCATAAGTCCATAACATTCATGATAAATGAAGTCACCTTCTAGAAGTTTGATAAGTGCACCAACCAGGAGACACCAAAAATTATTTATGATAGTCTGATTCTGACCCATGAAGGAAGTAAGCAAGTTCAAGAAGCAAAGGCCAACCTCTTAGTCAAGATGCAAGAAGATGAAGACATTGATGGAGAACATTGGTATACTATTGTTGGATTAAAGGTACAAATTCCAAACTATTGGTATACAAATTCCAAACTCTGGTATTAGGATTAAAGGTACATGAAAAGAGTTATACTATTGTTGATCAAGTGAAGAAGATAGTAAGGAGTCTGAAAAACAAGTAGAGACCTAAGATCACTGTTATTCAAGAAGCAAATGATATGAATCCTCTTAAGTTAGAAAAATTAACTAGCTCTCTCAAGTCAAATGAAATTGAATCACAAAATGATAACTGCCTTTGGATCTAACACATAATATGACTCTGGAAGTGAATTAATATATTAAGAAATTAAGGTATTTTATGAATTTACTCGATCTGATTTAGTTATTGCTATAAATGATTTTTTAAATAAGAATCACAAACTGTCTTTAAAACTGAAAACACTTAGGATAGAAAATACAAATCTAACTAAAAAAGTTAATGTTTTAAAGAATCAAAGTGTTGGATATAAAACAGAAAATGAAATTCGGAAAACTGATATTACTAAACTTAAGACAAATAATAGAACTTTGAAAACTGATATTACTGAACTGAAAACATAAAATGAAAATCTGAAGACTAATATTGCTGAACTTAAGGTTGAAAATTTAACTATGAAAAGTAGTTATAGTTCAACATCAATTGAAAATACCACATGTTATTCTAATAAACATGAAGAAGTATTTTAAGATTTTCTTGATAATGGTATAAAAAGTAATCGGTATGCATCAATGATTTATGGTGTTAGTAGGAATGATAAAAGAGGAATAGGATTTCAAGAAAACGTAACTGAACCTAAGTTTGTTCCCTCTGATGATTTATGTACTATTTGCTATAAGAAAAGGTTACACTAAAATATTTTATTCTATGCTAACTACATGAAAAGACAAGAAATCTTTAAGAACTAACAAACCAGGACCCAACCTGATTTGGGTACCAAAGGATGAATCTGTTTATGTTGCAGATGTTCTAAGCAAGAAAGTTCAAGAAGCAAAGGCCAACCTCCTAGTAAAAAAGTATGAGATGTTCAGGATGGAAGAAGATGAAGACATTGAATCGAGGGTGAATGGTTAGTGGAATCTTATGGTTAAAGGCCAACCTCCTAGTGAAAAAGAAAATTGTGTTTTGAAAGAGGGAAGCTCCATCTACTGCCCTTGAAAAGTCTAACTGATATTTCTTGGTTTGTAGTTCCCTATCTAATTATTGAGATCTCATAATCTGTGTTTTAAGGTAACAAGAGGTTTCAATTTGATTCAGAAGGACTCCACCCTAAAGGGGAGTCATCTTCAGATTAAGATATTTGAAACTCACTATTAGACCAATCTCCAAAATAATTAAATGGGATATGTGTAGTGACTTCCTACTCAAGATATCTACTACCACATTGGTGTTGTTTGGATGGTACCTTAATTCAAAATCATAATATTTTAGGAACTCTACCCACCTATGTTGTCTTATGTTAAGTTCCCTTTGATCAAAGAAATACCTCAAACTCTTATGATCACTGAAGACATCACAGTTTACTCCATATAGATAATGTATTCAGATTTTAAGGGCAAACATTATGGCAACAAGTTCTAAATCATGGGTAGGGTAGTTTAATTCACGTGGTTTCAGTTTTCTAGAGGCATAAGCAACTACTTGTTTATTATGCATTATCAAACAACCAAAGCTCTTCAAGGATACATCACAATAAACCTTAATTACTAAGGTTGGATCAGGAATGACTAGTACAACGGTTGTGATTAGTCTGACCTTAAGTGTTTGAAAATGTTTCTCACACTTATGGTCTCACACAAAAGGGTGACCCTTTCGTGTCATCCTTGTCAGAGACAAGGCTATTTGATATAATATCTTGATAAACCTACAATAGTAATTTGATAAGCCTAAGAAACTTTTAACTCCAGTCACATTCTTAGGTTGTTCCCATTCAAACATTACTTCTACCTTGGAATGGTCCATTACTATTCCTCCCTTGGAAATCACATGACCTAAAAACATAATTTTGGACATCAAAAACTCACATTTACTTAGTTTAACAAATAATCTTTTATCTCTCAGTATTTATAGCACAATTCTAAGGTGTTTTTCACACTACGTTGGAGTCTTGGAATAAATTAAAATGTCATCAATAAACATTTTGACAAACTTATCAAGATAGGGTATGAATATCCTATTCATGTATTCTGTAAGTATAGAAGTACGCCTAAGAGGGGGGTGAATTAGGTGTTAGTAAATTTTCGTGTTTCTAGCGATATGGTAGTTGAATTTTCTGAGTTTAATAAAGTGTCTACTAATAATAAAGTGCAGCAAATAAATGAACACTTAAGATTTATCCTGGTTCCCCTTTTAACCAAGGGTACGTCTATTCCTCTTGCACACCACAAGAGATTGATCCACTAATTTTCAGAAAATGTACAACTCCCACCCTGGGATTCTTGCTACAAATTTCTAACAAACACTTCTAAGATAGCACACCACTATCTTAAATTAAGTTATTTTTAAGAAAGTACTACTTTCCTTTACAAGTGATACAATAAGATTTGAATAAGAATAAGGAGAGGTATATTGATAAACAATCCAATAACAATTCAAGTACTTGAGAACCTTTCTGAATGATATGAAAATGAAATGCAAGTACTTTGTAAAAAATCAGAATTTTGTTCAAAGTTGTTCAAGGTATTGATTCAAGGATTGTGTTATTTTTGATATGAAGTTATGGGGTATTTATACTCCATAAACATCTCTTCCGATTCGTGGCCATTGATCCAAGAGGTTTGATGAAAAAATACAATGTTCTAGAGCCATTCCAGATCTGAAAAACTGTATTGTTTCCAGTTGTATTCGAATACAGGATATGTGTATTCGAATACACCTCTTTGTAACGTTCAAAAATATTCAAAAAGTACACCTTGTATTCGAAGACACATTGGTGTAGTCGAATACATATTAGTGAAAATTTGCCACTGACTTAGGATTTTGGCCACTAACTCGAAGTGTAGTCGAATACACATATAAGGATTTTGGCCACTAACTCGAAGTGTATTCGACTACACATAGTCGTAGCTGAATACAACTTTGAGATTTTTGCTTCTGACTTGCATTGTATTTGAATACAAGATGTTGTATTCGAATACACTTATGTATTTTGTCAAAAATATGATTTTTAAGACTTTGTTAATGTTGTTTTGACTTTTGAAAATACTTTTAAATGCATATGTAAATATGACTTGTACTCATGTAATTGAAATATTGATTTGTATCATATACCTTTACATTTTATCATTTAATGTTTGGATTTAAAGCTTATTAATGAAGATATTTGATCTTCTTTTTGATCTTGTTGCATTGACCATAATTGTTGATCTTTGTCTTCATCAAAAACATGTAGTTTACATTCTCCCCCTTTTTGATTATGACAAAATGTTGTTATTGTGGAGAGATTGTGTAATTTGAATCATTGTTCCCTCGTAATACATGCGTACTCCCCCGTTGTATGTGATTAATTGAAAAATTGTTTGAGTACCTACAAGATTTTTAAGGCAACAACAATACCAAATTTTCTCCCCCTTTTGACATGATCAAAAAGAAGGAAAAATATAGAAAACATACAATTTGCAAGCATAACCATACTAATAAGAAAACAACATACAGGTTAACAGGGAGGATAACATAATTGAGAATGAAGTCATAACATCAAAATAGTTAACAAGTTGCAATGATACCAAACTTTTATATCTGGGTCAAAACGCGAAGGTGTAGTCGACTACACCTAGTTGTATTCGAATACACATTGTTCTGGGAACGTGTATTCGACTACACATAAGTTGTATTCGAAAACAGGACTTTTTGGAAAAGTATGTATTCGAATAGAGACATTTGTATTCGACTACATTATCGAATTTTTGCTGAAAAACTAAATTTTTCATGGAAATTTGAACATGTAAGGTAGATATTCACATATTAAAAGAAAATAAACATCAAGAAATTAATTCTAACAATTTATTAAGAGGAAATTTTAGATCTTGAAGAGAGATGACAAAGTATATGTACCTTTCTTTATCCACACGTAATCCCCTGTTTATTTTTGTTGATTCTAAATTTGATTGATATTGTTAGAAGTCCTTATAAGACGACTCGAGTTGTTTTCCTACGCTACATTTTTATTACTCGTATTTGACCCGTGTGTGACACTAGATCAACTGACAGTTGAAGTCATGACTTTGTTGCACCTTCATTAACATCTCACACTTTGCATTAATAGATACTAATAATATCGGGGTTTAGCTCACTCCAAAACAAAGTAAATGACCACATATCAAAATTAACATATATCACTTAACAATTATGAAATCCGAAAAGCAATATTATTGCATGCATATTTCTCATTGTATCAAAACAAGACTCGTGTGTCAAATCATTCAAATGCAAGGTCTATATGTCAATGCACATGATTTTAGAATATATCAACATTCACAAAGGAGAATGTGGATTTCATGTCCACAAATTGTCTTGATCAAATATGAAGTCTCTCCAGATAATCACAACTCAATACTCCTTTAAATGATATGACATTCTCTTCAGACAAACCATTGATGAATTCCATATCTACCACACACAAGTATGAATCACCAACATACTCCAACTCTTTCTTAATAATTATTATGTTCATGTAGTTATTAACTCTCCTTTTAATACCAATACTTCACATTATATATTTCACAAAGCATACTCTTAGTATTTATCACAAAAGGACTAATAACATTAAGCACAAACACACACCCTAGCATTAAGTCTACCCCTTCTAAATCAAACAAAACAGTTTCAATGGTGAAATTAATAGTTCCAACCTCAACTTCAATATTCGGGCATTTTCCCTGTGTGGTTATGTGATCCATCACACTTGTAGCATAGTCCTTTCCTCCTTCTTTCCATCAACTCGTGGTACCATAGGTGTCTAACCTCTCTGTCCCAAGGCATATCACACTTAGAATCACCCTTGTTATCATTTTTTGGCTGAAACCCATTTCCATTTTCCTTATTAGACTTCCCATAACCCCATTCTAAACAAGACCCACTAACAAACTATGGGTTTACCCTGTTGAAAACACATTCGAATCCACTCCTTTGGTTGGCACTACGCAACCCAACCTAATTTAGTTTCTTTTCTGAATAATCCATCTTAATGACCCGTTCCATGTTCATCAATCTTGAGCGCGAGACCGGCCCCATCGCTATCATACTCCTTGCTCTCCCCTTTATTCCTTCTTAAAGACCATGTAAGTAGTAACCCAAATATTTTGAATCAGGTATTCAGTCGACTTGTGCCACTAGCCTCTTGGAATCCTTGATATATTCTTCTACACTTCCCACTTGCTTAATCGAAGAGAATTGTTCAAATAAATTTCTTTCTCCAATCCCTCCATAACATTCAAGTAAAGCATTCTTAAACTTCTCCCAAGTTAGATGAAAAAATGAATTGTTGACCCCTCCATGCTTAATTAGGCCAAACTCACCTTTAGTTCCGAGCACGTATTAAGAACCCTAAAGTAAATCTCTGCATGCACTATCCACCCTAAAGGATCTTCACCTTCAAAAGAGCAGAGTTCCACCTTCTTCATAGATTGATGAAATTCATCAAGGGTTTCACCATGAGTTTGTTGGTCATTCCTCTTTGAATTTTCTGAATATCACTTTTCTCCGCAAGAATTTGGGATATAAGCGACACAAGTTGAATAGAAAGTGTTGAAGTGAATAGAGGGAATGTGTGACTTTATTGAATAAGGAAAAATAATTACAGAGTAAAATAATCCTTTAATGACACAGAGCACAATATAATTATTCCACACAAACCTTCTAGGCAGTTAAGTAACTGCCATATAATTATTCCACAAAGTAAACCTATTAGGCAGCTAGGTAACTGCCATATAATTATTCCACAAACCCACTAAATATTCGCTTATAAACTTTCCACACATGTGGCTTACTAACAGCCCATGTAGCAGTTATTGCATCAATAACTACTCCCTTATCACATATGGAACTCAAAACTCGTCTCATGTGGAGTTTACGACTCATCTATATGTGGGGTACAAGACCAATCCGTGTGGAGTTTAAAACACATATTGTGTAGAGTTTAAAACCCAACTATATGTTAGGTACATGACCCATCTATATGGAGCACATGTAAGACCTATAGTTTTTAAATCCCAAATTATATTATTTTAGGGTATTTTGCCCGAGGAACCAAGACTTTGGGAGACAAGTGGGACAAGTGATACGATGTTTCCGATGTGGAGAAGAGGGACATTATGCTAATGCTTGTACCTTTAACAGTCCTACTTGCTACAATTGCCATAAACCAGGGCACTTTGCAAAGAATTGAAAGGCTCCGAAGGTGGAACCAATAGTGAATGTAACTAGGGCTACTCTTCCTACTGCTAGAGGACGTGTTTATTGCGTTGGTGCTAAAGCTGGAAATCCATCTAGCAATTTGATTCAATGTGACTGTGCGATTATAGGTAACCCTCTAACTGCACTTTCTGATTCGGGGGCAACCCATTCCTTCATTGCTATGGATTGTGTGAATCGTTGGAAGTTATCTGTGTTGTCACTACCTTTTGATTTGGTTGTTTTTACGCCTGCTAAGACTTTGACTGAAAATATTGCATATTTACATTGCCAAGTAATTGTCCAGAATAGAAATTTCTCGATTAATTTGATTTGTTTACCTCTACAATAACTCGAGATCATTCTTGGTATGGATTGGAAGTCCTATCATTAGGTAATGATTGTTTGTACTCAATGTTTCGGTGTCATACTTAGTGTTTAGGTTTAGTACCAAATGGATGTTCCGTACAAGGTGGACGTATATGAGGCTACGTGACATAGTTTTGGGTGATTGCAATTCGTCAATAAGAGCAAAGTTATAGGAAAATACGGAAAACTCAATGGACCTTGAGAACTTTGTTTGATCGCTTGTGCATTAGGATAATCTTAAGTGTAAGTCGCGGGGAGCGCTATTACATTTCAGTTTAGATAGTCTAAGCCAATATCATGGTTGTTGGTTATTTATTGACAAATTGAAGGACTGATCATCCATAATCTCTTGTTGATAGTAGACAAAATCATCTTGAATGGAACGGACGAGCCTTACCGACTATGGATGTGTGCAGAGTTATTAAACACCCTATGATCATGGGTTGGTAACACTTCCTTCGAGTAGGCAGGGTGAAACAAGTTGTGACTGGTATATTGAATTTGAGTACAAACCTAGTGTGGATTGTTACTCGTACTTTAAGTTTCGAGGACGAAACTAATTTTAGGGGGGTAGTTATGTAAGACCCATAGTTTTTAAATCCCAAATCATATTATTTTAGGGTATTTTGTGTTGAATTTCTTAGGCTTTTAGCTCAGTTTTCGGTATTTAGTGAGTTAAATGCCGAAAATATATTTTTGGAAATTGGATTAAAATTATTTGTCGAAGAATAATTTATTTAGGTTACGAAGAATATAATTCTGGGCAGTTTTGTTAAAAATATCTTTATTTGTAGAAAATTTTATTTGTCGATTGAGTTGTAACGAGAGTAGATATTTTTATCAAAATGGTTTGAGAAGTGGCGATTTTCATAAATATCTAAAATATCTAGATATTTAGATATTTGTTGGTTTAGGTTTAATTATTATATATATATATATATATTATATATTATTATTAGTAGTATTATTATAAGTAATATATATGTAATATATTTCTAAGTTATATATGTAAACAAGAGGAAAGGAAAAGAGAAAACAGAAGCGTTTCCCTCCCTGCCTCGCGAGTACGCCCTTTTCTTCCTTCTCGTTTCTTTTTCTTCCTTTTGCTTCAAGAAAAGAAACCCAACGCATGGTAGGTGAGAAGACAAGGATTTCTCAGCTTCATTCTTCCTCTTTGATTCGAAAACAAAGAAAAACGGTGTTAGGGGTTTTCAAAACCGTTAAATGCAAACCTTCATATTTCATCTAGATCTAAGCTTCGTTTCGCGAAGAGATAAAAGGGAAAGTTGCTCACCACCACGCTACGGTGCTAGTGAACTAACTTTGGAAGCGACGTCACGAACAGAGATTTTATCGGAATTACTCGCGGTACCATAATCGCTCGTTAAAGCTAACGTTAAGGTAAGGGCTCCTTCCAAATTTTTAGTTTGCATTTAGGGACTTATCTGTGGTTATGTGGAAAAGAAATTTCTTAGGGTTGAAGTGTTGATTTCGAGAAAATGAATTTAATGCTTTTATGGGTGAAATTTTAGAGTTGGGTTTTGGTGATATTGATGAGTGTTTCGTGGAAAATGAATTTAACTCATTTATGTGTGGTTTTGAGGAAATGAAATTTGATATGTTTGAGTGGTGGATTGTGATGATTTGTGGTTGTCGTGTTTGACATGTTCATAATTAATATTTATAAATTTTGAGATGTGTTTGTGTGGATTTTGTGGAAAATGAATTGATGTGATTTAGTGGGAATTGTGGATTGAATTTGAGAATATGTCTGAGTATGTTTTGTGTGGAATTTGAATATCATTAGAGTTAAACGAGTATTAAAAATGGGGAATCTTTTAATATCTCTGTTTACTTAATGTTTGTCGTGAAAATCATTAGAGTTAAGCGAGTATTAAAAATTGGGAATCTTTTAATATCTCTGTTTACTTATTGTTTGTAGTGAAAATCGTTAGAGTTAAATGGGTAATAAGAATGAGGAATCTCTTAATATCTGCATTTACTTAATGGTGTTTGTCCGTGAGAGACTACACCGTAGTAAATTGTGTTTGTCCGTGAGAGACTGCACTGGTCTTTGTCCGTGAGAGACTACACCGTATTAAATTGTGTTTGTCCGTGAGAGACTACACTGGTGTTTGTCCGTGAGAGACTACACCATATTAAATTGTGTTTGTCTGTGAGAGACTGCATTGGTGTTTATCTGTGAGAGACTACACCCTAGTAACTTGTGTTTGTCCGTGAGAGACTACACTGGTGTTTGTCCGTGAGAGACTACACCCTATTAAATTGTGTTTGTCCGTGAGAGACTGCACTGATGTTTGTCCGTGAGAGACTGCACTGATGTTTGTCCGTGAGAGACTACATCCTATTAAATTGAGTTTGTCCGTGAGAGACTACACCCTATTAAATTGTGTTTGTCCGTGAGAGACTGCACTGGTGTTTGTCCGTGAGAGACTACACCCTAGTAAATTGTGTTTGTCCATGAGAGATTGCACTGTTGTTTGGCCGTGAGAGACTACACCCTATTAAATTGTGTTTGTTTGTGAGAGACTGCACTGGTGTTTGTTTGTGAGAGACTACACCCTATTAAATTGTGTTTAACCGTGAGAGATTGCACTGGTGTTTCTCCGTGAGTGACTACACCCTAGTAAATTGTGTTTGTCCGTGAGAGACTGCACTGGTGTTTTTCCGTGAGAGACTACACCCAATTAAATTGTGTTTGTCCGTGAGAGACTGCACTGGTGTTTGTCCGTGAGAGACTACACCCTAGTAAATTGTGTTTGTCCGTGAGAGACTGCACTGGTGTTTGTCCGTGAGAGACTACACCCTATTAAATTGTGTTTGTTTGTGAGAGACTGCACTGGTGTTTGTCCGTGAGAGACTACACCCTATTAAATTATGTTTGTCCGTGAGAGACTGCACTGGTGTTTGTCCGTGAGAGACTACAACCTAGTAAATTGTGTTTTTCCGTGAGAGAATGCACTGGTATTTGTCCGTGAGAGACTACACCCTAGTAAATTATGTTTGTCCGTGAGAGACTGCACTGGTGTTTGTCTGTGAGAGACTACACCCTTTAAAATCGTGGTTGTCTGGGAGAGACTGCACCCGTGTTTGGCCATGAGAGACTGCACTCGTGTTCGTTCGTGAGAAACTATATGTTTAGGATTTACGCCTCTCGCGGAGGGTTTTGTTTGGAATTGAGGTGTAAGACCTTTGATAGGCTAAATATTAATAAATCCTGCGGGCCTGTAATAGGTGGCACCTTGGTAATAAGTGCTGGTCTGTGAGAGTCTGTACAATTACGATTTTCTACTCTCGAAGAGTTTGATTTGAATTTCGAGTCCATGCATTTTGGCATATACGCAGTGCATTAGGGTGCTTGGCACTGAGTCGTGTTTGATTCAAGATTATGATTGAGTGTTTGAACTCAAGTTGTCATGATGATTGTGTTATAATTGCCATGTGTGGATGTTTCGGAATTGTTTTTAAGTGTGATTGATTGCCGAACCATTTCAGAACTCAAGATGTCATGGTGATTGTGCTATTTCGGAACCCTTTAAAAAGCTGAATTTTGCTGATTTTTGCGGTTTTTCTGCTGCTGTCTGATGTGTATTCGAATACAGATATGCTGTTTTTGCCACTGACTTGCTGTGTAGTCGAATACAGACTATTGTAGTCGAATACAGACATGCTGCTTTGCTACCGACTTGTTGTGTAGTCGAATACAGACTGTTGTAGTCGAATACAGACATGCTATTTTTGCTGTTGAATGCTGAAACAACCTTGTATTCGAATATAGAGATGCTGTATTCAAATACAGCAGTGTGGTTTTGTTTAAAACTTCATTTTTCAACCTTGTTTATGCATGTTTGGCATATGGAAACCCTTTTAAGGTGCATGCTATGTTGAAAGGTTATTTTGTGCATTTAAAAACTTAAATGTTATGTGTTAATTGTTAATTTCGCTTGGTGACCTTTACAACTATTGTGAAAATCTGGGCTTTGCCCTCAGATGAGAACCAGGACCATCCTACCGGTTAGTACCCTGTGGATGCGAATGTAGTTGGACACACCTGACTGGAGCTGTGTTAGGAGGATCGTGCAGGGCGCGTGAAGATCACTCGGGATGTATAGTTTTTGTAGAATGATCAGATTAGGTTGACGTATAGGGACTAGATGTCTTTCTTTTGGGATGTTTTTATTTTAATTTGGAAGACTATACCTATACCAATATTGTCAGCTTGACATTTTATTATTGATGGGTTCCATGTACCACTTTTTGATGTGTAAATACTTTGGATTCATATTTCAAAAACTATTCTGCTGCTTGTAAATTATGTTGACTTATTTGTCGTTGTGTTATGACTTAAATATTTATCCAAAGTTATTTCCTTATTTATTTCTTCATTTTTATGAATTTGTTTTGAAAAAAAAAATACACTCTTGCTGTTAAAAATCGAAGTGTTACAGCACATAACTCATCCAGGTAAATAAATGTGGTTTACAAAACCCATCCATATGGAGCATAAGCTCGTCTCAAACACACACAATAAAAATAGTTTATTTTTTTAACAATCATCTTCATAAAATCATATTTACAATATAATATTTTATTTGAATATATAATAACAACAATAATTCAATAACACATAATTAAACAATCTTTTAAAGAATACATATTCAAGCAATTGTAAAAAAAACGGTAGTCCAACAAACAATTTAGTAAACAAATCAATTCATAATCTATTATTGTAGTTCATAAAATCTCAATTTTAATAGAGTTATGTTTTTGACAAAATATGTTTTAATAAGAAAATACCATTCAAAATGTCTAACTCTTTTTCCAATGTAAAGTCCTAAAATAAATGTATCATCAAAGTTTAACGGGTGTGATTATTCACCTCTTGAAGACTTTGATAAAAAAAAAGTTTTGTATATATTAATCGCTATTAATTGCTATTGCAACAGTAAATGTACTTTTGCTCCTCTTTGTGTTGGCATAGTTCTCTTTATTGAGTTGTTAGTTATGTATTTTTCTTCTTTATATCTATTTATATTTAAATATTCATAAGATAATTTGACTAGGTATCCTATATTTGCCCTACTAAACTATTGATTGTTATAAATAAAACGAGTACATGAACTCATCTAGGATTAGCTATTTGTTTGGTTTTGTTTGACTACTTAATAATAGATAATTAGATAACAAAAGGTTGTTATAATAGTTTTGTTTGTTATTATCTATTTTACATAAACCATTATTGTCTCAACAAAACAACTTACTCATGTTACCTTATTTTAAAGAAATTAGTTACTGTTAACAATTATAGTGTTAATAATAATAATAATAATAATAATAACAACAACAATAATATCTAATCGTAATAATCTATGGGCTAAATAGCAATTGTGGTCATTTAGTTAACGTTTTAGTCCTGTTTTTATTATTCCTTATTTCATCCTTTATTTTAATTTTAAGTAAAAATTTGATATTTTATGTTTTAAAATATCAACAATGTTATTCTTTTTTTTACAAAAATTCAATAGTTCATCAAAATGTTCAAATAAAACCCATAAAATTAATTATATTTTTCAATATAATACAAATTTAATCAAACGCATAACTCAAATCTTCAAATAAACTCATATTTTTATTCTTTATTTGATGTTGTTAGAGATAAAAATATGAGTTTATTTCAAAATTTAAGTTATGAATTTGATGAAATTTGCATTATATTGAGGATGATAATTAATTTTATGGGTTTTGTTTGAAATTTTTTATGGATTTTTTGAATTTTTGCAAAAAAAAAAAAAAGAATAACATTGTTGACATTTTAAAACATAAAAGATCAAATTTCTACTTAAAATTAAAATAAAAGACCAAATTGAAAAGAAAAAAAAGATAAAAGACTAAAACGTTGGCTGAAATTAAGTTAATGGACCACATGTGCTATTTAGCATAATCTATAAATTAGAATATTTTAACATTTGAAATTTTAATTATTTTTAGTTCTTTGATGTAGGATGTTACATTTTCTCCCCTCCTTAAAGAAATTTCGTCCCCAAAATTTACGTCAAATTGAATAAAACCAAAGTGACCCAACTGGTGCAAATATAAAGAAGCTTTATGTTCTTGTACAGCAAGACTTGGATATTGTCATATGACTTATTCCTCTTGTTCTAAAATAGCCATCTTTGGCATATAAATCTAGGATTAAATATTAAATTATCTTTTAATTGGACTGACTCATGAGCTATCACGTGTGAATTATCTGCACATATGCTCGGGGTTGAGAAATAAGAAACACATCACAAAGGTTATATAAATGTGGAGGAATAGCTAATTGATAAGCAACATACCCTACCCACTTTACAATTTGAAAATGATCAATGAAACGAGAGTTTTAGTTTTTTGAATTTCGTTGACCTTCTCCCCCCAATCTTACAAGTTACTCTCAAGAATACGTGTCTCTTCTTGAAATTCTAATGGTTTTCTTCTCTTGTCCACATAACCCTTTTGTCTACTTTGCGTTATATGTATCCTTTCCCAAATAAGTTGATTTTTACTACTGGTCTCTTGCACTAAATAAGGTCCTAACAAATACATATCCCAAACTTCACACTTATACACTTAAGTGAGACCTACACTTTCTTCCATAAAGAGCCTCAAACAGTGTCATACCTATACTAGAGTGATAATTGTTATAAAAATATTCGAGTATAGTGCCTAACTCCCATCTTCATCTAGTAACAAGCTATAAGAATATCCTCAAGAGTTTGAATAGTTCTCTATGATCGATTATCTGCCTGTGAATGGTAAGTTGTGCTATACTATGTCTAGTAGCAAAAGCCCCCTAGAATTTTTTTCAGAAAATCCTAGAGGTAAATTGTGGATCCCTATTTGATACTATAGTGGTGGGTATACCATGTAACTTTACTATCTCCTTAATGTAGAGGTCAATTACTTTATCCAAACTATAATATGCTTTAATTGGTAGGAAATGAATTGATTCAGTCAATCGGTCAACTATCACCCAAATGACATCAAAACTCAAATGCGTCTTAGGAAAACCCATAAATATCCTCTCCTATTTCTACTCAGGAATTTCTACATGTTGTAACAATCCTGAAGACTTTTGGTTCTCAATCTTAACATTTTGACATACTAGATACAATCACATACCTAGCTACATCATTTTTCATTCTTGGCCACCAATACAATTTTCTCAAATCCTGATACATTTTAGGTATTACTAGGTGTATCGTGAAATTAAATATCCAAATTCAAGCATAAAGCATTTAGGGACACATCCAAATTCATATCTTTAAACTCCTCTAATAGGCTTGTATCTTGTACGATCATACAAGCCACATGTAAGGATTTTCTACTTAGAGCATTAACCATTACATTAGCTTTTTCGAGTGTGATATTTCAACTTTAAATCATAGTCCTTAAAAAACTTCATCCACTTTTTTGTCTCATATTTAACTCCTTTTGATTAAAGAAATACTTAAGCCTCTTATGATCAATAAAAACATCAAATTTCGCTTCATACAAGTAATGCCTTCAAATCTTAAGAGCAAAGAATGCAACTACTAATTCAAGATTTGGGTTAGATAATTCGCCTCAAGTGACCTAAGTTGTTTAGATAGCATAAGTTACCACTTTTCCTCCTTGCAATAAATACATCCCAAACCATTTTTAGAAGCATCACAATAAACCAAAAAACTCATGGATGAATCTGGTTTAACTAAAATAGGTGATGAAATTAATCTTCCCTTAATCTCTTGGAAATTATCCTCGTAGTCTTGATCCCACACAAAAGTTTTATGTTTTCTAGTCAACTTGGTGAGAGGTAAGGCGAAGCTAGAAAGTCACACTATAAATTTCCTATAGTAACCCGCCAATCCAAGGAAACTCCTTAGTTCTGTCACTGATTTAGGTTGGGCCAACTTAATATTGCATCTATTTTTCTATAATGAAATGTTACTCCTTTACTAGACATGGTATGTCCTAAAAACTTCACTTCATCAAACCAAAACTCATATTTCTCAAGTTTTGCATGCAATTTGTTATCTCTCAAAACCTACAATATTATCTTCACGTGTTTCTCATGCTCATCCAAGCTCTTAGAGTAGATCAGAATCTCATATATGAACACCACCACAAACTTATCTAAGAAATGTCTAAAAATTCAATTCATATAATCTATAAAAATAATAGGGGCATTGGTAACTCTAAAAGGCATCACTACATACTCATGGTGTCCATATCTTTCCCTCAAAGTTGTCTTATGAATATCTTCAATCTAGACCCTAATTTTATGGTACGCATACCTCAAATGCCAACCCACCAACATGCAAAGAATAAATATGAATGCATAAATTGATGCAATATATAGATGTACACAAATTGCACACTACATAAAAGGATATATTTGTCTACTATCATTATCGATGTCAAAGCAACATATCTTCTTATTGTCTTCAATCTAAGATCTAAGAAACTCCAAATGAAAATAATACATTAAGCAAACTAAATCATTGAAAAGGCAAAATAAAAATAAAAATTATTAGAAGATATATAACAAAACACACACTGTAACCCTTCAAAATCTCTATAAAATAAATCCTAAAGGACTTTGCTTATTTACTTAAATAGTTTAGGGACAAACGGTCCTAGTAATTTGTAGATTAAATAAACGAAATGAAGAGACTAGAAGAGAACTCACATGAGATATATTTCTTTGAAGATAAATAAAGGTTCAACTATAGCTAAAATGAAAAAGAGAATGTGGAACTACTCAGAGAAAATGGGAAAGAAATAAATAAGAGCACTTAGCAAAAGTAAACACAAAATGAATAGTTACTTCTGGGAAAAATAAATATAAAATTTGGAAAATTAACCTAATAAAAAACAGATATACTTGCCTACCATATGTAGATGAATATGTATTAAGGAGTTGGTATGGCATCATACACACATCACGCCACATGAAACACCTTTAAATCTAACCCCAACACAAATTTAAAGCTCATGGAAACAAACAGGAATTCAAAATGAAGAATAACTAGAATCTTGATATGAAGTTAAATAGCAACCTTCTTTGGGCTCCAACGA
Organism: Cicer judaicum; assembly: GCA_037974835.1. Classification (NCBI taxonomy): domain Eukaryota; kingdom Viridiplantae; phylum Streptophyta; class Magnoliopsida; order Fabales; family Fabaceae; genus Cicer; species Cicer judaicum. Next base: position 1,722,976 of record JBBPBS010000235.1, on the reverse strand, counting down.
TACACAAGAAGATAAATTTAGAAAAAAAACCCAAAATGAATATGAACAACAAAAAAACACAATTGGTGTCCACAATGGGTGACTTTCGAATTTACAGAGAAGGAGAAAGTTAAGACTTCAAATAAAAATCAGACCTTTTTATTGGAAAAAACAGATGACCAATAATTTTTTTTATAAAATATCAAAATATTTTTAAAAAGAGCAATTTTCCAATACTACCAATATATTACTATATTTTAGCTTGATATTTTTTCTTGTTTTCATAGAAAAAAAGACATGTTCTCTATTTTCTAACACAATCACAAACAAAATAGAAAAATCGAAGCACAACTAACAATGTCAACAATTGAGATACAAGTTGAAAAATAGGTATTCACATTGAAGATTTTAGTAACGAGATATTTAAATGAAATGATAAACAAAAGAAGGTAATCGTAAACTTGATACCTTTGAGTTCAGTTTCTCTCTAGCTTATAATTAGTACTAATCGATGAACAAAAAAGTGTAATGTAATACCTATTCCAAAAGTGGATCCTGTTAGTTGCTGTTTACATCAGAATCGGTTTCGATTGTAATCGATTGGTTAAAAATGGAAACCCTAGAATGAAATATTTGGATAAGCATGGAGGGAAAAACGTACAAATGGAGAAATCGTGGTGTGGTGTGAGAAAGATTGTGAGAGAGGAGGTGTTGTCGTTGCATCGCAGATGTTGTTGTCCCTGACATTACGGTTGTTGTTGTTGTCATTTGTAACTGTTGCTGTAGCCAAAGAATGGCGTTGTCGTTGTGTCGCAATTGTTTTTGCTACTACCATTGCGATTGTTGTTGTTGTAGAACTAAGACAAGTTTAGGTGTTCCAGTGATAAAATAAGTGATTTAAGTGTGTTGGCTCCAATGTAAAAATTATGTTTCTGTAGGCGGCAATTCAAACTTTTGAGAAATTTTAAATTAATTTTTCATTTTTTTTCAGTTCTTCATTTTGTTAACTTCTATAAAAGCTCTACCCTTTTCAAATTTTTTAATTAGTTTTTTTAGGAATTTATTTTTAACTATTTGACGTGTTTAAACATAAAAAAAAATAAAATAAGTTTATGCCTATAGATTTAGAAATCAATATACCAATTAGTTACGAATTTACAATACAAAATTTGTCTCTAAGTATAATTTATCTATATCCACAGTTTTTAGTGTTGTCACGATAAAATTTTGTAGATATATGTCTTTTTTTCTTGTAGTGAGGGGACTTCATAGTACACAAGTAAAAAAAGTTTAAAGATAAGATAAAATTTGCTAGCCAATCAGCTTAATGATTTCCTTCCCACCAAGTATGGTTGATTTGGACTTGTCAGCTCACGTTCCTTAGCTCATGAATGCAATGAATTAAGTTTGGGATTGTTCCATTAATATTACAATTTCCTGTCACCATATCCACAAGGATCTTTGAATAACTATTCTCTTGAAGGTGTGTAATCCTCGGTTGACGAGCTATAGCTAGTCAGACACTTTCTATAGGTGTCCCATAACACCATGAGAATTTAATCAAGCTTTTATGAGTGTTGTCACTAATGAGCTTAATCCATCATTTTTGAGTTCGTTTAATTTCCATATGATGAACACAATATCTATTTGTTGAGGTCCACTAGTAAAGTGGATTTCCTTGCATTTGTCTATCTCACTTTCCATCTTTATAGTCACCTGATCCCTCTAATCAACATTAGTTTGGTTGTTTGGGTGTTGAAATTTCTCTTCAAATATGTCTTTGTTTCTCCAAGTCCATAAGTGACAACATTCTACCATGAAAGTTGTCTGTCACTCGTTGTTGTACAACCTCTTCCTCTTGTTGTTTAGATTATCAAATATCCAATTCCTGCAAAGCAAAGAAGAGAAATTAGTAAGAGTTAAGATCCACTAACTTGATCCAAATTTTAGGTTGCATGTAGAAAATCCCTCATAACATGGTTGACTACTATTTCGTTGCCATTCCCATAGAGTCCATACACATGGAAGAGACACTTTATTCAACACCGGCTTCATTGATAGTTTGTGAGGAGGCGGTCATAGGTTACAATCCATAGGTTACTATGCGCTCCATTTTAGTTCCACAAGCGAGACCAATTCTCCTCCATAAACAATGAAATGATAGGTATTGATACCGTACCACCCTATAGAGTTTGGACCATCAATATCCATAGGAGCCAAAATAGCCATAAGTTGGTTCACAATGTTAGGAGGAAGAAGAGTATTAAGGAGATTGATATCTCAAGCCCTTGTGTTTGTTAAGACATCATTCACATAGTTAGAGTGGTCGTGTTAATAATTAACTTAGTACAGAGGTTCATGAGAAAGTGACTGTTTTCTATCCATTTGTCATGCCAAAAATTTATTTGGTGTCTATTACCCAATTTCCAAACTATGCAACTCTAAAACCGGTCCTAAATACCAGCTAAGGCCGTCCATAAAAGGGGAATCATAAGGTTGGATATTAATAGCAACCGACGGGTCTATATCCCTGTCATACTTTTTGTACAAAACCTTGCACAAAGGTAGTTTGGCCTATTAATCGAATTCCACAAAATTTTCATGAAAAAGTTTCATTCATCTGGTCCTAATCCCAAACACTCCATCAACTTTAAGCAAACAAAAAACTTTCTAGCCAACCATGTGAGGTTTACATGTATGGTTTGTATTCCCCCATAGAAAGCTTATATGAATCTTCTCTATCTCATCACACAACATATTTGAAAGCTCAAGATTTTGCGTAGGATAATATGGAATCGAGCTAAACACACATTTAAAAAGTGTAATTATACCGCATAAACTAAGACATTGATGCTTCCACTCACTCATCTTATTTTGAATTTTTCTAATAATATAGAAATCGAGATAATTTGTTTGTATACCACTTTATTGTTGACACATAAGAGTGTCAATAATTTGTACGTCACTTTACGATTATAATATAAATATGTTGTGTATCATGTTTTCTAATTTAGAAAATAAACAAAGTCAATATACGATTTAAATTATTATTTGTAATTAATTTATATATTCTTTCAGATAAAATCTCTCATATTTTAGATTGAAACATCACCATCTCAACCTAAAATTTTTGCGGCCCATAAAATTTTATATTTATGCATAGTCAATAGTCCAATTATTGGTATCAATTATATTTTGTCAATATGTTTTTATTTTATTGGATTTGCTTTAATTTTGTTTTGCATTTATTCATAATCAACCGTCCAATATTAGTACTTTATTGGATTTACTTTAAAGTTTCAATATAGAATTAGCTAGGGTAATTAATATTATTTATTTTTATATTAATACATATTCTTGAATCCCAATGACTAATATGATAAATAAGTTATGTATTTTTTTATTTTAGTCTACTTAATTGTTTTACAATTAATATACTCATGGACGAAACTTTTTTACGGATATAGGGTGGTTACAACCATCTCTAAGTTCCCAATTTTTTTTATAAAATATTACTATTATCATTTTTTTAGAAATGTTATTAGAACACAATGAGACATAAATATAATATTTTATATTGGAACACAAATACAAAATGAGTTTAACTAAATCAATAAATCCGACTTTTATATTGATATTGTATATTGTATTTTAATATTGTATATTGAGTTTAATGAGTTTAACTAAATCAATAAATGATTAATATTGTATATTGATATTTTTTTATGAGTTTAAGTACAAGTTGAACTAAATCAATAAATCCGACTTTTATTGATTTGAGATTTACCTTATTGGCCGAAAAAAAAACTAATTAAATTACACAAAGCACATTGTCCATATCCTAAGAGATGTGGGGCATGTCAGTAAATCTAAAAGAAAAATGAGGGTATAATTGGAACTAAAATACTGCGGTTTATGTAAAAAAACCTCAAATCTTAACACCTGAACGTTTACACTATTTTGTTAGCTTTCGCTGAGTTACTCTTTACACTGCGCCTGAGGGTTGTTTCTCTCCGAGGTATAACCTTTGATTTCGTACATCTCTTTTTTCTAAATCGATTCAAAAATCTTTTAGTTTGTACTTTGTATATATTAGGGGTGTTCAAAAAAACCAAACTGCTGAACCGAACTGAACCGAACTGGTTTTGAACTGAACTGGTTTAAGAACCAAACTGTTTTCGAACTGATTTTTTAAAACTAGAACTGAACCGAACCGGTTTTCAGTTCGAAAAAACCGAACCGAACCGGTTTTGAGTATAAAATACCGAATCGAACCGGTTTTTCTTTCAAAAAACTTGAACCGAATTTTTTTAGAAGTAATTAGGGGTAATTATGTAAATTTTGGCCTATATGAACAAAAAAATTAAGTTAAACCAGTTCGGTTCGGTTCAAAATAATAAACTGGTGCACATCTTTTAAAAACCGGTTCGGTTTGGTTTTTTGAACTGAAAACCAGTTTGGTTTGGTTTTTCTAAACTAAAAACCAGTTCGGTTCAATTTTCAAATGGTTCTAGTTCAAAACTGAACTTTGCCCACCCCTTATATATGGTACTAATATACGAATGTGGCTCTTGGTTTTTTCTTTTCACCGGTTTTTGTTTATTTTTCTTAAAAGCATATATGTCTTAAAAAGTCAAAATTATAACATACAGAAAAAATTGTATAATTAATTACATAATACTTCTTGTATCTCTAAAATAAAATTCCTATTATTATCAGGTTTGGAATATTTCCACCATATTCGAGAACATATAATCTTAGCACAAAACTTTATTAAAGTGAGCAGCCAACATATACGACCAAGGATAAAACAATCAATATTATATAATGCAATTAAGTGAAAATTAACCTTAGAGTAGCAATTCGTTATATGATTCTTAATCCGAGCACATATTGACACCGAATGTTCTTTAGCAAAAGTGTATAATGAAAATTTTAAATGGCAGTGATATAGCGTGATCTATGTGCAAAAGTAAAAGATTAAGGTAAAGCAAATAACACATGAATTTATCATAGTTCACTCTTAACTTTGGACTACGTTTAGCCCACACACATTATGAGATATTCCATTATCTTGGTGAAGAGAACACTCTTTCAACATTTTTTACATCTTTCTTTAGATCATAACCTGATCCAATACAATATGTTTTATTAAAGTCTCAACAAGCTTACAACTTGTATTATCATAGCCTTAGCAAGCGTACAAACTCAGTTGAGTCTTACAAATTCACACAAACTTACTCTCAATAATTACAAACAAAATATTTTAAGAGATTCTTACTAGTATATGAATAAGTGTATCGGTTCCTTGCTTATGAAAACTAAAAGAAAAATTTCTAAAGCCTAAGAAATGTATAAGCACATTCACACATATGGAGGTTGAATTTTCTTATTTAAAACTGAAGTGTTTATGATAAAAGAGAGTCTTGTCAGTAACTTGAAAATGAAACAAGTAACTTATGATTTTTAGCTTAGACTCTTGTTCTTCATGTTCAACATCCATTTCTATTTATAGATAAAGAGACATTCAGTTTGTTGATGTAGAAAAGAGTTGTTGGGCATGAGATTCCAAAAAAAAAATCTCTTTGAAGAGTTGTCTTTAGGTTTTAGTGCAATTCAAGGAGAACATTATCTTCTTGAGAAGAAATTATTTTATGCTTTTTGTAAAGAAAATGTGACTTCAAATTTTAAAGCATGAGACACTACAAGTTGCTTTTATGTTGCAGCATGGGTAAGGGAAAACATTTCAATTGTCACTTGTACTTGCATGTACTTTGTTTATCTTTTTTTGCTTGCAAGTGGTATAACACATGAATGTTCTTTCTAAAAATGTGGTTCACCGTGTATATGTCAAAATGTGAGTTGTCTTTCTCATATTAGTCTAAATAAAATCTGGAAACAGTGTTGGAACCAGAGATGGATCAATCTTTATGCTTTGGTGTGGAAACCAAATAAGCATATGAGCATGTATATGAACATCAAGAACAAACATAAATCTTGGGAATGTTAAGATCAACAAAATGTTGATTTGTCAAAGATATTAGGAATACCTAGATTTATATGTCTTGTAATTTTTTATATAATGATCACGAATAGTCTATATGCATCTTGAAAATAGAGAAGGATGACGACCACCTGTTGGCTTGTGGTTCTTCCTCAACCTAGCCTCCTTATCGTTAAGAGCTCTTTAGATGGTTTGAGGAGGCAATATGTGGTGTGTCTGATAGATTTGGGTCCTTACCCTATATATTTTGGAATTCAATTATGAGTGGTTAGTCTCACATTGACTAGGAATTGAGGAAATATTGGATATATAAGGAGAATGACCCATAAACCTAATGCCTTAAGGTTTTGGGTTGAGATATGGTGTCTAAGTCTCTTAAGAATTCTTGATGTTTAGCTCATTTCGGATGTCGCGATCCCCCTAACAGCCCAATAAGTGGTATCATAGCCTTGTTTGGCCTAATGGGGGAGCAAAAAAAGACTTGGATCAAGTGGATCAAGTCTAGTGGTGGGAACTCATAATTGAGGGGGAGATTTGTTGGAATTCAATTATGAGTGGTTAGTCTCACATTGACTAGGAATTGAGGAAATATTGGATATATAAGGAGAATGACCCATAAACCTAATGCCTTAAGGTTTTGGGTTGAGATATGGTATCTAAGTCTCTTAAGAATCCTTGATGTTTAGCCTATTCCGGATGTCGCGCTCCCCCGAACTCCCCAACAAGTGGTATCAGAGCCTGGTTTGGCCTGGTGGGGAGCAAAAAGGTGGATCAAGTCTAGTGGTGGGGACAAGTCTAGTTGTGGGAACTCATAATTCAGACGGAGATTTGTTGGAATTCAATTATGTGTGGTTAGTCTCACGTTGACTAGTCCTTCATGTTTAGCCCATTCTAGATGTCACGCTCCCTCGAACTCCCCAACGAGTGGTTTCAGAGCTTGGTTGGCCTGGTGGGAGAGCAAAAAGGACTAGGATTAAGTGGATCAATTCTAGTGGTGGGAACTCATAATTGAGGTGGAGATTTTATGGAATTCAATTATGAGTGGTTAGTCCCACATTGACTAGGAATGGAGGAAATATTAAATATATAAGGAGAATGACCCATAAACCTAATGCCTTAAGGTTTTGGGTGAGATGTGGTGTCTAAGTCTCTTAAAAATCCTTGATGTTTAGTCCATCCCAGATGTTGCGCTCCCCTGAACTCCCCAACAATGTATAGGGAGATGACCAATTAAGGTTCCTTACTTGTTTTGAAGAACTATGTTCCTTACTTGTTTCTCGAAAATGTTTTATTTAAGTTTGCAGTTCTCTTATTATTAAATATTAAATGTCTTTACGTTGTATCTTCTGATGATTGGATAGTTTAAAGAAACACTAAGACAATGCTCTGAAAAATTGTATTTGACTCCGATGAACGCGTCTATGATGATTCTATTTTTGCGAGTAACGTTGTGATAGTTCTACGTTTGATAAGCATGACAAGTATTTGATCGTCTCACTCGGGTACAAGTCAATGTTGTGATAAAAAGTAAACACTCTGATATGAGTAAATGCTCTATTAGAAAGTCAACACTTTGATACGAGTCAATGCTCTAATAAAAAGTCAATACTCTAATATAAAGTTTACACTCTAATAATAAGTAAACAATCTGAAAAGTCAAATTTTATCATCTTTTGCTCAATATCTTGAATCTATTATTGGTTTGAAGATCTGTGTGGCATACTCTAATCATGGAAATCTATGTTCTTCCTGTCTCATTATCATGATATGTTGAATCTATTATGAAAACAAATTTGAACAAATTTTAATGGTGAATCATTTTTCGAAGATTTGAAATAAAAGAGATTATGGTAAATGTTGATCATTTCTTGCAATCACAAAAACGGTTAGAAACCCTAATAACTTTGAGGTTTCTCTATAAAAGTACATACAATCTTCACTGAAGAAAATACCAAACAATACAAAAATATTTAATTTCTAAGTGTTGAGAAATATGTTATTTTTTAAGAGTATATCTTTGTAAACAAACTCTTATTGAATAAAGTAGTACGTGGCAAAACAATTATGCTAGATAAATAATAATTATTTTTACCAAGAAACAAATAAATATTGGTTTCAATAGTTTTAAATATATGTTTGGTCTTTGCAATTATAGGTCTTTTTTGCAATTATAGTTTCATTTCAAAATGATCATTCAATGTAATTTATGTTACGAAAATTGTAACATCGGTAAAACACAACTATTTAAAAATAACAAATATAATTAAATTATAACATTTTTTAACCTAAAATTAATCACAAATGTTTCAATCTTATTTTCTAAATAAACCTATTCGTTTCAATCCTCTTCCTCATCATAATTCTCATCATCATCACGAATATCTTCATCCATTTGAGATTCATCCCGTATTCAAATTCATTGTTACCATAATCTTTTTCTTTGTCTGGTCGTATTTGTTGGACAATGGTAGGTTTTAGAATTGACTCTAAATCAGATTTTTTTTTTCTTCTTGATGTGGAGATTAAGGAATTTTAGAGGAGTATATGAAAAATATCAGAAATGATAGTAGAATTTTGTTGTAGAGGGAGGAGGGGAAAAGAAGAAAGTCAAGTCCTAGTCCTAAATCTACTAATGGTAAAGAGTGATGAAGAAATTCACATTGGTGACATGATTGAACGTTTAATCAAATCCATTATGTTTTTTCATATTTTTATTTTATTTTAAGAATTACGACACAATATGAGGAATTCTACAACGGGAACATGACTGAAACGATGAACAAAAATGTGCAATTTAGGTTTATTTTAGGGAAGAACATTGAAACATTAAAGGTTAAATTTATGTTAAAAAATGTTTTAACTTAATTATATTTAGATTTTTTTGGTTTAAAAAATGGTTATGTTTTAACGGTGATACAATTTTTAAAACAAAAATTAAATGGAAGACCTATTTTAAAATGAAAGTATATTTGCGGGGATGTTAACCTAAAAAAAAAGACTTACGAAAACCAAATTACAAAAAAAAATATATTATTGCAATGAAATAAAACATATTTAAATCGTTTAAATATGTATTTGGTTCGTATAAAATACTACTTCTATATTTTAGTTTCAGTAAGTATCTTGGTTCAGGTAAGTTTTGGTAAAATTTTAAATATGTATTTGATCCCTACAAATATATGTATTTGGTCCTTACAAAACAATGAGGAGTTTTCCAAAACCCCTAAACCCCTCTTTTAATTTCTATTCATATTCTCTTTATAAAATAATAATAATTATTAAATGATAAATAAATAAATTTATTTCTTAATAATATAAAATATTTTAATTTTAATATATCATAAAATATAATGTGTTGGTGTGTATTTATAGACTCAATTGTCATGACGGTTTATAGTTCTTTTTTAGGGACCATAATCGATTGTATCTGATTTTATGGGAACTAAATCCAAATAAAAAAACTTACAGAGACTAAAATAAAATATAATATATTTGCAAGAATCAAAAACATATTTAATCCGCGATGCACAAATCACCATTTGAAGGACACTTAATATGCACATAATTAATATAAGAACCAGAATAAATAGCCAACAACTGAGATAAAAATAGCAATAATTTTAAAGATAAAACCACAATAATTTTAAAAATAAAACATAAACATAAAAACAACAATTAAATAAAGTAAATATCAAAAACAAAAAATTCAAAAACAGAAATAGAAAACAACAATATAATAAATATTTTTAAATAAAATAGCAACAATAACAATTTACAAGGCAATAAAATTAACACTACAACTAGTTTCTATTTCCAATTCAACCATTTTTACTATAGATTCATAAACACATATTAACTAACAAAAACAAAATTCTCATAACAAAATACATTAATCACTCATCTAGAAAACTAACCTATAACTTCAATTGCAAGAGGAAAACCCTTACAGTAGGTGTTTTTCTTCTAAATAACACATTCTAAGTCCCACGATTTGAAGACCAAGAGAAAGGTCCAAGTTCTTGAGATGAAGAATTTGTATTAAATTTCCTACTTCAATGAATGATATCAAAAGTGAGTGTTGAACTAAAATTACCTTGAGATGATACTAAGAGGAAAACAAGAAATTGAAATTCAATTTGATGGTGGTGATTGTGTATGTGGGCGTGAGGTTGCTAAAAGAAGAATGATGTTTTTCTTTTTTTTTTAATTTCCTTTGTTTGAAAGACAAAAACAAGAGTAGGTGTGAAAAAATGAATAGAAAATCATTTATATATAGACTATCCCTTTTATTTTTTTTGGTTAACTACACTTAAACTAATAATTCTTTGGGATTCTTTTGTAATAAAACAAAATCATCATTTTAATCATGTGAGAGAAAGGGACGACATTTCTATGCCATAGAAAGATGATATTTTTGTTCTCTCTATTACACAAACTAACCACCAAACCCATTATTTAATTTATAACCTTTCTTTCAAAAATGAATTAAAAGTGGTAAGGAGGAGAGAGAGGAGTTGGTCAATATCGAGGGAATTCATTTTCTCCTCTGGGAATTGGATTGAGACAATCAACTTAAGACCGTCATTAAGTGAAGACAACACAATCAATAACCATAAAAACATTGTCTTGTAGTTTATTATTATTAAATATATATATATATATATATATATATATATATATATATATATATATATATTATTGAACATTGAAAGAGTAGATAAAAAATGTTACACCCTAAACCCTAAATAAACGAAAATTAATTTTTTTAATTTTAAAACAACGAAATTCTTCAAATAAATAAATATATAAACTCTCAAATATTTTTTTTATTAAGCCAAAGAGTATCACGTAATCATGAACATGTCACATAAATTCAATTTTTTTTATCAAATTTAACAACTCAAAATCATAATATCAGACAACAAAATCCTTTTTGAAGTACACACACATAAGTTTAATATTAAGTGCAAATGTAGTCTCAACTCGATGTCACTATCAGAGCACAAATTCTCAAAATAAAATACGATTAAAATAACGTGAACACAATTCATATAATAAAAGTCTTCAAGACAAGATGACTCCCACCTCTTTGATGGTACTAGTCATCACCTACAACTTCCAACTCGTATGCGTCCATCACAAACGCCAAACACAAACAACAAAGGGTGAGTTTCGAAATTATGTAACAATATAAGATAAACGAGGAGAACACGCAATTAGTCAAATCAGTACAAACAGGAGAAACACTCAAGATCATAATATCAAATATTCATCTAAATAAATCACGATAAAGCAGTCACCAAGATGAAATGTTATGCATGTCCTATACTCTATACTTCCTCATCATTTGGTACCATTCTACTCTGAAGTACTTGGTTAGGAGGTCTGATACTATGCCACTACAAGAGATGACAAACAAATCATGAATGGCCAAGTCCTCATAGATCCCAAAAACTCAATTTGAGACACAAATAGCGATGGTCGGGGTACTCTTGTGTTGCACAGTAGCTCCAAGGTTTATCAGACTTACCTTACAGTTCGACATAGGAATTCCCTACTAGAAGTATCCCCAAGGTCTATCAGTTTTATCTTACAGTTCGACTGTAGCTCTCCATGACAAGGCTTATTCAGTTGTACTTCCATGAATCGCTAGGTTTGTCAGATCCTCCCTATATGATGATAAAATAATCCTAACTCCAAAATCTACAACATATATCTCAGACTTACTCGATCATCACAACTCAATAAGTTTCAGTTTGACTTCACAATATTCATTATTATATATCTATATCAATCAATCACAATATAATCCCAATATTTGGTTTATATTACTCACAATACATTGTCTAGTTTCATCAATCACATAATAAGGAATCCAATAGGTGGCACATTCAAGTAATATCACAAATTCAATCAAGTAACAAAACACTCAAGTACATATCATTCATACAATAACAATCAACATAAGATTTCATAAAATCAGACAACATGCAATCTTGATATAAATAGACTCACAACAATTCTATAAGTTGCAAAATCACATTTTAGTCTTCACTATTACCATTCATATATACACAAACTTAGCAACATTTTTTTTCGTTTTAGGCCACCAAAATATCTACTTGAGGTCCTTATACATCTTTGTGGCTCTAGGATGAATACTTAGACAACTCATATTTTCTTCCTCTAAGATCGTCTTTCTTAACTCCTCTACATTGGGAACACAAATTTTCTCCTTAAATCTCAAAATTCCATCCACATCCATTTTACAATGAATATATCTCCCTTGGTCAATCAACTGTAACTTATCCAAAAGGTATAATTCCAACTTCTAACTCTTTTAAGTCTCTTCTAATAGTCCACTAGTTACCTTCAATATTCCTAATTTAATGCTTTCTAGTGTCACTTCACAAACTAAACTAAGGTCCCTAAAATGTTCCAACAACTCACTATGCTTAACCATTAAAGCGAACACACTCAAAGTCTTCCTACTCAAGGTATCAGCCACTACATTAGCCTTTCTAGGGAGATAGTTAAGCTCAAAATCAAAATCTTTAAGAAATTTCATCCACCTAAATTGTCTCATGTTCAATTCCTTCTAGTCAAAAAGGTATTTAAGGCTCACATGGTCACTGAAAATCTCAAATCTAGATCCATATAAATAATGTCTCAATATCTTAAGTACAAAAAAAACTACTGCTAGTTCTAAGTCGTGGGTACGGTAGTTCCTCTTATGAATCTTCAGTTTCCTAAAGCATATGCTACCACCTTTCCATTCTGCATAAGTTTTCCACCTAATCCTGAACCACACGCGTCACAATACACTACAAAGGGTTCACTACGATTAGTGCAAAGGTCAATTGTTTCTTAAGCTATTGGAAATTATTCTCACAATGGTTATCCCCCACGAACAATTCCCCTTTTTGGGTCAACTTAGTTAAAGGTAAGGCCAACTTGGAGAATCCTTTTGTGAACCTACGATAATAACTTGCTAATCCTAGGAAACTCCTAATCTCAATCACTAACTTAGATGTTTTCCATTCTAATACACTCTCCACCTTGGCAGGATCAACAATTATTCCACCTTTTGAAATAACATGTCTTAGGAAACTTACTTCCTCTAACCAAAATTCACACTTAGACAACTTGACAAATAATTGTTTCTCCTTAAGGGTTTGCAAGACTATCCTTAAATGTTCACCTTGTTCTTCCTTAGCCTTAGAGTACACTAAGATATCATCTATAAACACAACCACATATTACTCTAGGTAAGGATGAATGATTCGATTCATGTAATCCATAAAACTGCTAGTGCATTAGTCACACCAAAAGACATAACCAAATACTCATAATGGCCATAACGGATCCTAATGGCAGTTTTAGGGATATCAGAAGACTTCACTCGGATCTGATGTTAACCTAATCTTAAGTCGATCTTACTAAACGCACATGATCCTCTCAATTGGTCCATAAGGTCATTTATCATAGGTAGCGGATACTTATTCTTGATTATCACTTTATTAAGTTGGTGGTAATCCACACACAACCTCATAGAACCATCCTTCTTCTTAACCTACAACACAAGTGAACCCCATGGTGACACACTAGGTCTTATAAATTGTTTATCTAATAGCTCATCCAATTGCTTCTTAAGCTCAAACAATTCTAAGGGAGACATTCTAAACAATGCCATGGATATGGGTCGAGTGCCTGGTACAAGGTCAATGCTAAACTCAATCTCACGCTCTGGTGGTAAACTATTGACATCTTTAGGGAATACTTCAGGGAATTCACACACAATAGGAAAGTCAAGGATCTCTTGATCTCCGACCTATTTCTTGATCTCTAGCCTGAGTCCCTTTTCAAACTTGATGCACTTAGAATTTTCTTATGCCTCTCCAACATAGAGTGGATAATACCTATATAACTCCTATAACTTAGCGGCATACTCCGTTACTAACATATTCCCCTATTCCAATTTGAAAAATTCGATTTCCTTCCTATTGCGGATGTCTTAAGGGAAATACTTGACTAGGAACATGTTCTTGAATACAGCCCAAGTAATTGCAATCCCATCCTTATCTAAACATTGAAACATATTATCCCACCAATGTTTAGCTTCTTCGATCAACATAAAGGTTCCCAAATGCACTTTTTGACCTTCGTAACATGCCATACCTTTGAAAATTTCTCAACTTCTTGCAACTACTTCTGAGCTCCATCAGGATTATAGTGACCTTCAAACGATGGAGGGTTAGCCTTATAGAATTGATCCATCACCATGAACTCATTTATTTGCACAGTTCCTTGGCCACCACTGTAGGAATAGTAGCTTGAGTAACCGTTTGAGCCGCAAACTGTGCAGCTTGAGTAGCAACTTACGTAGAGGTTTGTGCAATAGCTTGAGATTCAGGCAAAGCCTAGAGAGCTTGCATTGTGACTCCAGCCAAGGACTCTAGAGCCTCAGTAATTGCAGTGCCATTCCTTCCACTAGCCATCACTACCTACATCAATTAGATAAACTAATTGAATATAGTAAGACACTTAAGGAAGTGAGAAACTACTTAGTTCTAAACCACTAACACAATAATGACCATAACAACAAAACACACAACAGAATACACAAGGAAACATAGAGAACACATAACACATTTATGATCTTATTGGAAAAACCAGACTCTCATACCACTAATGTGACACCCTAAACCCCAAATAAAAAAAAATAATTTTCTAATTTTTAAAACAACGAAATTCTTCAAATAAATAAATATATAAACTCCTAAACATTTTTTATTAAGGAAAAGAGTATCACATAATCATGAACATGTCACATAAATCTAAAATTTTCATAAAACTTAACTACTCAAAATCATAATATCAGACAACAAAATCCATCTTGAAATACATATACATATGTTTAATATTAAGTGCAAATGTAGTACCAACCCGATGTCACTATCAGTGCATGAATTTCCAAAATAAAATACGATTAAAATAACATGAACACAATGGATATAATAAGAGTCTTCAATACAGGATGGCTCCCACCTCTATGATGGTACTAGTCATCACCTGCAGCTTCCAACTCGTTTACGTTCATCGCAAACGCCAAACACAAGCAATGAAGGGTGAGTTTCGAAATTGTGTAACAGTATAAGATAAATGAGGAGAACACTCACTTGTCAAATCAGTAAAAATAGGAGAAATACTCAAGATCATAATATCAAAGGTTAATCTAAATAATTCACAATAGGGCAGTCACAAGGATGAAATGTTATGCATGTCCTATACTCTATACTTCTTTCACATTTGGTACCATTTTACTATGAAGTAATTGGTTAGGAGGTCTGATACTACGTCACTACAAGAGTGAACAGACAATTCATGCATGACCAAGTCTTCATAGATCCCTTCAACTCAACCCGAGACACATATATGCGACGGTTGGGGTACTCTTGTTTTGCATGGTGTAACACCCTAAAATTTCTATATGATAACTATTATATTAAATTTAATTTATTGATTTATATAATTTATTTATATATATATATATATATTTCAAATATTTAGTTACTTTATTTTTTTATTTGGTAAAATATGATTTCGTTGTTAAACTTCAGGAACCAAATCTTATTTAATTAGTATTATTATTATTATTAAAGTAGAAATATTGCCTTGTAACTAATTATTCAAATGTGTTTTAATTTATTTTATTTTATTTTGGTTTCCTCTGCCTAATAATCTAAACCTAAGAATCCCTTCCACTAGCAAGAATGCGCCGCACCAAATCAACCTAAGAATCCCTTCCATCAGCAAGAATGCGCCGCACCAAATCAACATTCTCATTTCTTCCATATTATTTCCCCTACTAACTAAACATGGTTGCATTTTAGGCGCCCAGTCTAGTAATTGCTACACTGTACGTGCCATACCCATAACAGACAGAGCACCTAGTCCCCATTTTTACTTTGAAATTTCCATGATCACTCTTAGACAAATTTCTCAGCCACCATATTCCGTAAAAGTGAAAGTACAAACCATATCTGAACTCTTCTCGACACCCTCTTTTGTTTCCAATACTCAAAAACAATAAAGGAATGCATTTTAAAAATAAGTGTCGGTAGAAACCGCTTCCTGCAAGCCCTCTCTCCGGCCACCGTGGTGTTGGTCTTAAATAACATAGACCAATTTGGTGATCTACACATCAAGAGTTTTGTCCTATAATATTCATTTTTCAATTTCGTCAAAGTTCGTGAAAACTCGTTGTCATTAGTGTTACGGTAAGTGTTTTTCAGCAAACCTTGCGTTCAACATTTATTTTGTTTCAATTATTCATGTTAATTAAAGTACGACCTTGAATTGCTTTAATTTTTGAATTCCAGCATCGTTGTTGTTACCTGTAACCGATGTTTCGAGTCATTCATATGCATTCCAATAATTCTATGGACTCTTCATCAAATAGTTATATCTCTGAATTGCTAATGATATTGTGTTGCTGAAACGAATAAACAAACGAAATCATCAAAGCAGGTATGGGGTGAGAGTGAGTTTGAATGCATGAGTATAAGTTAACTGAGATGAACGGGAATACCGTATTTCCCACAATTCATTCGGGGCTCGCTACGTATGGCAGAAGCCCTTTGAGTAATAATGCACTAATGAGCAAACTTGAATTTTGTGAGATTAAAATATGAATTAGAAACTTTTATAGGATGTTGTTTGATTTGATTTTTGAAGATCGTGTGATAGTTGAATTATTGTAGAATTGCGTATTTGATGCATTATGTGCTTTGTTTATATCTATCTTTGATATTGATATATGATATAAAATGTGATTAATTGTAATTATTTTCCTTGCAATTGATGTGGTGTGTGAGAATGATCTAGTTTTATTATTATATGTGAGTGAAGACCCTTTATTGTTTGAAATGACGTATTATGATGGTAAATTCTGAATGTAATATATGACTATGTAAATCTGCAATGACGACGTGTACTCCTTGACGTGTGATATTACCACCTTGATTAATATCATGAAATGCATATTGCGTTTAATTGAATAGTGACGAATTCGACCTGTGCCAATGATGGTTCTCTTAATGGAGTAACTAACCTAGGCCAACGAGGGGAGAAAGTAGTTGTTGATAATTTTTGAAGTGGAGATTATTTGGTCATCATATAGGTAGGGCCTGACAAGCCTAGTGATTATGGGGAAGTATAACTAAATGAGCCTGATCGTGGCGGTCTGCTGTTGAGCCATAGGGCAAGATTGTTAGACCTTGGAGGTATTCGGGTGGGGAATTCCTAAGTGACTGAGAGTTAGCACTCCAAATGTCGGGAGCTACCATGCAACACACCTTTACCTCGATTGTCGCGTATATGTGTCTCGGTTGAGTTGAGGGGATCTTTGAGGAGATGGCCAATTTGAATTGTCCGTACACTCACGTGGTGGCATAGTATCAAGCCTCCTAACGAAGTACTTAGACTTAGAATGGTACCAAAGAAAGAGAAGGAGTCTAGAGTATAAGAGCATGCATAACATTACTTGATTTGTGTGTTTACGTACTTGATGTTGTGGATTGTATTAATGTTTTACCTTGATTATTCTTATTGATTATGATTTGATACAATACGGTGTTTAATATATTTTACGTGTCCTTCTCAAGTATTTTATACTATTACATGTTTTCGAAGCTCACCCCTCGTTGCTTGTGTTTGGCGCTTACGAGAGTGTAGTCATTTTAGGTTATCGATTGGTGATCCATGCTCCGATAGGTGATACTGGGTGGGAGTAATTTGTCGCATTTTATTGAGTTATGAACTAATTTAGATATTTGCTAATTCAATCGATCAATTTTGTTATTTTTATTTTTTATTCAAATTTAGAAATTAATTGTCTCTAAGTTTAGGATGTGTTTTATGTCAAAAGTTGTATTTAACAAACCTCAACTATATTCGATATAAAACGAAATTTTATTGAAAATTTTTATGCAAGCATTTTGTGTAAGTGTGAGTGTGGCATTCTTGAACCTTATAGCTTAAAATAAATTTCGTGTAATTTATTTTGGAACCGCTGCGAATCTCTTTCAAAACTAACACATTTTACTTTCTATTTTAATTTGGGTTTAGGGTGTCACAGTAGTGGTATTAGAGCAGGTTTGTCCAATCAGGCCGTGTGGGTGAGGTGTCTATTGATTCTTTTTTGTTCCTTGTCAATTTTGTTACTTTTTACTGTTATTCATTAGGTGTTTATTGAACTTCTATTGTATGTAATGTGATAATATTGTGAAATTAACTTGAACATGCGCTAGGTGGTGTGACTTTCATCGGATTGTACATTATATCATCTTGACATGTTTCCAATTTGCATTAGTGAAATTTAATCAAACTTAAAAGGGTTAAGATAACTATACAAACCGTTGACATAAAATTCTAACTTGTTTTGCATTTGTATAAAAATAGTTGTTATGTATGTTACTAACATTGTTCTGTTATTTTGTGAAAATTTCATTTATTTGAAATCATGAATAGCTTCTTGCTTATACTTCTGCTAGTTTACATTAAATGCCATGTAGTATGATAAGTGAAGCTTAGGCATAATTAGATAGAAAGATGTCTATCATATGCCTGATAATAAAATACCAATCACAATTGACAAGCCTTTAAAGATCTGTTATTCGCATAGAAAGATGAAGGCAGTAAAATTCAACCAATGTTTTAGCAATTTATGGACTGTTAATTTTTATACAATCCCGTTTCTTTTCCTTTTAGTAGCCTCCTATTGGTTGTGAAAGAATCTCATACGTCTATTGTTTTGGCTATTTTGCATTGGGCAAATAATATGACACTGTTCTGTTGAAGGTTAAATTGATGATGACACTTGATCTTATTTTATTTTAATAGTTTATGTTTAAATTATTATATATTCAACCATCTATATTTTGTTTTTTTTAGCCTTGTGGGATTCATTGTATAGTTTTATCATCTTGAGTTTTAATTAAGTAATGCCATAATGTGTGTCTATCAGAAGAGCATATTTTTTTCCTCCTTATGGATCGAGCTCCCTTTATATATTTTCATACATTTTTTTCTGTTGTGCAAGCACCGAGTTTTGTCATCTTAGAGTGAAATCTTTATGTTAGAATTGTCGTGTTGTGTTTCAAATTAAGCATGTGCATTTGTAGTTAAAAGTAGTTAGTTTAAAGATTGCAAGTATAAAAATAGTTAGTTTAAAAATTGCAATGTAGTTTAAAGACATGCTGATTTATAAAAGAGTTTATTTTTTGCGTGTTCATACATGTTTAAATTTGTTTCTGGTAACTCTGCTATTTGAATTATGTGTGGATAGTTACTCGTTATTTACATTTTTATTGTGTTACCTGGATGATTCTTGTTATTCTTTTGTACTATTATTATCATTATAATATTTTGATAAGCCACTAGTAATTCTTGCTCTTAGTTATGTTTATTTATGCTTGTGATTATTTGAGATTTTCTTGTAAGGTTTGTTAGATATACATGTCTAGTAGGGAAATTTTACTATCGTGAACCACTGCTTAAAAGTCATTTGAAACTCTAATGATGATGAAGTACACTCTTTGGAAGTATGATTTAACGGCTAAGATGTTGACTTAATTGATGTTTGTTAAGTTTTGAAGGACATACTCACTCTTCTTGCCTAGGCCGTAACATTTGGGAAGAAATCTATAATTATATTTGCCATCATCGTTAGTGATTCAAGTGAATTTTATACACCTGTCCACAAAGGTGGTCCATCATAGTATTTTTCATGTGAAGTATTTAGACACTAAAAATTTGAAATTTCTAAGAACTTTTTGACTTGAAACGATTTTGTAACGTGCATATATCAAAGAGAAAATTGAATAACTTGTTTGTAGTAGATTGAGATAAAGATGAGTATGTTTATGTAATATTATATGGAAGTTTTATGTTTGAGTTTAAAGATTGTGTGTTTTTACTTTATATATTTCAAATTTTGCAAACTACAAAGATTCCTTACTCCTTGTGGTTTCTTTTGCTTCTTGTTTTTGCCTTTTCGTTCTTAATTTTGCTGTGAATTTTAGGTTTTGTTTAAATTGCAAGTCAGTGAATTTGTGTGCCTTAAGTTAGTAGATTTGGTGTGTTGTTGGCTGATGGAATTTGGAAAATGGTGGCTGGTGGAATTTGGAAAATGGTTTACTTTTATCATTTTAAAGGATTTTGGAATCATCTAAAGTAGAAATGAATTGTAATGTTTAGTGACATTTAAAACATGATTGTAGAAACTAGTCTTCTAGGATTAGTTTGGCTGTGTTGCATTTTGTTTTATGTTGCTTGCCTATCTCTGGGTTTTACTTCTTAATATGATACAATTATGATATTTTATTTTGTTCTTACTAAGTTGGTCTTGCACTAGTTATTTGGTTTGTTAGTAACAAATGATTATGTGTTCGTGTAATATTTTCCGGTTTAACGGTAGTGTGGTTTTAATTCATATATCTCTCCATTTTAACCTTAGCACAAACTTACGAAATTCATATTTGGTTGACATATGCTACTAGTTAGTATTTTAATGTTCACCTTAGAGTTAAATATAGTCAGTGTGCCTTGTCAAATATGAGGTACACAATGTTTTTACACTTAGTATTTGAATAGTTGAATGGTTACATCATAAGTGAATCTGTGAATAGAAGGGATGACATGCGGACTGAAAAAAAAAAGTACTTTTAGTTTGCTAATTTCCTATTAGAGTAGTCTACTAAGGATAGAGTAGGCTTGAGAGGGAAGGACTTGAAGAAATTTGAAGAGTGTTATCAAATTGAATAGTTTTTATTACTACCGACTAGTACACCATAACAATTTGTTGTATACTCGATTGTCCTATTTTTTTTTTTTAACATCCAATATTTTGTTGTTTCTAGCTTTTTGAGAATATCCAAAATTCAAACTCTTGCTAAATTGTGTAGATATTAGTATGATAAAGATTTAAGGTTGTGTTGGTTTGTGGCCTCTTTTGTGATTTACTGAGTTTGTATTCTTTCACCTCTCATATGATTTAAATTTCTTTGTGAAAGAAAGTGCACATGTAATACATGATTTGAATTTCTAATTTTGCTTTGGATACTGCAAAATAGAACAAGCATGTGTTTCAATTTGCTATATAAATGTTGATACATCAAGAGTTATACTTTTCATATATTTTATAATAAATATATTTTTTGTTGTCCAGCATAAACCAATATGCTCTTTTGTTATAATGTGGAAAATGAAGTCAATTTTGAACCTATTGATCTCTTTATCAAGGTGAATATGTATATAAAATTCATTGCCTGCACAACTTAAGTATGAAATTTCATTTACCATCATGTGACTTCTACTCGTGCCATTATGCACATCTTAACCATGCAATAACGTGAGAAGTGAGTTAAGTTTAAGTTATAAGTATATATGTGCATGTATTAGTTTCTAAAAATAAAATAAAATAAAAAAAATTGATGAACATTATGTGACATTCATGGTTGACTTGAGTAGCAACATCGGCAATATCTTTTGATGAATTGTGCATCATTCATGTTTCTTTCTCTCGATATTCTATCATTCTTGCTCTTTACTATGAATGGTATTTTCATTTTCATTAGATGACATTTTTCATGTAAACCATCATTCAAGTTAATATCCTCATTCATAATTTCATTTCTATGAATCTTGTAATTGGCTTGTCCTAAGTCCTAACAAAATGTGGCACATAATTATTTAATCTTGAATATGTTTATATATTGAGGCATATGATGTTTGCTCTACAGTAGAACCAGTGCTAAATTGGGAATTTCTAAGAATTGAAGATATCATGCAGGCACGAGTTGAGTCCAAGTTTTTATTTATTCATGCACTATATATTATTTCAAAGGTGAATGTTGTGTTCAATCATAGTTGTAGATTGTTCAAACGTGTCATGATTGAAGTGTTCCATTTATTGCGGTGTTTGTGTCTCTTTGAAGAAAATAAGGTTTTAATCTTCTTCTAATTCTCATTGGCTCAAAATCTTGTTTTAACTTCATTGTTAGTTCTTCTTTGTCACTTGCATAAAGTCTTGCTTTATATGTTACAATTTAAAGTATTTAAATTTTTGTGGTTTTATTATAGTTTTTATTTAGAAGATTATGAAATTGTCATCCTATTTTCCTTAAATTTAGGGAAGCAATTACTAAGAGTTGTTGGTTGGTTGTATGTTTGGGTGAGAGCATATATGATTTACTTGTATCAGTGTTACTTTGCATGAGTTATTTGTATCCACACCTTATATTCAATGGTTGATCTTGCACTTCTTATGCAATGTTAGTTTTATTAATATATCTTACTGATTAAACAAAATTATTAATATATCTTACTGATTAAACAAAAAAAAATGTGCAATTCAATTTTCTAAACTATAGTTTAAATTTGAACATGATTTATATACTGTTTGATTCATTTTGGCTTGCTAATTGTTATACTACTGTCTAGCAAATAGTTACTTGTCTTATCCACTACTTATAAAATCTCTGTTTCAGTTTGCGTTAAGTTATATGAGTTAATTCAAAAAAAAAAAAAACATAAATTTAGAGAAGATGACCTACTATGAGAATATGCTACATGCTTAGAATCGTCATTGAATTGTGAATTAAACTTGGAATCATGGTGCTAGTTTATCGGATAAGTTATATCAACGTGTTTTATTTTTTTAATATAAAATTGTTTGTGGTTTAGGTGTTCTAAATTGTTTTGAAGGGAATTATGAATAGAATCTAGAGTTGATAGGAGTGTTTAAAAGTGGGATAATTCAATATTTCTTCTTTCTGATTGTTGATTAAGTTTAATGTAAGTGCGATACTGTTGTTACTCATTATATTAGGCAATTAAGTAAGTTTAGTTAATTATCACTTGTTGATTTGACTATCTTTTACTTGAAATATTATTTTGATTATTTAATTGGAAAAAAATAGATTATACTTAATTTGTCTTCTAAGTGAAATAAACAAGGTTGCTAGCTATTTTTGGCATAGGAATAATTATAGTTATCTAAGGGAGTGATTGAGTTCCGGTTGACGTTATTTTTAAACTATTTCCTTATAATTTTGCTTGTTGAGTTGAGCATAAAGTACTATTTCCTTTGTTTTATGACTATGATTAAACAACAATAAATTTTAATTGTCGTATTATATGTTTATTGTAAGTATTTATGTACATATACTAGTTGCTAAATTTTATCTTTAAAAAAAAAATTGAAGTTAAAAGGAGTTTAACAGTGTGAAAGAGGTGGGAGATGTGACGATGTCTTCTCACACTACGACCGTGTTAAGAGTCTTTTAATTATATATATGTGAATCCAATGATTTTTAGTTATTGTTACCTTGAGTAATGTGCATGAGTAGAAGGGATTGATCAACCTAATGACTCACTGTCAGTACAAATGGATGAGAATGACTCATTATTATTATTATTATTATTATTATTATTATTATTATTATTATTATTATCAATATTTGTGGAGTTTATTTTGGTTAATTCGACGAAATTTCCACCCTTATGTTATTTGAGTTATTTCAATGTATGTGTATCTTGTCATGAGGTAATATGTTCATCATTGACTTTTATTTTCTTTCTTTATTTGGTTATCATTTTTATTAAGTGATTTAATTATAAATGGCATGTCATTGAGTTGTTATATGCATTTCTGTTTGTAATTATTGAATGTGTAGAATATTTTAAATGTTCCTTTATATGTCTAACTTCTATTAAACTTGTAGGATAATTGTTAGGATTTAAACATTCTTTTAGAAGAGTAACACTATCAGAGCACTATTTGAAAAGTCAATTAAACTTTATAATGTGTTTAAAAAAAAAAAATTCTTCTTCCTTTCGTTCATTCAACTTAAGGTAGTAAGTTGTTATTGATTAATTCCATGAGTTCTACTTCCTTTATAAATTGTAGTGAGTAATTGTGATAATTTTTTTTTTAGACTATAATGTTAGATGTGTTTAAATGATTCATTGTTAGTCTATCTTGCTAAGTAACTTGATTCTTGACATATAGTGCTTAGATAACGAGTGAATTCTTTGACGGTGCTTAATTATCCATGCGTTTGTTTGTTGTTCACCATAAATTTCGAGGACAAAATTTCTTTAACGAGGGGAGAATTGTAACACACTAAAATTTCTATATGATAAAAATTATATTAAATTTAATTTATTAATTTATTAATTTATATAATTTATATATATATATCAAATATTTAGTTACTTTATTTTTTTATTTGGTAAAATATGATTTCGTCGTTAAACTTCAGGAACCATATCTTATTTAATTAGTATTATTAAAGTAGAAATATTTCCTTGTAACTAATTATTCAAATGTGTTTTAATTTATTTTATTTTATTTTGATTTCCTCTACCTAATAATCTAAACCTAAGAATCCCTTCCACCAGCAAGAATGCGCCGCACCAAATCAACCTAAGAATCCCTTCCATTCGCAAGAATGCGCCGCACCAAATCAACATTCTCATTTCTTCCATATTATTTCCCCCACTAACTAAACATGGTTGCCTTTTAGGCGCCCAATCTAGTAATTGCTACACTGTACGTGCCATACCCATAATAGACAGAGCACCTAGTCCCCATTTTTACTTTGAAATTTTCATGATCACTCTTAGACAAATTTCTCAGCCACCATATTCTGTAAAAGTGAAAGTACAAACCATATCTGAACTTTTCTCGACTCCCTCTTTTTTTTCAATAGCTGAATTATTGTAGAATTGCGTATTTGATGCATTATGTGCTTTGTTTATATCTATCTTAGATATTGATATATGATATAAAATGTGATGAATTGTAATTATTTTCCTTGCAATTGATGTGGTGTATGTGAATGATCTAGTTTTATTATTATATGTGAGTGAAGACCCTTTATTGTTTGAAATGACGTATTATGATGGTAAATTCTGAATGTAATATATGACTATGTAAATCTGCAATGACGACGTGTACTCCTTGACGTGTGATATTACCACCTTGATTAATATCATGAAATGCATATTGTGTTTAATTGAATAGTGACGAATTCGACCCGTGCCAATGATGGTTCTCTTAATGGAGTAAGTAACCTAGGCCAACGAGGGGAGAAAGTAGTTGTTGATAATTTTTGAAGTGGAGATTATTTGGTCATCATATAGGTAGGGCCTGACAAGCCTAGTGATTATGGGGAAGTACAACTGAATGAGCCTGATCGTGGCGGTGTGCTGTTGAGCCTTAGGGCAAGACTGTTAGAGGTATTCGGGTGGGGAATTCCTAAGTGACTTAGAGGTAGCACTCCAAATGTCGGGAGCTACCATGCAACACACCTTTACCTCGATTATCGCGTATATGTGTCTCGGTTGAGTTAAGGGGATCTATGAGGACATGGCCAATTTGAATTGTCCGTCCACCCGCGTGGTAGCATAGTATCAAGCCTCCTAACCAAGTACTTCAGAGTTAGAATGGTACCAAAGAAAGAGAATGAGTCTAGAATATAAAAGCATGCATAACATTACTTGATTTGTGTGTTTACGTACTTGATGTTGTGGATTGTATCAATGTTTTACTTTGATTATTCTTATTGATTGTGATTTGATACGATACGGTGTTTAATATATTTTACGTGTCCTTCTCAATTATTTTATACTATTACATGTTTTCGAAGCTCACCCTTCGTTGCTTGTGTTTGGCGCTTACGAGAGCACAGTCATTTCAGGTTATCGGTTGGTGATCCACGCTCCGATAGGTGATACTGGGTGGGAGTAATTTGTTGCATTTTATTGAGTTATGAACTAATTTAGATATTTGCTAATTCAATCGATCAATTTTGTTATTTTTATTTTTTATTCAAATTTAGAAATTAATTGTCTCTAAGTTTAGGACGTGTTTTATGTCAAAAGTTGTATTTAATAAACCTCAACTATATTCGATATAAAATGAAATTTTATTGAAAATTTTTATGCAAGCATTTTGTGTAAGTTTGAGTGTGGCATTCTTGAACCTTATAGCTTAAAATAAATTTCGTATAATTTATTTTGGAACCGCTGTGAATCTCTTTCAAAACTAACACATTTTACTTTCTATTTTAATTTGGGTTTAGGGTGTCATACATGGTAGCTCCCGACCTTATGGAATATCCCACTAATCCACTTAGGAATTCCCCACTAGAGGTACCCCTGAGGTCTATCAGTCTTACCTTACAGTTTGACAATAGCCCTCCATGATCAGACTCATTAAGTTGTACTTCCCTGAATAACTAGTTTTGTCAAACTCTTTCTATATGATGACAAAATAATCCTAACTCCAAAATCTACAACACATATATCTCAGACTTACTCGATCATCACAAATCAATAAGTTTCAGTTTGACTTCACAATATTCATCACTATATTTCTATATCAGTCAATCACAATAAAATTCCAATATTTGGTTTACACTACTCACAATACACAGTCCAGTTTCATCAATCACATAATAAGGAATCCAATAGATGGCATATTCAAGTAATATCACAAATTCAATCAAGTAACAAAACACTCAAGTACATATCATTCATATAATAACAATCAGTATAAGATTTCATAAAATCATACAGCATGCAATCTTGATATAAACAGACTCACGATAATTCTATAGATTGCTAAATTATATTTTAATCCTCACTATTACCATTTATATATTATTAATTAATTATTATTACTCAATAGGGCTAGAACGTACGTAGTAAGCCCCATATGAATCTCTAAAAATTTCGGCATTCACATTCGTCCTACATTATTTTATACTCATAAAGTCTAACCTCCTCTCACCCCTAACCTCAATTGAAGATTTCAACAAATGAATCTGATCTGCTAATTTGTCGCGTCTTTGTCGACCGTCGTCTCTAATAATTCGTCAAGGTAATAGAACCATACAACCAAATGAAATTAAAATAAATTATTTACTAAAATAAATAGGTAAAATTTATACTACTTGTAATATACCCAAAAATATTTTAATATTGTGGATATCTATAATTATATAAACATAAAATGTGTATCTTAATTGAATTTTTTTTATACAATTAGAATGTTTAATAACTATATATATATATATATATTATGTGTGTGCCCGTGTGCGCACCAATAACTGATACATATCATTAATGTGTTTCTTTTATAATATTGATCATATATTTACAATTGTTTATATAAAGGAGAATTTAAAAACATACAAATCAAGAATTGTATTGAGAAATTATGTTACAAAATATTTTAATATCCATTGATTTAGATACCCAATTGGATTAATTCACGTTAATTTTATCCTAATGTAGCAAGTCTGCTACTTTTAAAAATGCAGAGGACAATTATTTTTTTTCTACAAAACATACTTATAAATGTAATACAATAAAATAATATATAAGTCTAATTAAAATAAAGCAAAATTACATAGCATATATGTAATGAAATGGATAGTATTTATTTAAATTGATGCGTACGATAAATCACTTTTAATTATAGTTAAAATAAAATAAACTCTTTAGATGCAGATGAATTTCAGAATATATGTCCAGTAATATAACTCAATCATATTCAGGTCTATTATTACTAAAAATTAGAATAAATAATGCATGTCTAGTGCTACGATGACCTGATCATATGCACAAGTACTACTAGAAATTGAAATAGAGAAATACATACTCAATATTACTGGGAGGTAGGTGATTGCAAGCAAATCTTGTTGACGTGTAAGGAGAAATTAGAGATGAAATATAGAAGAGAGAAAAAGATTATCATTGTTTCTTTGTTTTTCTTCTTCTGAAAATTATGCTTCTTGGAAACGGAATGTTCAGACTATAGCCAATATTCTATCACTTATTTATATATATATATATATATATATATATATATATTTTCAAGATTTGGCAATTCCACTCAGCCCATATTTCATTCTTCTTATTAATATTATTAGAATATATTCAATATTATTAGTATATAATAAGGCAAGCACATAAGGCAATCGGGGAGGAATTAACGCATAAATCAAACACACCGATAATAGGAGTTATGCATCATTATATCATTACAATATAATAATAAAAAATTGAGGTGTTACAAAAAAAATTTTTTTTTTAGAATGGATAAACTAGAAACATCTTCATGCAAGAGCACTAATACATGTGAATTGGGTTAAACACCAATTCTACAATTTCCTAGCCAAATCCTTTCTTTAGCTCGTGGTAAACCAACAACCTATATAGCTTCACTAAATTAAATTATTTAACTAACAGCTTCATCAAATAAACTTAATCAAGCAAATAATTTAATGATTAAAAGAAATAATACTATAAATAAAGATAAATGCTACTCATAATAACAATTAGAGGGTGTTACATATATCAACTAATTAATAATTCAATTAAAAGTCTAATTAGTCTTACCATATAACTTGATCACTAAACAATCAAGGCTCTTAATGGATAGATAGCTAATATAACTAAATAAAAATATATGTCCATAAATTAATAAAATATAATATTAAAATATAATAATTAATTAAAATTTTAAATAAAATATTCGAACAATCTCCTATTTGGGCATTATATGTTGATAACCATATAAGAATTCTTTAGGCATGCATCCAAATGTTATTTATCTTTAGCTTTCCATTTCAAACTCTAATATTAGGTCCATCACATTTATGTTATTGATTTAAAACATGAATAAATCTCCCAACCACCACATTAATGTATTCGATGATGTTGATCAATTATTTGGAAGAGTAGTACGAAATTTCATGCAATGTGATCTCTATATCATGTCTATTTCCAATTGATTCAAATAAAATCATTAGTGACATTAAACTAAAGTTCCTAAAGTGCAAATTCATAATTTACACACACGATACAAAACAATTATATTAATAATAACCTCATAAACTTTATGTTTGCAGAAAATCATAACATAAAGTATGTATCAATTCTAAAAAGTATCAAACATAAAGGAAGAAAGGCTTTCACTATTCTAAGACATCTTAAATGAAAACAACGATATGAAAGACCTTAATTGTCAAGTCTTTTATTAGTGGGTCCACTAGCACATAGTTTCTCTTTATATGTTCTATTCTTCAACAACAATAACATGTATACCAATATACTTTATAAAAATTTATTGAAGCATTTTATGGTTCACTTATGTCACAATACAACTTGAGTAATCGTTCAAAAATCTTTTACTATATGCATCCAGGTGACATAAGTAAATAAGCTATTTCTGGAGTTTAAGTTGTCCATTTTATGTAGACATCTAAAATATAAGAGTAGAACATACTGGTGCTCTCCAAATTGTAATACATTTGATTTGTTATCATAAATTTTGTTGTTATCTTTAACCATCCTTATGGTTGCCTTTTCTCAACAACTCAAACCTGAATTGCTTGCATATTTGCCAAATAATCGTATTATGCTTGCAATTTCAAGATGGATTTAAATAAAACTGCACATTAGACTCCCCACACCTGATGCACAAGGAAATACTTAATTTTGTTAAAAAAAATTAGAGAAATAAATTAGACTAAGACAGTCTCATAGTGATTGAGGTATCCTTTAGTTGATTGTCTTTCATGTCGATTTTACTTACAATTAACTTTATTGATATATCTTTTTTGTGGTAACCCAATGAGACTTTGATAACTATCTCTCAATATCATACTACCTAATACAAAAGACGTACCCTAAGAGCTTTTGTTACTAAGCTTTCATTTACAAATTTCTCAGTAAGCCAATATCACAACTTACTAAATAAAACATAATTGACATATTAAACCATGGATAGAAATTTACTCTCAAATTAAATAACTACCTTATGAGACTTTGTGGTATCACTTATGAGACTTATATACTCATTAATTTAAAGAAGGATTACATCACTTTGCAAATCATTAACTTTATTAACATATTGGTTGAACCATATTGTTTCATAAGTGTTGTCATTTGGAACCACGATATTGACACTCATCTTAAGTATCTCTAAAATATTATAATTAGCAACAAGAGTCATGGATGTTCTAACAGAGTCTTTTAAAAATATAAATAAAAGTTTTCTTAACAGTCAGTCTTTTCAGACACCTAATGATCTTCATAAATAATTTGAGGGTGTTGTGTTTGATATTTTATATAATTTCCTTAATTTGATTGAGTGGAAGAACATAGTATCCTCACGAGTATCTAAATTTGCTACAAAGATACCAACTATATGAATTGATTTTGAACCAATTCTTCTTCACACAATTTTGTTCTTTTGACCAAATATATCCCTCAAATTCAATATCCTCAATCGTAGAATTCAATATCCAAAAAAATATATTTTCAGCAATATTATAGATTGTCATTAGTTATAATTTAATTGAACCTAACCATATGTAGATTTAAAAGAGAAATTGAATCAATTGTTTCAAAACACAAAAATTAATTTGATTTCTTTAAAGAGAAAATAAAATTTAAATATCAAAATAATAATTCAACAAAATTTTCTTTTAAATATAAATGTAAAAAAGTAATGACAATCTAAAAAATATTCAAATCTAAATCTTTACTAACTTCGCCCAAATTAAATTTATGTATATTTCAACCGTAATCTTTTGAGGTATTTTTTCAAATTAACAGTATCTTATTTTCTATTGCCTCACCATTTCCTTCCTTGCAAACCTTACGAAATAATTTTATTTAAATGTTTATTTCTAAATTTAAGAGTTGCAACTTAATTGTGGAGCAAGAATACCAAATTGTAAATTTCGAGCAAGTTACTTAATAGTTGAAATTTTAGCATATTTGAAAGATCAAATCCTTATATATATATATATATATATATATAATATTGGACTCTTTTTTTTTCTTTTTAATCTCTCAATGAAATAATAGCTCTCCAATGAGAGCTTGTTTTTGCTGATGCTTTAAAAGGATATTAATTTAAGCAAAAGAAATATAACAACAATGTCATCTTAATTAACATCTCTAATCTTTCTAAAATATCTTACTTTATAATAAAATGAGCTATGCATTGTGACATAGTTTTGTGTAACTTATTGTTTCATCCAATTCTATCAAAATTATTAGACAAATTAGTTTATTAAATCGAATGGGAATAGTCTAAAACTTAAAAGGCACTACTCACCAGTGTAGGCGAAATCTGTTTATTACGGCGTTTGGTAGTGATAAGATTATTTGGCAATCCTTAACGTGAGAACACACTCACAAACAAACAAAGATAGCATCAAAAATATCTGAATAGCATAGTAAAAAAAGTACGTTATTTTCAAAACTCAAACATTATGATATACCATAAACTATATACTCAATTTCAAATCAGATAAAAGTTGAATCTTTATATGCCCAAAAGTGTTCCTGCTAAAATGATTCACACACTACAAAAAAATTGACCTATCGTAACATACAAAATGTGTCACTAAACGTTCAAAACTGTAGGTAAAAGTCAATAATACATTGAGTGACACTCAAATTTAGTGTCAACTTTAAAGGGGCGTACTGCTACACTTAGAAAACTGTCACTACATGTTCTGAGGATTGTCACTACATGTTTTTTAATTTCTACCTACAATAATGACTGTCACTAAAAACTAAATAAATATAAATAAATAATTAGTCTATTTCTACAGTATGGTCAGTCACTAAAACTTATTATTATTTATAGAATTAAATTTATTTTATCTCCCTTCTAATTGTAATTCTAAATTATTAATACCAGTAAATTAAATTTAAAATTTTAATTTATTTTTATTAATTAATATCATTAAAACATACAATAAAATATAATTTATTTTATTAATTTTATTAAATGAATATTACTTGCATTCATAGCATTTTAATTATAGCACTAACATGAGTATCATATCTTCGTGACAACATTGTAATGAAATTAGATCATAAACAAATATATTTCTCCACTAAGTAGATCATAAAATCTTTACAAAAGTTATATATTTCTCCAACATTTCTATACTTAATCATATGATGCATTGGTTGATGCAGATGCAGGGGATTGTTCTTGAGAATGATTGGATGAATAAACAACCCTTCGAGGGAAATGTGATGCATCATGCGGCCTAGCAGGTGAAGAACTCAGAGCATCAATTTAGTATGGCAGTGATACGTCCTAATCATTGGAGCCAGAAAATGGAAGTACAAATGAATGTGTCAAGAACCAAAATCATGGAGAAGAAACCAATACAACAACAACAAAAAACTAGGAAGAGAAACAAACTTGGAAATAGTTACAGTGGAGAAAGAAAATATCAATTTACAAAACACAATATAGAACAATATTATTAATCTCATATTGAAGATGTATTAATTACCCCTGCTTCATGGGACGGCATGCATTATACACTGACAAAAGCAGCACATCAACTCCGGAGAAGTGGACATTTTTTTCTTACAAACAAGAAAACTTTTATTGTCGCCCTGTAGATTGGGGGAAAGAAAGAAATCATATCATATAAGATTAAACCTATAAAGCAATAATCTATGCTTGATGAGATACTACAAAACACACCTGATAACCCTGCCATGGCAATCTCCCTTTTATGAGAAATATCAATGTGTACGCCAGTGACTCAAATCATCCCTTCGACTGCCAGTCCTACCTAAATGTGCATGTACACTAGCATACCTTATCGTTCCCCTGCACAAAAAGGCATATTATCAAAATATCAATATTTAAACACAAAAGATAGTCATGTTAAACTCATAATGTTTACAAACCTGAAGATATCAGGTCTCTGATCATATTCAACGTGTTGACCAAATGATGCATCCTTCCATCTAGAAGGTGAAGACAACACATGGTATGGACATTAATGCACAATCATAATATTACTATGGTATAACTCCAAATTACTAAAACCAAAGGTTAGAGAAAATTAAACTCAGTGGAAATGCAAAACTGAGTGGTTTTAAAAGACACATACCTAAACCAAGATCAATAAGATATAACTTCTTATCATCAGCTGTTCCAGGTTGACCAAGCAAAAAGTTTTCTGGTTTTACATCTCCATGCACAAATCTGATTCAATGATACAGGTTTCATTTATAATTAACAAATAGAAAGCAATCACCCATAACCTAGTCAAAATAAATGGGAATATTACTATTGACCCTGAAAAAAAACTATCAAAAGGATTTACCCTTTCAAATGGAGCTTCTCAAGAATTGATATTGCCTCCACTACGATGCAAGCAACCATACTTGGTGACATCCTGTCAATATGCTAAAAATTCAGTGAAGCCAAAATGGAATGAACTTAAAGAATTTGCAATCATACCAAGTGAACCTATATAATGAAAGAAAGGGTCCAAATCTTACGATTGACCAAGAGAATTCCATACATCCCAAAGGCTGGGCCCAAGTATGTCCATCATGTTAGGCAAATGTAAGTGGTTTGTATGTTATCAGATTTGGATTTACTGCAGTCAGCATGTTAGTGGTCGACGGTTCGAGATTGAATGATCTAGATGTCAATGTAGATTTTAATTTTTTTTTTTAAAAACTGAAATATCGAGTTTAAAATTTGGGCCATCCGATTTCAATTCAGTTGCTACCGACACACTGACTTTATGAATGCGACGATTGCTGACTGCAACAAATGCTAATAGCTTGAGCCGATGAGATGATAAAATGGTTATTATTTTCCTCCTTTTGAAAACATTTCATAGATTAATAAAACACTGGTGCTAGTTTCACCGTTGTTTCATTTTTTTTCAATTACAAGTTACCTGAACTTAATTTAAACATAAGTGATCGCCGTGAATTAAATTCAGTAACCTATTTGGTGTAATAGAAAAAAATAGGTGTGAAATAAGTATCCAACAAACTCTTCTAGACCCTTAAGCAGATCTTTCGATGTCCATTCTACAGTTTTACCATGTTTCGATATGCCTTTACCAAGAATAAAATTATAAGTATCCAACAACAACAAACAGTATGACTTCACAATTTCAAAATCAGAAATCAAAAGTTTGAAATAATAGGAAATGAAATTGTCAATCCACCACTCGCATTATCAAATTATTCTCCACAGTCAAGCAAATGCAACTTCAAACTCCACCGTTCGAAAGGAAT
Source organism: Cicer judaicum (assembly GCA_037974835.1). NCBI lineage: Eukaryota > Viridiplantae > Streptophyta > Magnoliopsida > Fabales > Fabaceae > Cicer > Cicer judaicum. The sequence goes on along the minus strand of JBBPBS010000235.1, from coordinate 1,688,826 downwards.
GTGATTAATAAGGAATATAAAATGCCAGTAAAACGAAAAATCGACATCTTACTCGTGACTCAAAAAGTTATTCACCAGCATTCAAAATCAACAAATTATGCAAAAAGATAAGGAAATTTGATTCCAATAAGGATTATGACACCTTATTATAGCTCGAATGGACAACAATGTACGGCATAATTCAGATAGAAACAAGAAAACAACAAAATGCAGAATCTTATTATGTAATATCATATAGTAGCAAAAATGATATAACAATACCAGATAACCAAGATCACTAGCAAGTTCAATGACACTTTTTCTAGTGATTCCAGAAAGTATGGTTCCATTGATAGCAGGAGTTGAAATTATTTTTCCCTAAGAAATTGAAACCCAAGTTAGATTGACCAGTTGCAAGCAAATATAGTCGATTATATTAGAACTTCTTGTACATTTTCTTTTCGTCACTAATAACATATCGAGTATTGAAACAAACATAAGAAAACAACACATCTTACCTATCTTTATAACGAAAATGAAAAAGAGAAATGATTTGAATAATACCTTAGCAGTGAAAATGTTACAAGAAGAGACTTCCTCCAAATTTTTCTTGTTGACTAAATCAAGGTATAAGACATCTGAAAATCCTCTGCTCTTGGCTCTACTTTGTGCCATCAAGACCTACATGCCAAAACAAGTAGTATTATGTTATTAAGTATTTAACACTAATACCGTTTTATCCAATATCATGTTCAGATAGAAATTCTAAATTCATATATGATAAACTACAGTGAAGTATGTATGATGTGGTATAATCTTTGTAGCACCAACATTTACGATCGAAAGCATATAAGTTAATATATTGATTACATTCAATTAACTCATTTTTTCGAATTATTATTGGTGTCGGCCTATCAATATTGTATTCAGTATCCTTGCTTTATAAGGTACCACATTAAGTACATAAGTTAAAAGTTGAAGTAATTAATAGTGATTAAACGACATAACATTAATTAAAAGCATAAAACATAAGAAATTGATATCGGTGCATAATTAGAAATGGTTTTAACGCTTCTGGTGTCGCGAGTAGAAGCACGGTTAAAATCCTCTTTGACGTACAAATTAAGTGATACAAAACCCTCCTTGAAATAGTTATGAATAGGGGAAACATATATGAGAAAAGTGTCTTCAGGTGAAGGGGCCAAACCAAGAAGAGGCCTAAGGTACAATGATGATTTACCAGTTATTCAGCAAAATCATTCATGATACCAATTATATCCTCAGACTTGAACTACACAAAATAAACACCAATACATCACAAATAAGAATAGATCAACTAAACTTCAAATAGATATGCATCTCATGAACATTATGTATCAATCACACATGAAAAAAATGTAGCATATTAATTAGATGCAATATATAATCAAAACGACACAGTTTCAATTCAATTTCACTGCTGAGGAACTTCATTTGCATGTGGATCATTTTATAATCTCAAACAAGTTAATAACAGTAGTCACTGTTAGGTTAATTTACAATCGCAGTGAACAGAGATCGGTGAATCTAGAATATTCCTTAGGAAATGAAACCACCAAAATTAAATGATTAAGTAAGCGATGAATCGCGAAAGGAACATATCGAAATTAAATATAAGAATGAGATCGAATGATGATTATGAAGAGAATTGAAAACCTGAGGGAAATTGTGACTCTGATCCCAAACGCTACCGTCTTGACCGAGGATAGCAGCAGAAGTGAGGTGGTTACCTTCGATGTCACATAGAAGGTGATCATCGACGTACACTTGTCACGAGATGATGAGATTTTCTCGAGAAAATTGAAGAGACTTTCTGGAGAGTGTTTGGGTGCAAAGAAAATGGGTTTGAGCAAAGAGTTGATTCTGCATTGAAATCACATATATTTTTTTAAATTAGTATTAATTTAGATGGGAATATTTGTACGAATATTTGAGTTTTTTTATTCAATTATAATGTATTAATATTAAATAAGAATAAGTGACATTCTGTTTGTAGCTAAAAAATTTTAAAAAATAATTATGATTTATTAATATTAAATAAGAATAAGTGACACTCTATTCATAGCTAAAAGTAATTTTAGTGACAAATAAGGAAATATCACTAAATGTTGAGTGTCACAGTAGATTTTTTTTGTAGTGACATATTACTATATGATTCTTTAAATACATGAACACAATAGTTCTAGATTCAATATTTTCCTAAACGGAAAACAAATCTTACAAATAAACAAACAATCATTGATTTCACATTGTCCAAAATTAATTAATCAAATCTTTATTTCATATACTATCAAAGTGAATCTTAATATTTTGAGATTCGTTATTAAACGCTATTTAAAGACAATAAATCTAACACAATTAATATATGATAGCCAGATATATATTAAATTTGTATGTGCCTCATGTCTCACTAAAAGAAAACTTTGATTAAATACAAAATTTTGTGAATCTATTAAATTTTCAAATACAAAAGATAAAATCAATTGGCATTCAAATATATAAAAGCATAAATATATATTTTTAAAGGCTATAATTATAAAACGTTAATTAAAACTTTAGCATATTCTTAAAATTTTCTACGGGAAGAATTCCCTCAAAACATTAAAAAAGTTTATTAATAATATATGTATATATAAATAATAAATATTTAAATACTATATTAATTTTTATTAAAATTTAAAATATAAAGATATTAACTAAAGAAATAAAAGTTGCCATTCTAAAAAAAAAACAAGAAATGGGAACCTCTTTCGTTCTCGTCCAAAGAAAAAGGTCACAAACATATTAAAAACAAAATGAAATAGAAACACTTGCTTCTATTCACACAGTCGTCTCTGTTCTTTTGAAACCCATCTCTCGCGAGGACGTGAGATTCATTGAAGATGATGCCTTTGATTTCTATTCATGCCATCATTATTAATCCTTTATTTTGATATAGTTTCTGAATAGGTCTTTTATTTGATTTTTCCAATTAGATCCTTTAAGTAGCGTATTATTTACAACTTAACATTTTATGTTATTGTTCCTTTACAAAAATAATCTTTTATGATAGTTTCATTAAAAAAAATGTCACATATCCATTACAATATTAATATAATGATGTTGATATGATAAATTATAAAAGTAAATAATTTTTATATTGGTCCTTTATGTTTTGAAAACATACACTTAAAGTCTTTTAAGTTTAACTAAATTTTTGTTCAGACTCAATATTCATCTTTTACCTCTTTATCATATTCATTTTCACCATCTTCCTCTTTCACTTCATCTTTAAAATATCTAAAACAAAAAATTTGTAATTCCAATAACAAAACTCAAAATATCAACCATGTGAATAAGAGAAATATAAAGCAAAAAAATCCAACATTCCAACAAGAGAATATACAAACAGCTCATGTATATAAAGAGAAATCCATTAAAAATATATAAATGAATTGTTCGTACATTTAATATCTAAATAAAACATAAATATACGAACAACTCATTTATATTTGATCCATTTCCCTGATTTACGAACAACTTTAGAATTAAAAATGTTTGTACATATATGTTTGATCAAATTCTCATATGTACGGACAATTTTTTATTCTTGTACAACTCACATGGTCGTTTTGAGTTTATTTTATTGAAATTAAAAATTTTGGATTTTTTATTTTTAAAAAATGAAGTAGAAAAGGAAGATGGTAAAGAAGAATATGATGAAGATTTTTGAATGATTAATTTGAAAATCATTTACTTGTATAATTTGTCATATCAACATTGTTATACACACATTAACATTATAACAGACACATGACATTTTTTTTAACAAAACTAACCAGTGACGAGTCTTGTACAAAATATTGAGGGGGAGCCGGAGAGCGATAAATATTAACTAAAATATTATAATTGAAATTCTTAAAATTCATATAGTTTTTTTTAGAGTATTACACTATTCATACATAATAGACAAGTTGAAAAAAATTTGAATTTCAATTCCCACAAGTTTTACGATTTTCACAAGTCACACAATTTTCACAATTCACACAAGTTTTTAGAATTTCACACAATTCAATCAAATAAAATATATCCATTTTATAATTCATCTTTGTCAAAAAAATTCTTCGTACAAAATGCATCAATTTTTTTTATATTTAAATATCTTGTCACTCTTAAAAAAATACACATAATAATTAAAACAATTCACAATTAAAAAATAATATCACATTATATCATATATCAATCGACATTAGTTAGTTTATGAGATTAGTTAGTTTATAATTCGATATTAGGTAGTTTATCTATATTTAGAATTTGTTGTATTAATTTTATTATATTTTACTGATATAAATTTTAAGAGAGTACAAAACATGTATAAGAGAGGTACATAGGTGGAGAGAGAGGTACATAGGTGGAGAGGGGAGAGGAAAAATACAATACCAATTTATAAATTTAAGTATATTTTAATAATATATATTGTTATTATATATATATATATAAAATAATTGATAATATATTGTTAATATATATATATATATATATATATAAAGAATTTTAAATAGATAAATGGCGACTTGGTGCTCTCAAGAAGGTCTGTCACTTAAACTAACGAAAAAAATATTTCTGCTCCTAAAAAGTTAAAAAAACATTCTTGCGACAATAACATAATATTAAGGTTGCAAACAAAGTCTCACTTAAAGGACAGAAGAAAAAACTAATTTTGCTTTTAATTATACATTCATTCGTATAATAAATTAGAAGCATTTAATCAAAATAAATAAATTTGAAGCACTAACTATTACATTGTATTAATTAAATTTAAACATTTAACACTAATAGTACATATCACAATTAAATCCTTACCAATAATATATTAAATAATGCAAGCTTGCCTTTGGTTTTTAAATATAATAAACAAAGACCTGAATTTATAACAAATATTAATGTGGTGAAGCTGTTGCAGTTTCCACCTTTAGTTTTCACGCACGCGAGTTCATTCACATGGCGTGCAACTTCTGTTTTTAAATATAAATTAAAAAATTGTATGATTAGCATTGACCCAAGCCAGTTCAGAAACACCGCGGAGTCACCGAATTTATTCGGGTTTAGAGATGGAGAACAAAATAAACAATACCATGACTATAGCACAAAAGAATGGGCCAATTCGTGATGAGTTTGAGTTTGATGGTTGTATTGCTAAAATTTCAAAAGATTTGACATCATTGGAAATTGATTCTTTAGGAAAAGTAACATCTACATGTTCTTCTTTTTCTCCTTCATCAATTAATCATAGACTTGCAGCTGATCCATTAAGTGACATGTCTTCTTTGGTTCAACAACATCAAAAAAAGTACTATTATTTATCTATCTCTTTAATTTGTTTTACATTTATTACCATTGTTATTTGACTTATTTCTAAGGTTTTGTTTTTTAACTTATGCATTTGCTTAAGTTTGTATCTTTTGATGTTGGTATATATATAGAAGAAGGGGGCTTTCAAAGTTCTATAATGGAAGGTCAAGGACTTTCACTTCATTAGCAAATTTGACAGGCTTGGAGGATCTTGAGAAGCCAGAGAATCCTTATAATCAGATATTAAAGTTATGCAACCACTATAGAACAGAGTCATTTACTTAACTCAACCACTGTTCCTAATCAAACTGCTTTCATTGCTTCAATGATATTATTTTGTGTTTTTTGTTTAATCATTGAAGAAGGGAGAAAGGGAGGAAAAGTTTATAATTTTTTATATTGGATTATAGAAAGGAGGGTGTGTTAGATTAATATTTTAAAAGATTATTTTTATATAAAAAATATCTTGCAAAATTTAAAGATGATGTAGGAATTTAAATAATTTGTAAGATTTTTTAAGAATATTTTTTAATCAAGATTTTGAGGTTTGGATATTAAATAATTTATATCACAACAATTAGTAGATATGATTAATTTTCATAAATTGACTTTGCATATAGTAATAAATTGATATTTTGCTTTAAAGTTTGTTTCTAAACAAAAATACTATGCAAGTTAATTATAACGGGGAAATGATATAAGTATCTGCAATAGTTTTGTTTCCGAGCAAGTCTTGCAAGGTCACACAAAGAGACACTTTTTTAATAACGAAAAAAAATATATTAAATATGCTTTTAGTTTCGATCTTTCAAATTTAATCCTTCAAAAAATTTATTTACTTTTATTTCTTATTTTGATTTTACAAAGACTTTTTTGAGGGACTTAAATTATCAATTTTTTATAAAAAATTTTCAAAATAGGAACAAAAAGTAAATAAAAAGAAATTGTAGAAACTGAAATATAGAAGAAAAAAAATTATATTGACTAAAAATAAAAGTTTAAAAGTTTGTAGAGAATAAAAATTTATTTAACTCTAAAACATTGATTTTATTTTTTGTTAATGTTTAATGTTTTTTGTGTGTCTAACTATTATGCATTTGATCTTCTAAGCATGCAAGACTAACTCTTTGTGCCCTTAATTTAGATATGTTCTAATTAAAAATGAATCAATACGCTATTTGAGTGATTTTATTTATAAACAAGAATACCTACTTTTACACTTGTTAAAAATAGTAGTTAAGTGCATCAATTATTATCGACATATTATCGACATATGTGAAAATACTAATAAATTTACTAATCTACTCGTAATAATATTATAATGGTATCTCATCACAACATTTGTAAATAATATTTGGTATTTTTGAACTAATATTGTTAATTGTAGTTTAATTAATTGATATTTTTGAATTAATTTTGTTAATTGTAAATAATAATATTATTAATTGTAGTTTAATTATGTGGACAATTTAGAAATCAAGAAATGAGGCGATTTTTCGGTCGCATGTTTTGAATGTAAATCTTATTATTGAGCATGTCAAACTTTTAACATGGAGGTGGATCAAATTGCATGTAAGAAAATTTTGTTATGGGTGTAACCAATGATACTCCCAACCGTTAGAGTGTATTGATATCGCTTGTGGTTATTTATTTTACTTCTAGTTGAAGAAATTTAGTTAGTATTTTTACTTTGTTTTGATCATATTGTAGAAACATTGTAAAATTTCTTTTGTTTTTGCTCTAAACACTTCTTGTGCTTCGAACGTTTCTTGAATATATTTATTTTTTGCTTGTGAAAAAAAATTAATTGATATTTTCTTATATTTGAATCTGAAAGAGTATTATTTAGCAGAGAAATGCCATTCATTTAAAAGACAAATTATATTAAAAAAGCATTTAATTTTCACAACACCATATATTTGAATATTTTCTCCCAATAATTGTTAGAACATAGTGATGATAAATTGTGTAATATAAAAAAATTGAATACACTCACTATTATTGAACTATCAGTAAAATACTCTAGAGTAATGATTTTTTAAACTAATCACATTTTAACTTTTAACTCACTATTAGGGCTTAATTTCCTCGTCTTCCATCCTTTCGAAAATGCTCAGCACGTCTCTTTCATTCTTCTTACCATAATACCCTTCTAGAACACCTTACAACCCAAACACTCTAGGATTTAAAAACCATTATGAGATAAGAGTGTGAAAGGCCGACGTTTTTGTATGTAACCAATTCCGTGTTAGAATTTTAATATGATCTATTATCATTGTGATTGTAAAATTTCAATGATATTTTATTCTAAATCTTAAATATATTTAAATTTAAATCGAAATAAAATCATTTAAACATATTTAGATATATTATTCTAACACTACTCCTTCATCATGTGTATCTCATTTGAATCTCATGTTGGAAACTTAACTTTTTTATGTTTGATGCTTGATTTCTTCTTAGTACATAGATTAACTTTTTTATGTTTGATGCTTGATTTCTTCTTAGTACATAGATTATAATTCTTCAACATCTTTCTTGAATGAGATCAAATCAAAAGTTGACTTGAATTTTTTTTCTTAGAATTCATCTTTTTTTGATTAGCTTCTTTGTACCTTAGCGGTTCAATGGTCCAAACATTGCATTTTTTTATGACTTTTAGGTGGATTTACACCTATATGTTTATTCTCTTTCTTAACATGAAATTTCTTCAACACACGCATCTTAATTTTTTTCTTTGAGTTTATATCTTTCTATTTTTCTCTTTTATATCAATTGTTAATTCTTCATCAAATCTAAATCAAATATCTTGCCTTCCATATGAGTTGTGATAATTTCTTTTTATTTTGACCTTTAATCACGCAACTTTTATGTTTAAATAATACTATGTAGTTTTTATCCAACAATGTACCAACACTTAAAACATTTTGATCAATTTGAGGAACATATAAAACATTGGAAATTAGTTTCAAACATGTGTGACTACTTAAAACATTTTGATCAATTTGAGGAACATATAAAACATTGGAAATTAGTTTCAAACATGTGTGACTTTTAATTTTAATTGTTTCAATGCCTTTTACTTCAATGTGTGCTCTATTTCCAATTTTGACAGTGGAAAATAACAGTTATATTGGGTTCTTTAAAAAGACATCAATCATTAAATTCATTTCTTCAAAACCACACATAAATGAGTTAAATTCATTTTCCACAAAACACTCATCAATATCACCAAAAACCCAACTCTAAAATTTCATCCATAAAAGCATTAAATTCATTTCCCCAAAATCTACACTTCAACCCTAACAAATTTCTTTTACCACCCAACCACATATAAGTCTCTAAATGCAAACTAAAAGTTTGGAAGGAGCCCTTACCTTAACGTTAGCTTTAACGAGCGATTACGGTACCGTGAGTAATTCTGACAAAAACTCTGTTTGCGATGTCGCTTCCAAATTTAGTTCACTAGCACCGTAGCGTGGAGGTGACCAACTTTCCCTTCTATCTCTTGGCAAAATGAAGCTTATATCTATAAGAGAAATGGAGTTTTGTGTTTGACGGTTTTGAAATCACTAACACCGTTTTCAAATCCGAGAAGAAGAATGAAGCTGAGAAATCCTTGCTTTCTTAACCACCAAGGCTTGGGTTTCTCTTTTTGCACAACAAGAAAACATGAATTTCGTGAGGGCCAAAAGTCCTCACAAAGGGGAAAAAACAGCCACAAAGGGAGCATTTGTGGCGGCCTTAGGCAGCCACAAATAAGGTGGTCACAAACCTTTGTGGCGGCCAAAACGATCACAAAGTGTGAAATGTACGTTGTCCTTTGTGAGGGCTTTTGGCCCTCACAAAGGGGAAAAAATAGCCACAAATGGAGCATTTGTGGCGGCCTTAGGCAGCCACAAATAAGGTGGTCACAAACCTTTGTGGTGGCCAAAACGGTGACGAAGTGTGAAATGTACGTTGTCCTTTGTGAGAGCAAAAGCCGTCACAAACACCTGCCTTTGTGAGGACATAGGCCGCCACAAATGTCTCACTTTGTGCGGGCATAAGCCACCACAAAAGACAAGCTGATTTTAAAAAGTTAAGCCTTTGTGAGGGCCCAGGCCGCCACAAATGCTTCCCTTTGTGAGGGTTTAGGCCGCCACAAAATATTAACTATATTAAAAAATTAATTTTTTAAATTCAAAATTAATACTTTTTTATAATATTATAAATAATAAATTAATATGAATATAAATTTAAAATTTAAATTAAAATTACAATATTATAATTAAATTTAAAATATAATATCAATAGAAATTAAATTTTATATATAATAAACTAACCTGTATATAAATTAAAAATATAATACTACAATTTAATTATCATTTAAATTAAATTAAAAATATAATATTTAAATTATAATTATAATTAAAGATTAATTTAAATTATAATTAAATTAAAATTAAATTTAAAAATTAAAATAACTATTATATATAAAATATAATATTAATAATAATGAAAGTAATTACTATCAAACCAAATAAAATATTCCAAAATTAATAAATAATGTCTTACATACCCAAAATTTAACAGACAATAATTAATTAGGACAAGATAAATATGTGTTCATACAACCCAAAAATAAAATTATGAAAATATTCAAATTACATCAATCCTCATAATAATTCCTCTGATCAGCTCCACTCCCACCATCATTATTTCCTGCAATGTTACCCGATGACATAAGTCCCTAAAAAATATTATTAATTTGTGTTGGAGGAGACATCATGATTTGAAATTGGATTTCATCTTCAATTGCACCACCACTACTCGAAGAAGGAGCCCTAGCTGGTTGAGGTTGATTTAAATATGGTCTAATCAAGACAACTGTTGGCATAGTTGGTCGGTATGCAGTTTGATGATCTCGTTGAGATGGAGGAAGTTGATGTGAAGATGACGGAACATGCTGATAATTATGAAAATATTGTTGTTGCTGAAACATTGGCTGCTGTTGTTGCTGGAAGGCAGAGTTTAGAGAATCTTGGTGTTGCTGTTGGAAATTTGGAGGCAGTTGCTGCTGTTGGGAGTATTGAGAGTAATTTTGTTGCTGCTGGAATAGTGGTTGTTGATGCAAGTATTGAGGCCGAGGCGGGAACTGCTGATGAAACACAAGAGGAAATGAAAATTGTTGTTGTTGTTGAAACTGTTGCTGCTGCTCTAGAAACTTTTGTTTCCATTCCTCATTCAATTTATCAATTGCTGGTTGTATCAGCTGTTGTGTCTTTTCTTCTTGCTCACTTGTCCATTGCTCCTTTAACTAGTCAAGATTATCTATCAATGAATGATGAGATCAATTCGTACTAGCATAAGAAGAAGACGTCTCAGTCTGAATATAGCCGGTTGGACCTTTCACAAAGGTTGATGATAAACTACCGGCACCCAGCACACGCCCTTTGTACTTGCCACCACTAATGTTCATAAAACTTGTTGTCTCATATTGTTTCCGCTGCACTGGACCATCTCGCTGAGCAGGAGGAAGAGTAGCTTGATGATCATCCCATTCTTTCATGACTTGTTGAAGTTGTTCATATATAAAAAATTAAAAAATTAAAAATTAAAATAGTTAATAATTAATATATAATAATTTAGAGGTCTAATTAATATATAATAATTACCTGAATCATTTTTGATAATCCATTAGTATACTCATTTGTTTCAGGATTAACATGAAGATAACGATGTATATCTGCCTGAGTTACCTCCCTTCTAAGTTGCTTTTCCTAAAATATTAAATTAATGTCAAGTTTATAAGTTGGTGAAATATGATGATTAATTGAATATAAATTAATAGATATATATTATAAATAGTAATTACCATATAATATTTAATTTCTCCTACAGACATGGAACCTCCCTTATGAGTACTAGTACCCCTCTCAGATGCTCTATTAATCTTTGTTTTTTTCTCTCTTCTGTTTGTAAGCATTTGTGTTCCATTTCCTCCACAAAGCACTCTAAACATTTTCACCAATCCAATTAGGCCGTTTTTCTTCGCCGTTATTACGTGCGTAAGCCAACATAGATGAGAGATGCTTGGAAAAGTGATGGTCAAAAGAAGCCAAAACTGCGGCATCATGCTCTCTTTTCCTAGTACATTTAGTCTGTTGTTTGTTTAAATTTTAAAAAATATTAAAAATATAATTCAATTAAGCAATGAAATGTATAATTAGTAATTAAATAAGTTAATCTAATCACTTACTTTTAAACAATGTAAAAATTGATCAACTTCGCTAAATTGAGGTGTTTTATCCTCTTTTATCTCACCCCAAGACAACCATAGTTTTTTATATTTCTCTTGTATGAATTCCGCAATTGTCTTTGAAGATGATTTAAAAGGAAGATTTCTTCAAAGTTTACATGCAAATTAAATATAAAAATGAATTAATAAAATAATGTAACATGCAATAATGAAATATTTAACAATCATAGCTTACATACCCATCTCCTTCTGAAATGATGACAATGCGGTTGTAGCAATCAACACATCCGAGTTCCATTATTTCGTCTATGGTATAAGGCTCCACGGGGACCTCAGGATATAGAGGAATAGCTCCACCACTAGTACCAATTGTCGGCATCGGCATGAGAGGTGGTCATTAACAACACGTGGTTTAACAATTTTTTTTTTGCCACGTGATGTTTTGGATATTCCTCGTATTCCCACCGTTCTCATTCCTCTTGATCCTTCTGATCCTCCTACTCCTGACACTGAAGCCATGTCTATATATATATATATATAATATATATATGTGTGTATGTACAATTAACATAAATTAATAATGAAATATACATAAATAAATTGTAACACTCACATAAATAATGAAAAATATATATATATAAAGTGTCGTTCATATTTCACATTACAATATATAATATTATATATATACACACACATATAATGCATAATTAATTAATTGTCTTCGTCATCGTCATGATCGTCGTCGTCATTTGATGAGTGAATTAAGTCACTGCTTTCATCATTCTCTAATTCATCTATTTCTTGTTCATCAACTTCTTCTCCAATGTTTGACTCATGACAAAGTTGACTAATAGTCTCATCTCCAATTACATGATAAAAATTTGACATTCCATCCATTTGATATGCAACTTCTTCATTTTGACCTGCTTCAACTTTTTCTATCCCACTCGTTGGTCTTGTTTTGATTGCAGCACACCAACCTTGTTTGCTTCTGACAGTTGATGGATAAGGAACATAATACACTTGTCTTACATTATGGGCTAGGGAAAATGGATCAAAATGTGGATATTTTTTGCTCATACGAATGTCTACAGTATTGGATATCAAATTGATCTTAGTCAATTTGGTAAATATGCTCAATTATGCCACAGAAATCTTCTACTACACCACTATCAGACACACTTTTCATACAAACTCCACTATTAATTGTTTCCTTTCCTTCGTTCCAAGATTCAATGTGAAATTTGTATCCATTGACGTAATAGGTGGGCCATTCTTTGAAACTTCTACTCGGGCCCATAGATAAGTGCCTCAAGTGGATGTTGATAGGAGTTTGTTCTTCGAGATGTACTTGTTGTTGAAACCATAATGGGAAATTTGAATGTATATCAACAGATGATTGTCCCTTAGTTAAAAATGCCCTAATCGATGACCATGTATATGGTGAATATCAATTTAATCATATAAATATAATCAAATAGAAGAGAAATTTAAAATGTACTCAATGTATTGTTTCACTTCAGTGTAGTTAATCATAACGTGAACATGTGCTGCATTAAATACTTTGTCACTTGGCCAAAAAATTAGAAAATCCCTACCAGCATGATGACCAGACAAGCAAAAAACTGATAAAGCATGCGGATGACGTATAACACTATCAATAGCATTTCTTCCGTTAACTGGTGACAACGTTTCTTTGTTGAAATAATGAGAACAAAAGTGTGTTGTTTCATGGTGTAGGTAAGATGAACAAATTGAGCCCTAAACTCTAGCTTTGTTTTTCACCGACCTTTTTGAATAACCCATGAACCTATAATATACAAAGAGATGCACAATAAGCTCCATCTATATATATATATATTTCACCTTTCAAATGGATACATCCATCTATACTGAACTGGTCCACCAAGCCTAGCTTCACTTGCAAGATGCACTGAGAGATGCTCCATGGAATCAAAAAACCCAAGAGGAAATACTTTCTCCAACTTACATAGAATGATCGGAATGTCATTTTCCATCTTGATGAGATCTTTATCAATGAGTGTTGAAGAACATAAATTCTTGAATTATTGACTCACTTCAATAAATGGGTTCAATACATGTGTCGGTAAAGCACTAAAGGCAATATGAAGTAAGCACTCTAATAATATATGACAATCACGACTTTTCATCCCATGCATCCTCCCATTTTCCACATCAGCACGTCTTGCCAAATTAGAACAACAACTGTCAGGCGTCTTCAGCTCTTTGATCCAACAATAAACAGATTTGGCTTGATCAGTAGATAAAGTGTAATTCGCTCGAGGTTTTAGGGTAAATCTGGTTGTTTGCAATATATACCTATGTCTTTTCTAGCTTTGTCATTATCTTTTGTTTTCCCTTTCACATTCATCACAATATTAAATATGTTATCAAAGAAATTTTTCTCGATATGCATAACATCGAGATTATGTCTCAAAAGATTATCTTTCCAATACGGTAGATCTCAAAAAATACATCTTTTTGTCCAATTGTGCCATTGTTCGTAACCTTGTGGTTTACAAGCCACACCATTAACAACATGTACTTTTGACATATCTTTTACTTTATTCCAAACTTGTTATGATGTAAATTTAAGCGGGGGTCCTAGACTTTTTGCATAGCTCTTCATAAATGAAGCTTTGTTTCATCTAAATGCATGATGAGCAGGTAAAAACCTACGATGCAAGTCAAACCATGATGCCTTCCCGCCAAATTTTAAAGTAAATGCTTTTGTATCTTCCATACAAATATGACAACCTAATTTACCATGGGTGCCCAATCCTGACAACATCCCATAAGCGGTGAAATCATTAATGGTCCACATCAATGCAGCTTTCATCATAAAATTTTCTCTCCGAGCAATATCATATGTCAAGACAGCATTCCACAACTTCTTCAAATCATCAATCAAAGGTTGTAAAAAAATATCAATACCAGTTGTAGGATTAGAAGGATCTAGTATCACAACAGCTAAGAACATATAATGTTTAGACATACACATATTAGGAGGAAGATTGTAAGGAGTAACAATAATCGACCAACAAGAATAAGGAGTAGACGACGCTTGTATGTAAGGCGTAAATCCATCTGAGGATAATCCAAGTCTTACATTGCGTAGATCTGACGCAAAATCAAGATGCATTTGATCAAAGTGTTTCCATGCCTGACCAACAGACGAATATCGCAACTCACCTGAATTTCTTCTATTCTCATAATGCCACCTCATTTTTCTTGTAGTTTGTATTGATGCAAACATTCTCTACAATCTTGATACAATAGGTAGGTAAGACATTGCTTTCCTTGCAATTGATTTTCCCCTACTTACCCTAGAGTTATTCTTTTGGTGATACCTTGGTTTTTAACAAAACTTGCATTCAACTAAGTTAGCATCATTCATATCAAATTCATTGTCATAATACAACATGCAACCTTTAACACAACAATCAATCCTCTTGTCACCTAATCCTAACTTTGACACTAACCGTTTAACTTCGTAATAACTTTGCGGCAAACCATCTCTAACAGGTGTTGCGTCTAGCATCATTTTAGTTATCAAATTCAAAGCTAAATCAGGAACATGAAATTGAGACTTTAGAACTAATAGTCTAATACACATTGATAACTTTGAGTTTGGAGATCCTTCAAACAACGGTTTATGTAACACCCCGATTTTTAACAGTGCGAGTGTATTTGTTTTTTAAAACAAAACAAAGAAATAAAACAAAAAAACTAAAGAAGAAAATACTTTTGGATAAATATTTAAGTCGTAACACAATGGCAAAAGTCAACAATATTTACAAACAGCGGAAATAGTTTTTGAAACAAAATCCAAAGTATTTAAATAGAAAAATACAACGGGGCTATGAGACCTATCAGACATAGCTCATACCCTTGGAGTATTCTCGACAGACACCTGCATAAAAGCACTGCCCCAAGAATCACTACTTTCCCCACATCACATCAAAATGTTGAACAAATTAAAAGAAAAAGTTATCAGACAATTTAAGCATAGATACAATCTTCCAAAATGAAATAAATACAACCCCAAGAGAAAGACATCTAGTCCTTATACAACCACTTAATGTGATCATGCTACAAAACTACACCACCCTGGTGATCTCCACGCGCCCCGCAAGATCCTCCTAACACTGCTTTGGTCAAGTATGACTAACTACTTTCCCATCTCTAGAGTACTAACCGGTAGGATGATCTTGGTTCTTATCTGAGGGCAAAACCCAGATTTCCACAATAATTATAAAGGTCACTAACCGAAATCAACAAACATCACATAACAAAATTCTTATATTTTGAAATGCTCAAAAGAACCTTTCGTCTTATCATACTCCTCGAAAGGGTTTTCATATGTCTAAAAATGCATAAACAATGTTGGAAAATGAAGTTTTAACAAACTACACTGTTGTAGCCGAATACAATTGAGAAAATGCAGATTTTTAGTTCTAAAATGGCTTTGAATCAATCAACACTTCAAACATTAATATTATCAATTATGAACACATAATTAACACCAAATCAATCTCCACAAATTCACACCTCAATCACACCTCGAATATTCATAACATCAATTATGAACACATAAGCACATAAAAACTTAATCAACCCAACTTCACAACTCTAAGCAATTACGACAAATCACAACAAGAACCGAATATGTATATACAATCATCATAATATAACAAACATGACTCGCGTGTCAAGCACCCTAATGCAATGCGTATATGCCAAAAATGCATGAATTACCGAAATTCGAACCAAAACCCTCCTCGAAGGGCGTAAATCATAATTGTACAGCCTCTCATAGACCAGTACTAATTAACGAGGTGCCACCTATCACGGGTCAGCACGATTTACTAAAAAACGTAAATCGTAAACGTACTGCCTATCATAGACCAATACTGTTTACCGAGGTGCCACCTATCACGGGTCAGCACGATTTACTAACAAGCGTAAATCGTAAACGTACCGCCTATCACAGACCAGTACTGTTTATCGAGGTGCCACCTATCACGGGTCAACACGATTTACTAAAAATGTGTAGTCTATCACAGACCTACACGACGCAAAAATCCCCGCAAGGATAAGATGAACCAATAGATCATATGACATCATCTCATGGCCTATCACGGTCACCACTATCACCATGGCCCCATCGCAGCTACCATGTACTATGAAATGCATGAACATACTCTGACTCTTTTAACCACAATCATTAAGTAAATGCAGCTATTAAAAGATTTCCCATTTTTAATACTCATTTAACACTAATGATTTTTCAAACACAACACAAAGCATACTCAAACATATTTATCCACACCAATTAAAATTTCCACAACCACACATAAATCACATCTCCAAAATTCCAATCACACCTAAATTGAATTAAATTTATTTTCCACCAAGTCACACATAAATTTCATCTAAAAAATTCATAATATTAATTATGAACACATCAATTTCACCTAACATAAATCACCAAAATTTCCAAACATTAATCACCATATTCAATCTCTAAAATTTTTAACCATAAATCACCACAACAACATTAATATATCAGAGTTCTCCCCACCGCTAACTCGGTGCCAACGGTCTCGATTCCTTTTCGAGACTCAAGGAGCTAACTACATAAACATGAATATTTATAACAACTTGTTCACAATAAAACTAATCCAAACACAACAAAATTACCAAAATTAAATATTTCTCACACACCAATGTTTTAAAACCAAATAATCTATATTATTTACTTAAAACAAAATAAAACAAATATCGTCAAAATTTTCCATACACACATTCAACTATTATAGCACCGAAATTTTTGAGTTAATAAAATACTCTAACCTTCTTTTCTTTTTAAACTCAATCAAAGAGTAATTTAAAGAGTAACATTTTAAACTCTAACCATTTTTAATTTCAATCTATCTTTTTGCTCAAACTCTTTAAGTTAGTTAAAATTTGAACTTTTTCACAACTTTAACAACGCTAATTTTTTAGTAAAATTTCAATTTCAGTTCAAACTCATTTATTTGAAAATAACTCATTACGTAACTCAAACTCATCAAATTTAATTATCGTCAATTCACACCAACAACAATCAATTCAATTCCACAACACACATGTAACACTTCAATTAAATTTCAAGAATTCAAACATAATTCACCCAATTTCAAAACTCCACATCTTTACACATAAACCACCAAATTTCATAAATTCATTTTCTACAAAATCCACAAATAAATCACATCTAAAAAATTCATAATAATAATTATGAACATATAAATCACACCAAACATGAATCACCACAAACCACACCTCAAATTTAAATTCCACTAAATTACACATAATCACATTAAATTAATTTTTCACAAAATCACACCTCAAATACATCAAATACATCAAATTTCTTTTCCACAAATTCACAAATAATGTCCTAAATGCAAACTAAAAGTTTGGAAGGAGCCCTTACCTTAACGTTAGCTCTAACACGCGATTACGGTACCATAATTAATTCTGGTAAAATTTAAGTTCGTGATGTCGTGTCGAAAACTAGTCCACTAGCACCACATCGTGGCAATGAGCAACTTTCTCTTCTGTCACTTCTTGAATGAAAGCTTAGATCTAGTAAATAAATGGGGGTTTGTGTTTTATGGTTTTAGTTTTGTTTTTAGAAAACAAAGGAAAGAAGGAGAAGAAGATTCATGAGGCCTTGCTTTCTGCTTTCTGTTTCTCTGTCCGGTTCCTTGCTTTCTTATCTTTATATATATACATACGTTACTTTTTTTTATATATATATACTTAAACTAATAATATATAATATATATATATATATATTATTAAAACCAAACTACAAATATCTAAAAATATCTTGATATTTTATAAAATTTCCATTTCATCCATCACTTCCCAAACCACTTTTTGTTAAAAATATCAACTCTCGTTGCAACTCAATTGACAAATACAATTTTCAGCAACCCGAGGTATTTTTAACAAAACCGTCTGGTATTAAATTTTTCGTAACCTATTTAAATTATTCTCTAACAAATAATTTAAATCCGGTCTCAAAATAAATATATTAAATCCGGCCTAAGCAATTTAACACCAAATACCCTAAAATCGCATAAATTAGAATTTAAAATTAAGGGTCTTACAATTTATTTGTCTCTTTCAAAAGACCATAAAATCTCTGAGCTTCTTCATTCGGAAGTCCCTCGGTATCGTCATATTGATCTTCATTGAATGACAAATTAACCCCAACAACATCCGAGATCATATCATTCATCACCTCAAAGTGTTGATAGTTATAATAATCTATACCTAACGTGTTAGTACTACTTGAAGGACCTATGTTATTCTCCACACATGTACTAGTATTAGGCGCCGCCGGAGACTCTTCCCCATGATTAGTCCAAATCCAGTAGTTAGGCATAAATCTATATGCATATAAATGCACTCTTATTTCATATTCATTTTTAAACCGTCTACATCGATATAAACAACATGGACATCTCATTCCCCATTCATCTTCGACAATTTTCTACACTCTCGCAAAATTGAGAAAGTCTTCAACCTTGATAGCAAAACGTTGTTTATGACCCTTCTTTCCAGGAAAATTTCTATCGTACATCCAACTACGGTATATATATATATATATATATATATCGATGTTTTATATATTAATTGTTTTATTTTTCAAAAGCTTTATATATAAATTTTGACAAACTTTATATGTCAATTAAGGGAGCATGCATTTGCAAACAATATCATAAATTATTATCAATACTTTAATTGTATAAACCAAAATAAAATTTTAAATGATATTTTTTTAATAATCAAGACTAACAAAAAATATCAAGACTATTAAAAAATAAACTATATTATGTATCAAAACTTATAACAAAAAATAATAATATCATCAATTTTAATAATATTTTTTTTAAATAGTTATATTAAAATCGATAAGTTTTACTTTATATGTCAATTAGGGGAGCATTAATTAAATTGCAAACAATATAATAAATTATTATCAAGACTATAATTATATAAACCAAAATAAAATTTTAAATGATGTTTTTTTAATAATCAAGACTAACAAAAAATATCAAGACTAACAAAAAATAAACTATATTATGTATCAAGACTTATGACAATTAATAATAATATCATCAATTTTAATAATTTTTTTTTAAACAATTGTTATATTAAAATCAATAAGTTTTACATGTGTTTCAATTTTTTATTTATCATATATCATCTAAAAAAAATAATTTTTATTTTCTTATAAATAAATCTATAATAACACATATTACTAATTAATCTATATTTTAAAAATAATATTAATATATTTATAATATCCCATATTTATTTATTAATCTAAATTTATAATATATAAAATACTAACTTGATGTCTGGTAGTGTCTGACTTGAAGCTTTCACGTACAGAGCTTAGAACTCTTTGAAGTAATTAACAACCAATGTCAAAATAAAAATTCAATAATATTAATTACATAAATAACTTCAAATAAAAAATAAAAATAAAAAACTAAATATATAATATAATATAAACTTACCAAAATTGAAGCAAACTTGCAAGAATATTTTTTGTAGAGAGAAAGTGGAGAGAAAATTTAGAAGAAGGGTTTAGAGAGAAGTTAGAAGTGAAAAATGATAAGAGGAGTGGAGTAATAATTTATATAGGATTTGGTTGATTCATTGTGGCGGCCAAAACAACGACAATGAGCAACGAAAAGTAGCATTTGTGGCGGTCAAAACGGTAAAAATGCAGGGAAATATCGATGTATTTTTAACAAAACTGCCCAGAATTAAATTCTTCGACAAAAGACTCACCGTACTTAATTTAATTCATTTATCGACGAATAATTTTAATCGGGGCATCAAAAGATATTTTTGGGCATTAAACTCACAAAATATCTATAATTTGGCTAAAAAGCCTCAGAGTTCAATACCAAAATATACTGAAATACATAAATTAGAATTTTAAAATATGGGTCTTACAATTTTTTTTTGTAAATTTAGAAATACTACTTAATTATATTAAAGTTTTTTTATTATATACATTGTTATGTTTAATGCACTTAAATATGTTTTGTGTCTGAATTTTTTAGATATTGAAATCAAATTTAAAAAAATGGTTTTCGTTGTTACTATTAGACATTAATGTAATGAATTTTTTACAAAAAAAAATTGCAAAGTTTAGAGACGGAATTAGTCACCAAAATTTTAATAAAAATAATAGATTCAGTCACAAAATCCTACCATAAATTGGGTGCTAATGACGTAGAAAATCAATTTAAAGTGGTTGCTAAATTGGTCTCAAAGATTGGTCACTAAATTAGTCCTTGAATTAAGTCATTAAATCGGTCACTAAATATCGGTCGTTGATTCAGTCGCAACAACTAGCGATTAGTGATTTACCAACTGAATTTAAATGGTCTCATATTTGATCGCTAAAAGCAATATCGACTATTTTTTAACAATAACGACTGAAAAATCAATCACTAAAAGCAAAATTTCTAGTACTAATATAATCCGAAATTATTTTTCTATTTTGAGAGGCATGATTCTAATGAAGACAGTTTGAGAGACGCCAACAAACAAACACGACTTTGCCTTTGCCTTCTTGATTTTTCTTTATTAATTTTTATCTGGGATACCATGGGATTTTATAGGAGCAAAGAAATATCGTAATCATCTTCTAAAGCTTCGTAAATATCTAATACCTCTAGGTATGCCTTCATTCTTATTGCCCAAAGATCATAACTTTCTCCATCAAAGATAGGAGGAATTTTTTTGAAAATTTTGAGTCGATTTCCATCTTCACAAGTCCTTATGAACCTTGGCTCTCATACCATTGACGGGGTTTTTTGTGTGTTCGTTTTGTGTTTGTATTTGCGGAATTAGGACCATATTCATATATTTTGTATGTGAAAAAATATATATATTGTATGTGAGGAAAAATTCTTAATTCTAAATTTTATTCATGGCTCTATATATAGAGTTAAATTGTAATATAAAAACGTATCATATTCCTAAATTAAAGAACAAATACTAAAAAAATTTAAATTATATATCCTAATTATATCTTATTCTAAATCTAAATCTAAATACAAATAAATAAAATCTTCTAAAGATATTCAGACATATTATTCTGAAAACAATGTGTATCATTAACCTCTTACAATTGCAATACCCCACGATATCACAAATTCGAAAAATCCAACAAGCATTCAAACTAAATTGTCAAAGCTTTTTTCCTTTATAACCCTTTCATCTTTAAAAAGTCCTCTAAAACTGTGAAGCCTTTCTATGCCATTTTTTTTTGAAATTCATCTTGCTTCTAGAGTTCTACTTCTCCTCATACATTAAAGAAACATGGGCATTAAAAAGAGAGTTATTATTGTACCAATTCTTCAACCTCGTACCCTCTGCTACATATTGCTATCAATGATATCACTCTTGGATAAATTTTCTTTTGTGAGAATTCGGTTTTGAAGCACATACGAAAACATTTGGATAGGTATTCTCCATCCAAACTGCGCTAATCAAACATTGTTACCTTCAACAATGTGAATTTATGCAACACCAAGCTACACACTTCCTCCAATGCCATGTTTCATAAGCCCCTTGCATTGGATCTTGTGTTGGTGGTATGCTGTAAAACTTGAATAAGAAGAAGAAAAAATAATGCATATATATCAAAATAAACTTTAGGTTCAATTCTCTCTCACCAATCTACGATTATTTAATGCAATGAGAAGATAAACTATCCCTTTTTGGAAAACAAAATTCCATCAATTATTCTCGTGCACTTGACAAAAGAAAAAATGATTTAGAAACAAATTTGGTAGAACTTTGACCCATAGATATATGAAATTTGCTGCCTTTTTTTCCTGCAAATAATTACCTCTGTTTGAAGAGAAACCCATGTCACTTACTAAAGGGAAACAACCATTTGAAATATTTCTGCAGTACAAAACAAAACCATATATAACTTTAATATTCTACTTATATATGATAGGATACATCATGTCTTTGTAACAACATAAACTTTTAATAAGTTCTTTACCACTCCAGGAGAAGAATTACTAGGTATTGAAGACCCATCAGTGGCATCATGCCCCAAGGTTTATGACCACCAAATCAAATCGTGATTCTGTCACGCCTTTTTCATTGTTGATTCCTCGTAATCCATTTCCTAAAATCTAGGGCATTTATCCCAGTTGCAAAATAATTGCAAGGGTTAGATATCCGAAAATAAAATATACACTATAAGAAAATACTTATTTTGTGGCCAAATTTACAAATATATTATGGCTGAAAAAAACCCTCACAAATTACTGGCCGAAAAAGACCTCACAAATACTAAAATTCAAATTGGTCGTTATTTGTGGCTGAAAAAGCCCTCACAATTAAGACCCGTAATTTTAAATTATACCTTATGTATTTTATTGGATTTTGGTATTGAACTCAGGGGCTTTTTAGCCAAGTTATTAATATTTTGGAGTTTATATGACCAAAAAGATATTTTGATGTCTGATTAGAATTACTCGTCGATAAATAAATTAAATTTACTGCGGTGAATCTTTTGCGAAGAGTTTAATGCATTTTGGGTGAAAGGATAATTTAATAAATATCTAAAGGTTTTGAGATATTTGTTAATTATAATATATATATATATATATAGAAAAGGAAGGGAAGGAATTGAAAAGAAAGCAAATAGAAAGGAAAGAAAAAGGAAGAAAGGAAAAGAGAAGGAGAGAAAACAGAAAATTTCCATCTTCTCCCTCCTTTGCCTCGCGTGAACACCCAATCCTTCTCCTTCCTCCATCTTCATCCATTTTCGTTCTTCCTTGCTTCCTTGAATTCGAAATTGATAGTGGGTGATAGGACAAAGATTTCTCAACTTCACTCTTCCTCTTTGATTCGAAAACGGAGAAAAACGGTATTAGGGATTCAAACTCAAATCTCCCCGTTTCATCTAGATCTAAGCCTCCTTTCAAGAAGAGATAGAAGGGAAAGTTGCTCACTACCACGCTACGGTGCTAGGGGACCAACTTTGGAAGCGGCGTTACGAACGGAAGATTTTACCGGATTTACCCGTGGCACCGTAAACAGACGTTAAAGCTAACGTTAAGGTAAAGGCTCCTTCCAAACTTTTAGTTTGCATTTAGGGCCTTATCTGTGGTTGTATGAAAAAGAATTTTATTAGGGTTAGAGTATTGATTTGGGGAAAATATATCTAAGGCTTTATGGGTAAAATCTGAGAGTTAGGTTTTGGTTATCTTGATGAATGTATCGTGGAAAATGAATTTAAACTCAGTTATGTATGATTTTGAATGAATGAAACTTGTGTGTTTGAGTGGTGGATTATGTTGATTCGTGTTCGTTGTTTTTGACGTGTTCTTAATTGATACTGATGAAACTTGAGATGTGTTTGTGTGGTTTGTGTGGAAAATGATTTGGTGCGAATTATGGAATGAATGTGAAAGTATGTTTGATTTTGTTCTGTGTGGAATTTGAAAACCATTAAGTTAAACGAGTATTAAGAATGGGGAATCTCTTAATCTCTTGTTTACTTAATGTGTGTTTTTGAAAATCGTTTAAGTTAACTGGGCGTTAAGAATGGGGAATCTCTTAATGTCTTGGTTACTTAATGTTTGTTTGAAAATCATTTAAGTTAACCGGGCGTTAAGAATGGGGAATCTCTTAATGTCTTGGTTACTTAATGTTTGTTTTTGAAAATCGTTTAAGTTAGCTAGGTGTTAAGAATGGGGAATCTCTTAATGTCTTGGTTACTTAATGTTTGTTTGAAAATCATTTAAGTTAATTGAGCGTTAAGAATGGGGAATCTCTTAATGTCTTGGTTACTTAATGTTTGTTTTTGAAAATTGTTTAAGTTAATTAGCCGTTAAGAATGGGGAATCTCTTAATGTTTTGGTTACTTAATGTTGTTTTGAAAATCGATTAAGTTAAAAGAATATTGAGAATGGGGAATCTCTTAATATGTCTGTTTGCTTAATATTTGGCGTGAAATTCGTTTAAGTTAAATGAGTATTAAAAATGGGGAATCTTTTAATATCTACATTTACTTAACGATTGTGGGGGATGGATTCAGTGTATGCTCATGCATTTCATTTGGTAAATTGTGCTGACCCGTGATAGGTGGCACCTCGGTAAACAGTATTGACCCGTGATAGGTGGTACGTTTACGATTTACTTTTTTGTAAGTTGTGCTGACCCGTGATAGGTGGCACCTTGGTAAATAATGCATCGGCCTGTGATAGGCGGTACATTTACGAATTACGCTTTTTCTTTTAGTAAATCGTGCTGACCCGTGATAGGTGGCACCTCGGTAAATAGTACTGACCCGTGATAGGTGGTACATTTATGATTTACGCTTTTTAGTAAATCGTGCGGACCCGTGATAGGTGGCACCTCGATAATTGGTACTTTGGCCTGCGATAGGCGGTACAATTATGATTTACGGCCCTTCGAGGAGGGTTTTGGTTTGGAATCCCGAGTCCATGCATTTTGGCATATACGCATTGCATTAGGGTGCTTGGCACACGAGTCGTGTTTTGATTCAAGTGTATGATTGAGAGTTTGAAACTCGAGTTGTCATGGTAACTGTGTTTAAATTGTTAAGTGTTATGTTTTGGAATTTGGTGATAGCATGTTTGGTTGCAATATTATTTCGAAACTCATGTTGTTGTAGCGATTGCGTTATCAGTGCTAAGTGTCAAGATGTGGATTTGTGTATCAATGTGATCGAGTTAGTTTATGTATTTTTGGAAGAATATGCAGGGAAATCGATTGCCCAATCGATTGGCATTAACAGCAATGTTGTCAATTGATTGCCCAATCGATTGGTAGTAAGTCAGTGGCTCAACAATGCTGTCAGTTGATTGCCCAATCGATTGCCCAGTTGATTGCCCAATCGATTGGCAGTAAGTCTGTGGCTTAGCAATGCTGTCAGTTGATTGCCCAGTTGATTGCCCAATCGATTGGCAGTAAGTCAGTGGCTCAGCAATGCTGTCAGTTGATTTCCCAATCGATTGCCCAATCGATTGGCAGTAAGTCAGTGGCTCAGCAATGCTGTCACTCGATTGCCCAATTGATTGCCCAATCGATTGATTTAAGCCCAGAGTTCAGATTTTTCAAAACAACCTTCAAGCAATCGATTTCCCAATCGATTGGCTTAGTGGAAATTCTCATTTTGAGTTAGATAATCGATTGCTTAGTTGATGTATCAATGTTTTGATCAATTATGTATTACTTAATGGATTGAGAACTTTATTTTGATTTCATTATCATTTGGTAAACATTGTATGAACTTTTAGCATATGGAAAACCTTTTAAGATGCATGCTAAGTTGAAAAGGGTATTTTGTGCATTTGAAAACTTAAATGTTATTTGTTAACTGTTAATTTCGGTTGGTGACCCTTTACAACTATTGTGGAAATCTGGGCTTTGCCCTCAGATGAGAGTCAGGGTGGTCCTACTGGTTCGTACCCTACGGATGGGAATGTGGACGGGAATGCTTGATTGGAGCTACGTTAGGAGGATCCCACGGGGCGCGTAGGGATTACTCGAGGCGTATAGTTTTTTGTTATGTATAGAATGATCAGACTAGGTTGTCACTCAGGACACATATGTCTTTCTTTTGGGCTACTTTTATTTTATATTGGAAAGATGTACATGTACTAACGTTGGCACCAGGACATGCTTTGGATTTATTTTTTTGAAAAAGAAAACTTTTCCCGAATGGTTGTAAATTATATTGACTCAGTTATTTATCTTAGGATTTTACCTTATTTGATTATGTATTGTATTTTAATTTCATTTCAAAAAAAAAAAAAAAAAATACACCCTCGCTTTGAAAAACGGGGTGTTACAGTGGCTGCAAAGGCTACCACAAATGCCCAATGTACTTTTGCCAATTGTGGTTGTTTACGCATCCACAAATGTCTTCATCTTTGGTTATCATTGGTTATTGTAAAAGTCGCCATAGAAGTTTTGGTTATCATTGGATTTTGTGGCTATTTTGGCCGCGAAAAAAGATCAAGAATTTTCTATAAATATCACTCCTCTTATCATTTTTCATTTCTACCTTTTCTTACCTTATCTCTAAACTTTATTTCTAAATTTTCTTTACACCTTCTCTCTACAAAAAATATTTCTCCATGTTTTTTCTCTACCTTGTATCTTGAATTTTGGTAAATTTATATTATATATTTAGTTTTTTAATTTTATTTTTGATTTGAAGTTATTTATTTAATGAATATTATTTAATCTTCATTTTGATAGTTGTGATATTGTGTTTACTTCGAAGAGTTCTCAGTTGTGCGAAAGCTTACACTACCCGACATCAAGTTAGTATTTTATATATTTTATATTATTTTTAAAATATATATGAAGCTCGTCTTTCGCAATGTTAGTCTAGATTTGTTTAAAAAAAAATAGAAATTATGTTGTTTACATAATATATGATAAATATAAATTTGAAGCAAATGTAAAACTTATTGATTTTAATATAACTATTTTCTTAAAAATATTATTAAGATTGATGATATTAATATTTGTTGTTAGTCATTAAAAAGTGTTTTAGTTGAGTTCGTACAAAAAATTTATATACTTTAACAGTCTCTATTTTTGATTATATATAGAGACTTATTTTATGAAAAACTTTGTTAAACATCATTTAAAAATTTATTTTGGTTTATATATTTATAGTTTCTATAATGATTTATTATATTGTTTCTAAATGCTCCCCACATATAAAGTATTTCATAATTTATATATAATGGTTTTGAAAAATAAAGCAATTTATATATAAAACATTGATATATATATATATATATATATATAGACACACACATATATGGATATAGACTATAGTTGGATGTACGATAGGAATTTTCCTGGAATGAAGGGTCTTAAACAACATTTTGCTAACAAAGTTGAAGACTTTCTCAATTTTGCGAGAGTGTAGAAAATTGTCGAAGATGAAGGGGGGATGAGATGTCCATGTTGTTTATGTCGATGTAGACGGTTTAAGAGTGAAGATGAAATAAGAGTGCATTTATATGGGTTTATGCCTAACAACTATATTTGGACTAATAATGGAGAAGAGTCTCCGACGGCGACTAATACTAGTACACGTGTAGATAATAACATAGATCCTTCAAGTAGTACTAACAGGTTAGGTGTAGATTATTATAACTATCAACAATTTTTGGTGACGAATGATATGATTTCGAATGCTGTTGGGGTTAATTTGTCATTAAATGAAGATCAATATGACGAAACCGATGGGCTTCCGAATGAAGAAGCTAATAGATTTTATGGTCTTTTGAAAGAGACAAATAAACCGTTGTTAGAAAGATCTCCAAACTCAAAGTTATCAATGTGTATTAGACTGTTAGGTCTAAAGTCTCAATTTTATGTTTCTGATTTAGCTTTAGATTTGATGACTAAAATGATGCTAGACGCAACACCTGTTAGAGATAGTTTGCCGCTAAGTCTAAACTGGTATTGATATTTTTTTACCACCTTTAATTGACGATTTGAAGAGGTTGTGGAGTGGTTTCTTGACATATCATATTGCTAGGAGACAAAATTTTATGATGAGAGCTGCTTTAATGTGGACCATTAATGATTCCCCTGCTAATGGGATGTTGTCAGGATGGGGGACCATTGGTAAATTGGCTTGTCGCATTTGTATGGAAGATACAAAAGCATTTACTTTAAAATTTGGCGGGAAGGCATCGTGGTTTTACTCGCACCATAGGTTATTATTTGCTGATCATCCATTTAGAAGGAACAAAGCTACATTTATGAAGAGCTATGCAGAAAACCTTTGTTTATTTTCATCAAAACTTAAATTGAGAGTTTGTCTTAATAAAATTCTCCAAATTGATATGTAATACATTAAATATTGTATAAAAACATATATTACGTTAATAACAAATTATTCGAAGTAAATCGAATTCAAATCATGACTATAACTCTGGATTACTTAGATCTTATTTCCCTGAGAACCAAAGAATTAAAAAACATATATTACGTTAGTGTATAAATAATGTATTACTTTTAATATATAATAATATATGTAAATATATTACAAAAACAATAGGTAGATATGACGTTAATTTATTCCATCGTACATTAATGTAAGGTTAGTAAAATATTTATTTGCAATAATATATTATATTTAAAAAACTATGTAAACTTCTTAAAATAAGTTTATTAATTAATTTTGTTTATTTTCTATTTTCAAAAACAATTTTAAAAAATAAGATTATCAAACAAGTTTTTATTTTAATTTCTTCTTAAAAATAGTTTTAAAAAATTGATATATAAAACAATTTTGAAAAACTAAAAATAAAAACACAATCAAACATATCCTTAGTTTAAGACATACATTCCTACTCAAAAAGTCTTTTACTACTCTTGTTTTTGTTTTTGTTCTCTAAACAATTTTCCATTTTGATGATATTGAGTTTTCTAATTTTATTCTTTTCTTTTATTTTTTTGTTTTATATTTCTAATGTTTTTATATTTAAGCTTTAATTTGGCTATGATCACATGGGAGTAGATCTTCCTTGTCTTGGAATTGTAGGAGTTCTAGTGACGGATCTTTAATAATTTATATTTCTTTATTTTTGTCATGAGTATTAATATTTTAATCAAATTTTAATAACAATCATGTTCGTACTTAGATATCAAATAATGTACTGGAAAGTGAATTTGATATCTGACCCATAAAATTGAACAAGAGAATCAAATCATGAAAATAGATTTTGTTTCTTCTGAAATCATAAAAGATAGTTTATCTTAATATATTCTCTAATACATTGATAATGAAAATAGATTGGTTATTACTTTAAAATACATTTTTAATTATTGAAAGAAGGAATTAGTTATAATAGTTTATCTAATTTTTTAGAGTTGAACACCCATGACTTAGACAAGATTTGTTTTATTGATTCCATCATTTTGAAAAACTACAATCTCAAGGATTTATTTTTATTGCAAATTTTAATACTAAAAAATCATTATATTCACAATCATCATTTTATGTAATAATCATAGTTAAGAGAGATTGGAACTTTCATAACAACGTCGGGTTGAAACAATAACTTTTACTACGTGATAATACCATACACTTGCTGCCTTACCATGTTTTTGGAGCTGTTTCCGGAGACTTTGCTATCAATATTAATTCTCCTTTTCTGTATCTATTAGACTAATTTTTTTCTTTCTATTATGGATTCTTCTCTCTTTGAATGTGAATAATTCGAATTCTTGAGAATCTTGTTGAACCAATACCCAAGATAGAAATAATTTTCCATAGGAGAAGAAGAGAGTAACAAAAAAAATTCTAAACAAGAAAAATATTTAAGATTATATACCACATATCCTTATCAAGAGAATCATATATTCATATACAAATAATCATTAACTTCATAACCTTCACCACATACACATGAAAATCAGAACTTGATTTCCCACTCATAACACATTTCACATAAGAATTTGAGCTTTACTCCATATCGGTCATAAAAATTAAAATTTAACACATAATACAAAAAAAACATAACTTTTCTTCCATATACACCATAAAATTAAAACTTTAACATATATAAAATGAAAATTCAAACTCCAACTCATATACATCAACAAAAGTTACAACTTTATCACAGATAACATAAAAATTCAAACTATATTTCATATTCATCATATAAATTAAAAATTTATCACATATAACATAAAAGTTCATACTTCTAAAAAATCATAAATTAAATATCAAATTCAACGGAAAAAAAAAATTAGGGTTTTATTATTTTAATTCATTAGTCTACATTTATTCGTTTTAAAAGAGAAGCAATCAAAAATATTTATTTCATGCCATCTAAGAAACGGTCTAACTATAATTTTTGCGGAGAAAAACTCTTACCTTGGTCGATTTTCGCCATAGCACGAAATTGTTCGCGAGAAAAAGGAGTTCCAAGCTTTGGATGTAATAAAAAGAGGAGGTGTGAAGGTGATGGTGGCTAGGGTTTCGGTATTACTTTTTGTTAACAAGATATTGTTTGTAAAGGGTTTGTGAGTTAGGGTTTATTATTTTTTCTGTGTAATATTATTGAGTGTAGAGAAATTGTGGGCTTAGGGAAGATTTAAAGTGGAGATTGGTAGGTAGATAATGTTGGGCTTGAATGAAGAATAGGGGGGAGAAAATATTAATTTATTTTTGTTAACCATGATCATAAAAATTAAAATCAAGTGAATTCACTACAACATTTTTGCCCTACTGCAATGCATAAAAACTGTTGTTTAACGTAAAAAAACCGTTGTCGTAATCTACGAGAACGGTTTTCTGACCATGGGGAACCAAGGCGTTGCCTTAGCCTAACGCAATGGTTTTCTGTGAAACAGCAACACTTTTTAAAAACCGTACTGGTAGCTACCTCTACCAGAACGGTTTTTCAAATTGACAACAACAACGGTTTTATGGTGTTTCCAAATTAAAATCGTTCTTGTAGGTTCCTTTTTCAATTAAGTTACGACAATTCTTTAAAACCGTTGCAAAAGATAAATTTTAAAAAAAATAATTTCGTAAATTATTGTATTATTATTGAAATTCTATAATAAATTTAAAAATATAGCAATTGTTAATACTAAATTATTGTAATGTACTGTAATAAATTCATAATGTAACAATTGCAATAGTATAAATTCATAAAGTTCATTGTTATATAGATGAAACGTTGTAACTCTTGATCATTCATACAATGTATTTTCAGTGATTCAATTTCTCTAATTTATATTCTAGAGATAAGGAGACAATCAAAATAACAAAAATAAAATTCCTTATCTATAAAAACAAATACACAAAGAAAACTTAAGTATCAACATCTATTTCTTCATCTTGTGCTTCCAAATGTTGAAATTCATCATTGGTATCATCATCATTCATCTACAAAATAAAAATAATATATTCAATAAGTAAAATCACGAGTAAATGAAAAAATGTTAAAGTCTATAATAGTAATATAGTTCTAACAATACTATATATATAGCTTCGATTGGTCTAGCTTTTGATTGCTTTCTTTTATAGATTTAGCATTTTCTAACTTGACTCTATATTGTCGCATTAAGTCATTGCTGGACTTAGCTTGAATATCAAGCTGAAAACCATTCCCTTTGTTCATTTTCCTAAAATCAAACAAAAGAAATAACATCGAGAATTATTATTCAAAGTCCAAAATGAGTAACAAATAGTCCTAAAAACAGCAGTCCAAATAGTAACAACAGTCCTAAAACAAGCAGACCAAATAGCAACAGTCCAAATAACAAGTATATAGCAGCAGTCCTAAATATAAATTATATAGCAACAGTCCATTATAAAACAGCAGTCCAAATAACAAGTATATAGCAGCAGTCCATTATAAAAATAGCAGTCCTAAATAAAAACAGAAGTCCATTATAAAAAGCAGTCCTAAATAAAAACAACAGTCCATTATAAACAACTAGCAATCCTAAATAAAAACATTCCATCCTAAATAAAAATAGCAATCCATTATAAAAACAGCAGTATATAGCAGCATATAGCATTCCATCCTAAATAAAAACAGCAGTATATAGCAGCAGTCCATTATAAAACCGCAATCTAATTAACATGTCCAAATAACAAGTATATAGCAGCAATCCATTATAAAAACAAGACTCCTAAATAAAAACAGCAGTCCATTATAAACAACAGTCCTAAATAAAAACATTCCATCCTAAATAAAAACAGCAGTCCATTATAAAAATAGCAGTATATAGCAGCATATAATTGTAAAACAGTAGTAAAACAGCAGCAAATAATTGTAACAAGCTGTCCAAAACAACATCCCATTATAAGTAAATAAAAATTAATGAATAATAAACTAATCCAAATGAGTCTCATCAAAACTAGAATCGTCATCAGATTCTTTTTCATCCGACACACATAAAGAATTAACAATAATCGTTGGTGGAATATCATTCCTAACAAATTCAACTTCACGAGTCTCATCGCTTGCAGCTAAGGTTATTATAAAAGAAATTGCAATCAGTTGGTCAATCTACATAGAATCAAAACTTGCAACCAACTTATTACAATCCAATGCAAAATCACTCTAGAAGTGGGTTAATGCCTATTATCTTCCTTTTGTCTACCAGTGTCGTCAAGTTCTTACCTTGTGAGGCAGGATGCGAGAATTTGGATTCAAAAAATTAGGGTTCTACTGAATTTGAGAAATCTGCAAAAATCAAACACCATTCTAGTGAAATAAGCAAAAAATTAATCAACCATTTCGTAGCCAAATTAAAAATAATAGCAGAGCAAAATAGGGTTTCAAGAGAGGGAAAATGAGAAAATACAAAATACATACCTTGAACGAAGTTGGTTTACGCGACACAAAATCCTCAGACCAAAAACATGGTCGGAATGAATGGCTTACGCGACACAGAATCCTCAGACCTTGAACGATGTTGAGTTGCACGATAAATGGTTTACGCAAGATAGAATTCATTACACGAGGGAGAATGGGTTATGTGATGGAGATAGGTTATGCAACGAAATGGGTTACGTGACGTAGATGGGTTACGCGAATAAGAGAAGCTGCTGAAAGTGAAAAGGCTAGGTTGCTAGGTTGCTGAAATTCTGAGATAGGTTTCAAGAGAGGGAAAGTGACAAGGGTTTGTTGTGGAAAATCTGAGATAGGGTTTCAAGAGAGGAAAAATGAGAATGGTTGAAAATCTGAGATAGGGTTTCAAGAGAGGGAAAATGAGAAGGATCTATTTTAGGAAATATATTTGGCGCTATAAAAAATTAACTCAAAAAAAGTGTTTTTTTTGTTTCATGAGTACCTACAAGAACAGTTTTTTTAAAAACTAAAGAACAACAGTGAATAAATATTGCGTAAAGATACCAACAAACAACGAGAACGGTTTTTTAGTGTTATTGTAGAAATTATAAAATTTCATGTTCTACTGCAACGAAATTGTAAAATTGTTTCCTATTTACCTCTACGAGAACGGTTTTTTTACCATAAAAAATTAGGTGTTGTCGTAGGACAAAAATGTTGTAGTGATTAATTGCTAGAGAAGTGTGTAGGGAAGCTAATGTATCTAGTCCCACAAGAGGGCTAAGGGAAAGAAGGCGTAATGTAGGAGTTAAGCGGGAAAGATTCCTTCCTAATTTATTTTGTAAAAGCATTAGGTCACCCCATATATGCTTCTCAATTGATTAAATAATTCTTATTAACAACTTTATCAACTACAATAAGTTGAGCAAGAGAAATAATTATCACACATATATCAATACAAAAAAAAATATTTATCAGTTCTAATTATTTTAAATAATAATTTAGAGGGGGTTACACATTCATAGCCTTTTGAATCTATTACCACATGAGATTAGTTAAATCAAGCATTTCGTCCTTAAGCCCTATCTCAACTAAAAAATGCCAATATTGTTAGGTAGGATAAATTGCCTCAGGATTGAACGTTGGACCTCACAATTGCGTGAGTAATTATGGTGGAATTTACCATATCTTCTAGTAAAAAAAAAAGCAAGCATTCCTTCCAAAATATTTTCCACCAAGCAAAAATAGACAATTGAGAAATCAAATCATAAGTTTTCCCTAAAAAGATAGAGACTTTATGAAGCTTGAGAGCGATTCAAGGAGAATATGAGATTGTGCCCTCAACATGGGCTGGAGAGCATGGCTAATTGTCCATACATTCTACAAATGACTCTCATACAACACAATAATGATAGTAGATATCGTTATAGGAGAAGCATTTATGAACAAGAATGTAGAAGGCGACTATGCATTTATTTAAGACATGGTAGAAAATCACTACTAATGGTTAAGTGACCAATATTCTGAAAAGAAAGGTGACGTGTATGAATTTCATGCATTATATCATATATTTTCTAAGGTAGAAGCATTATTTCAAAAGTGTTAAAAATTGAATGTAAATGTTGTCACACCAAATGTTTCCCATGTGAAATATATGGTATTGTTGGTCATGAGGTTGTTGAATGCCTAATTGGAATGTTTGCTAATGGTGGGACGAGTAATGAGCCAGTTAATTATTATATGTTGTCACCTTAAGAAGTAGAAAACAAATAGAGGAACCCAATGGAAGAGATGTGGGAGAAAGTGGTTGTGATGAGAGTGAAGCTTTATGTGGGTGAGTTAAAGCCCACAAATATTTCCTTATAGCTATTTGAAACATCTATCGAGTATCTGATGGAAATAGTATTGGATGTTCCTATCAAAGTAGGAGAATTATTTATACCGGTTGATATTTTGGTATTGGAAATTGAAGACCTTTTCTTGCGATAGTAGGAGTTGTTATTGAAGTAAAACATAGCATGTTTTCCTTTCAATGTGGATGATGAAAAGATTGAATTGAATTTCTATAACCTTATGAAAAGTTCTTCTCTTGAAGATTCTTGTTGCAGGGTTGATTTAATTGATCATTGTGTTAAGGACTGTCCCTCAAGACCATTCTCCCTTGATGGTTAGAAACATGCTTGATTAGAAGCACAAGTCATGAATAACATACTATTGAAGACTTAAAGGGAATTCATCCAATATGTATCCAAAGGTACTACTTGAAGAGGACTATAAACCCATTATTGAGCATCAAATAAGGTTTAACCCTAAAATGAAAAAAATTGTCAAAAATAGGTACTTAAACTCATAAATGTTGGGGTAATTTACCTTATCTTTTAAGTCCCGTTCAAGTAGTTCCTAATAAGGGAGGTATCACATTTATTAAAATTGATAAAAATGAATCCATTGCAACTAATACAATTATGGGGTTGAGCATGTGTATAGATTATTACACAAAACTGAACAAAGCAACTTGTAAAGATCACTTTCTTCTCCCCTTTGTTGATCAAATGTTAGAAAGGTTAACAAATCATTCAGATTTTTTCTATTTGGATGGTTACTCTATTTTATTTTTCTTCAAATTCAATTCATTCTAACGACCAATAGAGAACCAAGTTTTCTTGTCCTTATGGCACTTATGCTTATAGGAGAATTTCTTTTGGTTTGTAAAATTCCCCTGCTACCTTTCAATGTTTAATTATGTCAATTTTCATATGATTTTATTGTGGATAAAATGGAAGTATTCATGGGTGACTTTTCTATGTATGGATCTAATTTCAATAAGTTTTTGGCCAATCTTAAAAAAGTACTTAAAAGATGTGAACAGGTTAATCTTATGATAAATTGGGAAAAATGCCACCTTATGGTTAAAGTACGAATTATTCTTAGACATTTGGTGTCCAAGCAAGGTATTGAGATAAACAAGGAAAAGATTGAGGTAAAAGAGAGAATGTCACCTCCTACCTTTGTAAAAGAATTGAGAAACTTCTTAGGGCATTCAGGATTTTACTGCCAATTTATCAAAGGTTTTTCTAAGATTTCTAAACCTTTATTCAGTCTATTCCTTAGTGATGCAACTTTTGTCTTGGAGTCTTCCATTTAAAATCATGTGTAATGCTAGCGATTTTGTTGTATGTGGAGTGTTGGGATAGAAAAAAGACAAGAAAGCTCATGCCATCCATTATGCCAACAAAACATGGGTTGAAGCTCAAGTTAACTATGCCACAACTGAGAAAATGTTATTGGCATTAGTGTCCACCATTGACAAATTTCATGCGTACTTGGTGGGATTGAAGATAATTGTCTACACAGACCATGCAGCCATCAAATATTTCTTGAGAAAGAAATATGATAAGCCGAACCTATAAGATTCTAAATTTTATAATAAACCATTTTATTAATAAAATATGATTTTAAATAATTAATTTGTTTTAAAATTACTTTAAAATTTATGTTGATAAATTTTGTGATTAATTATCGTTATATGGGTGCTTCTCATTATCTACTAGTTTTATAGATATTGGATTAAATGAGTATTATCAATAACAAATATTATATTTTATTATTTTATATATTTTTCTAAAAATAATACTATTTTAGCGTAATATTTTAAAGAATGAAATTTTAGATTATTTTACATCTACATGTGCATTCGTAATTAATGTTATATTTTCTTGTGTGTTGACTAATGTTAAATGTGCATTTAATTATATTTAGATATTTTTCAATATATCTTATTTTAATTATTTATTTTAATATATTAATAACATTGATATTGATTTCCGTTATTTTTTTTACGGTTAATATGGTATGATAATTTTATACGTATTGATTGTGATTTAGTAATTAATTTAAATTGTTGAAATTATATTAATTTATTTTATATCTTCTTAAAGATGGTAGTATTGTAATGTAAATATCTTCATAAATAATAATTTAATAATTATGAGTATGAGGATTTTAGTTATTACTATTATATTTTTAAAAGACTAATAAATTTACGTTATAAAATAATAGTCATATTTTAGTAATGAAATTGTTTAAAGAAATGTTAAAACCAAATTAGTTTTAGTAATTGTTAGAATTATTTAAAAAATAAAAAAAATAAAGGAGTAAATTGTAATTTATGGGTTAGGCCCATATGTAAGTAAAATCTAATTAATATATATAGTATAAGTTTACTTGATTCAATTTTGAAATTGACACTATTAGAGTGTATTTTCATAATTTATTTTTGTTGTTTACCCATAAACTGTCGAGTTAGATCAATTGAAGGACAAAGAGTCAAAGAACAAATTTTTTTTCTTTTAGACTTGTACTCGCGTGTGAAAGCGTCGAAATCAGGTAAGAGGTGAATTATAATTTGGGAAAATCCCAGCTTTGTTTGGTGATATTGAAAATGAGAATTAAAATTTGTATTTTACTTATTTAATTAAAAAAATACTTTTTATAGGAACACCATACAAGTACTACTAAATTTTTAGAATTAAATTAATAAATTGTAGTTAAACCAAATTTATTGAGATTGCATTATTCTATAGGAGGAAAAAGTCTAAAGTAGTCCATTTGTATTTTGAGAAAAATGATATCCTAATAACTCATAAAATTTTTTTTGTCATTTTGACTGAGTTTCTATTTATCTGCTGCATTTTGAGTTTCTATTATTATGTATACTATTTTGGAGTTTAGGATTTACTAATTATTTAAATCAATAGTAGTTTAGGTATTCTTACTTAGAAAAAATTTTCGTAATTTTTTTAAGTAATAAGTATTTTTAAGTAATGCTTTGGATCAAAATTTCGAGGAGTTACAAAACCGAGGTTGATCTGATGGATACTACTTCTCCAAGAGTTTGATCTTGAAATTCAAGACAAGAAGGGGATTGAAGATATGGTGGGTGATCTCTCAATGCTACATAAAAAAAATGAAAATGAGTTGCCCTTGGATGATTCCTTCCTTGAAGATCAATTGTTTACTCTTTCACAAATAAAAGCACCATGGTACACTATTTTTGTGAACTATCTAGCAGATGGAGTATTACCCTTAGATTTGAACTATCAATTAAATAAGGTTTGCTCGAATCTTAAGCACTACTATTAGGATAAACCTCTACTCTTTAAGAGAGGGACTGATGAAATTTTTGGAATATGTGTCCTGGAAAAAGAAACATAAAACATCATGTTTCACTATCATTCTTCTTCTTACAAAGGATATGTTAGTTTCTCAAAAACTGCAACAAGATATTTCAAGCAAGCTACTACTGCCCCCAAACTCTACAAATATGTATATCGTCTTGTGTTTCAATATGATCTACTTTAACGTACCAGAAACATACCATAATGAAATAAAATGTGTTTGAACAATGTCCTCGAAATTTAAATCTTTGATGTTTGGGGAGTTGATTTCATGGGACCATTCCCCTCATTTCTTGGAAATCAATACATCTTTATGGCGGTGGATTACATGTCCAAGTAGATTGAAATTGTAGCTGCCCCAACAAATGACTCGAAGATAGTGATTAAGCTCTTTAAGAATGTAATATTTTCGAGGTTGCGTGTGCCTGGAGTGGTGATCACTGATGGCGATTCTCATTTCATAACTAAACTATTTGAAAGCCTACTAAATAAGTATAGAGTGAAGCTGATAACTTCCATAACATATCTCGCTCAAATTAACAGTCAAGTAGAAGTTCCCTATAGAAAGATCAAGAGTATCCTCAAGAAGATTGTCTTTTCGTCAAGGAAGACCTTGAAGCTAGATGATGTCCTTTGGGCCTACTGTACAATATACAAGACTTCCATTGGTATTACATCTTACAACATACAAGACTCCCTTTGGTTTTCCCCACCTATTTTCCCTAGGTCCCACTAAACCTTGAAAAATGTTTTTGATTCATATATGCTCTCATGAGAGATGTAGTTGTGATTTAGTTAATAGTCAAGCTTATGGTACGACATTCTGCCTTGGGGAAATTTTGAGTGAATACTCATTACCCTAAAACACAAAAAAATTGGGAGTTGAGTGCTTGAAGTTTTGGAACCGAAGATGGTAATCCCATGGTTTTGAGTTGTGCACTTGAATTGAATATTGAGTTCCCTATTCATGGTGTTTGTTTATTCATAACTTTTACCTGGAGCAATTTCTTGAGGACAAGAAATAATTGAAACACAGGGGAATTTGATTTACTAGAATATATCTATTTTTATAGCATTGTTTGATAAGTTAGTATGATGTTGTTGATCTGGTTTCTGTTCTATTTCACTACATTTTTGTTTTGTTTTTGTTGTAAGGGCAAGTAAAGGAATAAATGTAGATTTTTGGTGCAAAGAGCTCAAAAGTCAAGTGGTGCAATCATGGTTGGTACTTATCAAGAAGATGAAAGAAAAGTAAGTTCCAACAAGATTTACGACCTAGCCATAATGGTTGGATAAATAAAATGTGAGAATTTACCACTCCAAGGTAGCAAGGATTATTGCCTGACCATAGTGGCCACTACGACCATAATTTTCTCAACTTTTGCTGCTAAACCATTTTTCTTTTGTGAAATTATTATGATTTTGTAATTAAATTCCATGAAGGCACCTAGGGATAAAATAACGGATGAAAAAACTCAATTTGAGACACATATTCCTGTTCATAAACTCTTTTGTTACTCTTGTTTGTGTTCTTGTTCCCATAACAATTTTACATTTTTAATAATATTTATGACCTAGCCATAATGGTTGGATGAGAAAATAAAATGTGAGAATTTACCACTCAAGGTAGCAAGGATTATTGCCTGACCGTAGTGGCCACTACGACCATAATTTTCTCAACTTTTGCTGCTAAACCATTTTTCTTTTGTGAAATTATTATGATTTTGTAATTAGAGTCCATGAAGGCACCTAGGGCTATAAAATAATGGATGAAAATACTCAATTTGAGACACATATTCATGTTCACAAACTCTTTTGTTACTCTTGTTTGTGTTCTTGTTCCCTTAACAATTTTACGTTTTTAATAATATTCAGTATTCTTATACCCTTAACAATTCCCATTTTTAACAATTAAGTTTTGATTCCACTATGATCATGTGTGAGTAGATCTTCCTTTTCATGGATTGTAGGATTTCTAGTGATAGATCTTTAACACTTTTTATTTCTTTCTTTTTGTCATGGGTATTTACCTTTTAATCCAATTTTAATAAGAATCATATTCATACTTGGATATCAAATGATGTACTGAAAAGTGAATTTGATATCTAACCCAGAAGATTTTACAAGAGAATCAAATTATGAAAATAAATTTTGGTTCTCTTGAAATAATGAAAGATAGCTTTTCTTAATAGATTTTTCTAACACAAAAATCTTAAAAATAGATTGGTTATTAGTTTAAAATACACTTTTGGTCTTTCAACGAAGGAATTCTTTATAATGGTTTATTTTATTTTTAAGAGTTCAACACCCATGACTTAGAGAATTTTAGTTTTATTGTATCTATCATTATGAAAAACTACAATCTCAAAGAAAAATTGTATTGTAGATATTTTTGCCTTACTTTTATTGCATATTTTAATTAAAAAAAAATTATTTTATCAAAAATAATCATTTTAACTAATTATCATAGTAAAGACATTGAAACTCCTAATAAAGTCTTTATATGAACGATAATTTTTACCACGGAATAATATCATACACTGACGGGCTTATCAGTTTGGGCTCTTATTACCATCACAACTCCATATTGCCAATTTGACCTCTTCATCCGAGAAAAAGGTTGTTAGTAAATAGTTATTTTATGGACTCAGAACCAGTTTATTATGTGTGCTCTCTATTGGGATGGAAATTAGACTCAGACCCAATGGGTACCCGGAAAAAAAATTCATAATGGATAGGGTAAAAACCCGCATAATGGGTATGGGCACGTGGATTGGTAATCACCCGCAAAATTAAGCGGGTATCGGTGCGGGTAAGCGTACTATAGTACCCACCCCGTTCCGACCTGCATTTATTTAAATATATTATTTATTTATTTATTATATTAGTATTTAGTTTAATTAATTATTTTCTTTTATTCTTTAACATCTATTAATATAATTAGGCCACAACAATATTTATAATTGAAAGATAAAGGTTTGCAAATTTTTTAAGAATATTATTTTAGTGAATATGTAATTAATCGTGACTTCATAACTAAGAGTTGTGTCATATCAACTGTGACATTATAATTACACTTGCAACTTCCTATCAATTGTTTTTATAGATCTCGAATAATATTGTCATAGGACTTGCAACTTCATAAAGTATTATTATGAATATTAGACTATGTATTGTAACAAGGGTTCATTTGAATTATTTTGAGTTAGAAAATATTTTGGTTTATAATACTTTATGATTGGATTTAAAATACTTGAATAAATTTTAAATATAATCACAACAATATCATTTATTTATTGATCTATTTTAGTAAAAGCGTGACTAATAGGTATGGGTACTAAGGGTACGGGTAATAAAATTGATACCCAAGATGGTACGGACACGGGTATAGGTACTTTTTTAAATTGCGGGTATGGGGACGGGTATTATAATACCCTACCCTAACCCTACTCATTTTCATCCCCAGCTCTCCACATATATTTTTTTTTCAAATGCATTCATGTATATTCCTTTACTAGTTTGCCAATTTGCAAATCAATTATACCAAAAGTATAATGGTTCCACACCTGTAACTTATCCTTTAGGCATCTTAGTTTTTCTTTCAACATAAACGACTTCAATCTTTAAACCTTTCAATCCTCCCATCATGATTTCACAAAGGCCAAGAAGTCATCGTGCTCTAACAAACAATTCTTGAGCTTAAAGGGCTTCATTCCCTAATTGGGCGTCAAAGTGATTAATCAAATGGGGAAATAATTAGATACATCTATGTCTCTGATATGCTGATATGAAACTTCCAATAAACATAAACATCATCCTCTTTTTGTCTAGAGACACCAAGTTTCTTGAAAAACGTACAAACATTGGAGGTTGTTGAGAGACGTAGCGGAGGAAAAACTGGTTCAAGTGAACTTTCTAGTATCTAAGTTTCCATGTCATACGGGTTACACTGTAGAAGTTTCCACAAATCCTTGCTTTTACAAGGATTATAGGAAGCCGAATTTTTTAATTGATTTGGTGAGTTCAAAAGTTTCATAAATTGTGTTGGGTACAATTCTAATGATATCTGATGCATCACATTGTTATCCAATGGGCCTGAATTTTTTTTGTTGACTTTGTTATCCAATGTCTTGGCTCACTCCAACGCGCCATCGATTTGCAGATAGAACTCATCTTGGATTTTATAGGTTATACCAGATGTGCAACAACCCTGACATATTTCTTATAGAATTTTTCAATAGTTTCTATTATTACTATTTTGAAATTAGATAAATCTAGAACTGTGTAGAATTTCCATGTAAGAATCTAGAAGTGTTTTAATTATAGAAAATTGTGGGAAGTATCTAGAAATGAGTATTAATTAGGTAGCTCCTAGAAATGTGTCTAGAGTTTTCTATTTATACCTATAAATAACTCCTTGTACTTGACATTAAGCATCAAGAAAATTGAAAGTTTTCTATTAGGAATATCTTCTTTTCTCTCACAAAGTGGTATATAGATCTTGGTAGTGAGAGTTGAGAAATAATGACTCGTGATTAAAATGCTTTCCACTTTCCTCTTCTAAAGAAAGAGAATTATGAAAAATGGTGCCTTCGTATGAAAGCGTTGC
The DNA here is from genome assembly GCA_037974835.1 of Cicer judaicum. Taxonomy (NCBI): domain Eukaryota; kingdom Viridiplantae; phylum Streptophyta; class Magnoliopsida; order Fabales; family Fabaceae; genus Cicer; species Cicer judaicum. The sequence goes on along the minus strand of JBBPBS010000235.1, from coordinate 1,646,001 downwards.
TTGGCTCTCAAGGTGTTTGGGAGATTGTTGAAAAAGGCTATGATGAGCCACAAGATGAAGAGGGATTGTCTCAAGTTGCGAAAGAGGCATTAGCAAAAACAAGGAAGAAAGATCAACAAGCTCGTACTCTCATTCATCAATGTTTGGATGATTCAATGTTTGAGAAGGTTGTCATTGCTACGAATTCAAAGGAAGCATGGAAGATTTTGGAAAAATCACTCCAAGGCATTGACAGTGTGGAGAAGATAAGACTTCAATCTCAAAGGGGAGATTTTGAAGCTTTGAAAATGAAGGATTCCAAATCAATTTCATATTATTGCTCAAGGGTTAAGACAATTGTTAATCAAATGAAGAGATATGGAGACAAGATATAAGATGTTCGTGTAGTAGAGAAAATTATTCATTCCTTGACTCCTAAGTTCGATTATATGGTGTGTTATTGAGGAATTGAATTATCTTGACTTAATATCCATTAAGGAATTATAAGGTTCATTGCAAGCTCAAGAAGAAAGAATGAACAAACACAAGAGGAGTCATTATAGCAAGTTCTCAAGATCAAAGCTTCGTTGAAGGATGATAGAGGATTCAATAGTCAAAATGGACATGACCGTGAGCAAGGAAGAGGACGAGAATGTGGTCGTGGTCAATGAGGAAGAGGAAGAGGTTTCAATCGTGAAAGAAACTAAGAAGAAAGAAGTCACTCATCACCAAGAATTCGTGGAAGAGGAAGAGGTTATGGCTACTATCAATGTGAAATGAGGTATGACAAATCTAAAGTTGAATATTATAACTGTCATGAATTTTTCCATTTTTCTTTGGAATATCGTAATGCTCCTAATCAAGAGGAAGAAGAGGCTAATTTTATTGATGAAGATGAAGAGTCAACTTTGTGGCTAACACTCATGGAAGAAAAGAGAGATGCTAATAGTTCATGGTACATGGACAATGGTGCAAGTAACCATATGTGTAGATGCAAAGATAAATTTGTGGAGCTTAATGAAAATATTAATGTAAAGTTTCCTTTGGAGACCCATTAAAAGTGAAAATTAAAGGGAAAGGTACAATTCTAATCTCTTCTAAAGATAGGACCCATAATTGATTAGTCATGTATACTATGTGCATAAATTAAAGAGTAATATTTTGAGTTTGGGCCAACTTCTTGAAAATTGATATGAAATTATCATGAAAAATAAACATCTTCGGCTTAGAGATCAAAATAATACTTTAATTTCTAAGTTCTTATGTCAAAAAATATAATGTTTATCTTGAACCTAAGAACTAAAGCAAAATGTTTGAAGATGAGTGTCCAAAATGAAGCGTGACGTTGGCATATGAGGTATGGCCACTTGAACTTTTGTGCACTTAAAATTATGGGAGAAAAGAATATGGTGAAAGGGATGCCTTCAATCAATCATCCAAACCAAATGTGTGAAGGTTGTCTTCTTTGCAAGCAAACTAGAAAAAGTTTCCCTAAAGAAGCCACATCAAGAGCAACTAAGCCACTACAACTTGTGCATACCGACTTGTGTGGACCAATCAATCCATCTTCATTTGGTAAGAGTAAATATTTTACTCTATTTATTGATGATTTTAGTAGAGAAACTTGGATTTATTTCTCAAAACAAAAATCAGATGATTTTGATGCTTTCAAGAACTTCAAAGCTCTTGTAGAGAAGGAGATCGGTCATGAAATCGAAGCTTTGTGACCTAATCGAGGAGGTGAATTCACTTCAAATGAGTTTAATGAATTTTGTGCAACTCATGGAATTCGTCGTTCATTGATAGTTCCAACATCTCTGCAACAAAATGGAGTAGCCGAGAGAAAGAACATAACTATTTTGAACATGACAAGATGCATGCTAAAATCCAAAAGGATGTCAAAGGAGTTTTGGGTTGATGTCGTTTCTTGTGCAGTCTATTTGGTAGATCGCTCTCTAACTTCAAATGTCAAAGACCAAACCGCTTTAGAAGCATGGAATGGAAGGACACCTAGTGTTAATCACTTGTGTGTCTTTGGGGGCATAGCATATGCACATGTGCCACAACAAGAAAGATCCAAACTTGATGATCGAAGGATCAAATATGTTTTTGTTGGCTATGATTCGCATTCTAAAGGCTAAAAGTGGTACAACCCATGCAACAATAAGGTAGTGGTGAGTTGTGATGTTGAATTTGATGAAGATGCAACATGGAATTTGGAGGGTCAAGAAGAAATAAACTATAATTTCCAAAAAAAAATAAATTGAACAAGATCATGAGGAGGTCAAATCAATTGTGAAGAACAACACTTGGGAGTTAGCAACTCCTCTAAAAGGCCATGAAGCAATTGGAGTCAAATGGGTGTACAAGGCTAAAAAGAATGTTAATGGAGAGATTGAAAAATACAAAGCAAGACTTGTTGCGAAAGGCTACAAACAAAAACATGAAGTTGACTATGAAGAAGTTTTTGTACCAGTTGCTCGCATGAACACTATTCATTTTCTAATCTCTGTAGCAGCTCAAAATAAGTGGAAACTTTATCAACTTAATGTAAAGTTGACACTTATTGAGTTGTGATTTTGGAGTTAGAACTATTTTGTCATCATATAGGGAGGGTTTGACAAACCTAGTGATTCAAGGAATTACAATTGAATAAGCCTGATTGTGGAGGGCTACAGTCGAATTGTAAGGTAAGACTGGTAGACCTTGAGGGTACCTCTAGTGGGGAATTCCTAAGTGGATTAGTGGGTTATTCCCTAAGGTCGGGAGCTACCGTGCAACACAAGAGTACCCCGACCGTCGCATATGTGTGTCTCGGGTTGAGTTGAGGGGATCTATGAGGACTTGGCCATTCATGAATTGTATGTCCACTCTTGTAGTGGCATAGTATCAGGCCTTCTAACCAATTACTTCAGAGTAGAATGGTACCAAATAATGAAGTATAGAGTATAGGACATGCATAGCATTTCATCCTTGTGATTGTCTTATTGTGAATGAATTTGATGAATCGTTGGTATTATGCACTTGACTGCTTTTGTGGTTGTGATAATTTGATTTCTTACATGTTCTCCTCGTCTATTTTATACTGTTACATAATTTCGATACTCACCCCTCTTTGTTTGTGTTTGGCGTTTACGATGGACGCAGACGAGTTGTAAGTTGCATGTGATGACTAATACCATCGAAGAGGCGGAGGCCATCATGTCTTAGAGACTCTTATTATATGTATTGTGTTGATGTTATTTTGAGCTTTTTTATTTGGGATTTCCCGCTCTGATAGTGACATCGGGTTGGGACTATATTTGCATTTAATTTAAAACATGTGTGTACTTCAAAAAGGATTTTGTTGCCTAATACTAGGATTTCGATGTCATTATGTTTGATGGAAATTTTGGATTTATGTGACATGTTTATTATTACGTGGTACTCTTTACCTTAATAAAAAAAATTAGGTTCAAAAGCTTGTATATTTAATTGTTTGAAGAATTTCACTATTTTAAAAGAAAAAAAATTAAATTTTTATTTTTATTTTTGGGGTTTAGGGTGTCACATTAGTGGTATCAGAGCTGGTCTGTCCAACCAGAACGTAAATGTGTGATGTGTTTGCAATGTTTCCTTGTGTACTCTTTTATGTGTTATGTGGTTGTGGACATTATTGTGTTAGTGTTGTAGAACTAGGTTAGTTCTCACTACCCTAAGTGTCTCACTATATTTGATTAGCTTATCTGATTGATGTAGGTAGTGAATGCTAGTGGAAGGAATGATGTTGTGATTGCTGAGGCTCTAGAGTCAATGGCAGGAGTTACAGTGCAAGCTCTCCAAGCTTTGGCTGAATCTCAAGCTAATGTACAAGCCTCTATGCAAGCTGCTACTCAAGCTGCACAAATTGTTGCTCAAGTTGTTGCTCAAGCTACTAGCTACAGTGGTAGCCAAGGAAATGTACAAATAAATGAATTCATGGTGACGGGTTGATTCCTCAAGGCTAACCCTCCATCATTTGAAGGTCACTATAATCCTTATGGGGCTCAAAAGTAGTTGCAAGAAGTTGAGAAATTTTTCAGATGAGTGGCATGCCCGAAGGTCAGAAAGTGCATCTTGGCACCTTTATGTTGACAGAGGAAGCTGAACATAGGTGGAATAATGCGCGCCAACATTTAGATAATGCAGAGACTGCAATTACTTGGGCTATATTCAAGAACATGTATATAATTAAGTAGTTCCCTGAAGATATCCGTAATAGAAAGGAGATGGAATTTGTTAAATTGGAATAGGGGAATATGCCGGTAGTGGAGTATGATGCAAAGTTCGAGGAATTATCCAGGTACTATCCACTCTATGTTGGAGAGACATGAGAAAAGTCTAAGTGCATCAAGTTTGAAATGGGACTCAAACCAGAGATCAAGAAACAGGTTGGAATGCAAGAGATCCGTAACTTTCCTACCCTAGTGAATAAGAGTAGGATTTATGATGAAGATAGTCGTTTTGAAAAGGCACATTACCAAAACACTAGAACCATGAAGGACAAGAGGCCTATGCATCATAATAGTGGAAAACCTTACTCTTTTCCTCCTAGTAAATCTGGAAGTCGTCTGAATTATCAACAATACAATCTTTCAACTAGAAAAGGAGCTAGTAGTGGTAACGGAAAAGGAAATGGAAACAGTTATAGTTATGGGAGTGGTAGAGGAAACCCCAATGGACGAGGAGTTAGTAACGGAAATAGTAACAACATGAGTCAAGTCTCGCACAACAACAATGGTAATAATGGTGATCTAGCTACTCCTATCCGGTGTCATAGGTGTGGTAAGAAGGGTCACATGGCATGTGAATGTAGAGATGCTGGAATTACTTGTTTTAATTGTCAACAACAAGGCCACATTAGCACCACATGCCCCTACCCAAGGAAGACTCCACAACTTGGAAACCAGAGTTCCCAAGCCAACCGACCTAAATCCATTGGAAGAGTCTTTGCCCTCAATGGTGAAGGAGCGTCTGAGAAAGACAACTTTATCCAAGGTACATGTCTCATTAGTGATACTCCTTTATTTGTACTATTTGATTGTTGTGCCACTCATTCTTTTGTGTCTCTTGATTGTGTTAGACGTTTAGGACTACCTATATCTCGTTTATAGTATGATTTGACTGTGAATACCCCAACTAGTGATTATGTTGATATCTTTAGTGTTTGTCTTGACATTTCTATCCATGTGTGTGGAAGGGAATTCCGAGTTGACTTAGTGTGTTTACCTTTGCGTCTTGTTGATGTGATTCTTGGTATGGATTAGCTATCTGACAACCATGTCCGCGTAGATTTTCTTAGTAAAACCATTGAATTTATAGAGTCAGAAGAGAGGGATAAGCCTAGCAATATATCCACCAACCAAGTGAAGGCACTCTTGAAAGAAGATGCCCAGTTATACATGATCCTAGCCTCACTGGAATTTGAAGAAAAACTAGTAATACGAGAAGTTCCTATTGTGTGTGAATTCCCTAAAGAAGTCACTAGTTTACCACCAGAGCATGAGATTGAGTTTAGCATTGACCTTGTACCAGGTACTGGACCCATATCCATGGCACCATATAGGATGTCTCCCTTAGAACTATTTGAGCTTAAGAAGCAATTGGAAGAGCTTTTAGATAAACAATTTATAAGACGTAGTGTTTCACCATAGGGTGCACCTGTGTTGTTGGTTAAGAAGAAGGATGGCTCTATGATGTTATGTGTGGGTTATCGTCGACTTAATAAAGTGACAATCAAGAATAAGTATCCGCTACCTAGGATAGATGACCTCATGGATCAGTTGAGAGGATCATGTGTGTTTAGTAACATCAATTAGGTTACCATCAGATCCGAGTGAATCCTTCTGATACCCCTAACACCGCCTTTAGGACCCGTTATGGCCATTACGAGTATTTGGTTATGCCGTTTGGTGTGACTAATGCACCAACAGTGTTTATAGATTACATGAATTAGATATTTCATCCTTACCTATATTGTTTTGTGGTTGTGTTTATAGATGATATCTTAGTGTACTCTAAGACTAAGGAAGAGCGTGGTGAACATTTAAGGATAGTCTTGAAAACCCTTAAGGAGAAACAATTATTTGCCAAGTTGCCTAAGTGTGAATTTTGGTTAGAGGAAATAAGTTTCCTAGGACATATAATTTCAAAAGGTGGAATAGTTGTTGATCCTTCCAAAGTGGAGAGTGTCTTAGAATGGAAAGCACCTAAATCAGTGACTGGGATTAGGAGTTTCCTAGGATTGGCAGGTTATTATCGTAGGTTCATAGAAGGATTCTCCAAGTTGGCCTTACCTTTAACTAAGTTTACCCGAAAAGGGGAATTGTTTGTGTGGGATACCCATTGTGAGAATATTTTCCAAGAGCTTAAGAAACGATTGACCTCTGAACTGATCTTAGTATTACTTGACCTGAGTGAACCCTTTGTAGTATATTGTGATGCGTGTGGTTCCGGATTAGGTGGAGTACTTATGCAGGATGGGAATGTGGTAGTATATGCTTCTAGGCAATTGAAGATTCATGAGAGGAACTAATACCATCATGTCTAATACCATCGGAGAGACGGAGCCCATCATGTCTTAGAGACTCTTATTATATGCATTGTGTTGATGTTATTTTGAGCATTTTTATTTTGGGAAATCTCGCTCTGATAGTGACATCGGGTTGGGACTATATTTGCACTTAATTTAAAACATAAGTATATGTACTTCAAAAAGGATTTTGTTGTCTGATATTATGATTTCGATGTCATTATGTTTGATGGAAATTTTGGATTTATATGATATGTTTATGATTACGTGGTACTCTTTACCTTAATAAAAAAAAATAGGTTCAAAAGCTTGTATATTTAATTTGTTTGAAGAATTTCACTATTTTATAAGAAAAAATAAATAAATTTTTATTTTTTGGGTTTAGGGTGTCACACACTTTAAGGAAGTTTTAGTTATGTTTCTCCCAAAACAACGTAACATGTCAGGACGCTCTTTTCCAAAAATAGCTTCAAATGCTTCTATATCACTTTCCTCATTTTCAACCATTTTTTGAAGTTGGGACCGGCAAACATTACAAGTAATTATTATCTACAATTATAAATAATATTTTATGAAAAAATTAAGTATATGTAATTGTAACAATATCTTTTAGCATACAATTGTTTTTTTAGTTTCTACATCCAATGGTTTTTCTATATTTCCTTTCCAAGTTTCAACAAAAATATCTACTTGAGTAAACTCTCTTTGTTCCTTTGCAAGCTACACAAACAAAAACAATTTCAAAACAAAACAGCTCATGATTTAACACAACAAAATTAAATGTATCGTATTTCCTAGTTCCTACAACGTAAACCAAAATAGCATATGCTTAATTATGGCTTCAAAATTATGATGAATGAAAATCAAATTTTTAACATAAATGACCAACAAAATAAAGCGAACAAGAATTGAAAATAAAAATAATACAAATCAGAGCAAACATCAAAGCAAAAAGAAACACAACAAACAAAATAGAGAAGATGACCCTTAAACCAAACATTGTATAGAGCAACCAACATAATATAGCAGCAAACACGAAAATATGAACAAAGATTCAAACCTGTCAATACATGGGGACACTAGAGAACATGAGAAAGAACAAGTGCAAAACGACGCAAACTATGTTGTTGTTAACGAAGGAGAGATCGTCTTGACGGAGGGGGTGAATGAAGGAGAGATCGTGTTGATTGTGATGAAGAGCGTGAACGACGACACAATGTGTTGATGATTTAGGGATTTAGTGAAAAAACTTGACGGTATGTTGATGATTTACGGATTTGGGATTATTGGAAACTAGCCTAGCCTAACATTTCCTTAATTTTCTTCTTTTGTTGACGTTACACTTTTTTTTTTAACTATCTTTTATTTTATATAATAAAAAATAGGCTAAATTACATTCGTGGTCCCTTAACTTAATTTCAGGTAACGTTTTAGTCCCTTATCTTTTTTTTTCTTCCCGATTTAGTCCTTTATTTTAATTTTAAATGACAATTTGATATTTTATGTTTTTAAATTTCAACAACGTTATCCTTTTTTTAACAAAAATTCAAAAAAAAATTCAATCAAAACTCATAAAATTAATTATATTCTTCAATATAATACAAATTTCATCAAATCCGTAATGCAAATCTTCAAATAAACTCATATTTTCATACTTTATTTGATATTATTAGGAATAAATGACTAAATCGGAAAAAAAAAAAAAGATAAGGGACTAAAACGTTACCTAAAATTAAGTTAAGGGACCACGAATGTAATTTAGCCTAAAAAATAATATAATGTTTAAATATTGAATATATATATATATATATATAGATATTATTAATATATTGTTTGGAGGGAATTATTCATGCAAAACATTCCATGAATGTTAAATTTTTAAATACCATTTTATAATTGTAGTCTTTTATTTAAAACAATGTAATAATTGAAAAATATTCTTAGAAATGTCTAAGAGAACAATTATCAAATGTTGTCATAGAGTTATCATAGAGACATTTTAAAATTGTGCCCAAAAATATTTTGAAGAACGTTTACATGGTGTTGCAAAAACAATACCAACAACAAATATAAAATGTTGTCTCATCTATTTTTAGGTAACATTTTATACATGTTGCTTAAAAAAATGTTGCCAGAGACCATAAATGTTGTAGTTGTTGTTGTTGTTTTAATAGGCTTGGGCCATGTGAGAAAGAAAATGACTAATTATAATAATAAAAATGAACAGTGTCAAGCAAAATAGATGTACGACACCTAGAGAAGAAAAAGAAAGGTTTGGTTTTGGTGGTGGTAACAGCAAACAATACCAACAACAAATATAAAATGTTGTCTCATCTATTTTTAGGTAACATTTTATACATGTTGCTTAAAAAAATGTTGCCAGAGACCATAAATGTTGTAGTTGTTGTTGTTGTTTTAATAGGCTTGGGCCATGTGAGAAAGAAAATGACTAATTATAATAATAAAAATGAACAGTGTCAAGCAAAATAGATGTACGACACCTAGAGAAGAAAAAGAAAGGTTTGGTTTTGGTGGTGGTAACAGCAAACTTGCTCTGTTTCGTTTACAATTATGATAGTTTTACCTTCTCTAAGAGTTACTTTGGCATATCCACCTCTTAATTTGAGGGAAGTTTTTCACGTTAAAAATTGTGTTTGTCTCATATTTAATTTTCTAACAATTATTTTTTATATAGAATTAGATTTTCTGTTTGACCATTTATTTGCAGGTGGAGAAAAAATATTTCGTATAATTAAGATAATAATTATCCTTAATTATCTTTGGTTTTTTCTAATAATTTTAAGCTTATGTGTTTTGGTGGTTGCATGTATTATAATGGAATGTTTAGTACTTTGATGTATTTTGTACTTGGTGGACCCCACTTATGAGTATTTTGGTACATGATGGATCTATGATCTATACATAATGTTTCGTCGTAGTCTGCCTACGGCACCTTAATTAATATGTATAATGACTATTTTATTGATACACCCCATTGGTCATCAGAAAAATTCTAAAGGTTTTAATTCTTCATGTTAATATGTCCTTTTTCGTCTTAATAATTTGATGAAAAGAATTCTAGAAGTTTTGATTTTGGGTTATTATTAAATTATTTGCTATCTCATTTTTATTAATATTATCTTTTATAAAAAAAAAAAATTGTAAGAATAAACAAGGCAATTTAAATTGTATCATCCTTACATTATGTCAATTAATTATTAGAATCTTATATCTTCATATTTGATTTATGAAGTGTTTGAGGTGACAACAAAATATTTAAAAGTCATCAAAACTCACTGAATCTCTACGCAAAGATAAATGTCACACTCTCAAAGATTAATTGTAATTTAATTATTTATCCTTTAGTGATTTATTATCTGATTGCATATATGAAGAATTTTGTGATATTTTATTATTCTTTGTTATTATAAAATATATGCAATTATGTATACAAATGAACTCTTTTCAAGAATATTGTTTTAAAATTTTGAATTTGAAAGTATTTTATTAATTCTCCAATGTAATTCTCTATTTTTTTAATTTATGATGAAAGCGTTTCAAATCTAATTATTTTGATGATTCTATTTTGGAAAAACAAAATTATTTAATACACTTTTAATGGATAATTATTGTGATTTGTATAATTGTAATCGCACCCATCGTGACTACGGTTCCAATTTTGTTAAATTAAATAATTAATTTTATTTTCGCTATAATAAATATTATATTAATTACAATGATACCATATCGATGTGTTATTGTTAATATAATTTATAAATAATTGTTCAATGTACTTATAAATTTTATAATTATGTGAATTATGATTCAAGTATCGAATCTGCATTAGAGTTTTCTTGTAATATAATAGTTGTACATTGCTGTTATATTTTTTAAGTAAAAATAACAATAACTAATAAATTCTCTTTAAAGACATGTAATAATTTCTATTTATTTTATACAATGTAATATTTATTTTTAAAACTTTTTGTTAAAATGAATTACAATGTAAGTGATGGCCATACTCTACTGGTGTGATGTTACTTAATATGAGTATCTTGTGATAGACAACATAGTTGAACTCGTTTAAATATTTTTCAAAAAAAAAAAAACTAGATTGATAATTCAAGTATCATTCTCTATCAAATATTATATATATATATATATTATTTTATTTTATTTTTAAAAAAAGACTCATATTGAATATATTATAATCTTAAGTAATTTATAAATAAAAATAAGGCAAAAATATACATGAAGTCCTTTAAGTTTATTTTTTTACTGATTCAGTTCTTTTAATTATATTCGTTTGCAAGATTAGTATTTAAGAATTATTAAATTACGCATGAAATCTCTTAAGTTTGAAAAATTTCTTGAAATTCTGTCATGAAATTTTAAGATCCAATCAAAACATCGTAATAAGTTGACTATCCAAGCTACTTTGCTTGTGAATAAAGTTAAAAACATTGATTATGTGGATATATAGATCTTTATTACCTAGTGTTTAAGGCTTTGTGTGTATTTAAACTGTTGTAGAGAAAATCAAGAAATATATACTATTTATAAGATTTAATGAAGGCTTTCTGTCGCGGCCTAAAATTTGAGTGCTTCTCAAATTCAAAGGAGTCGCCACCAAAATTAATTTAAAATATAAAAGAAACGATAGAAAACCCTTAAAAAGAAAATAAAGGTCTTTGAAACCAAGTTTAGAATTTGGGAATCGATTATGCGTAGGAAAGATATTAACACCATATGACATATTGTAAAAAAAACTATTAACTGTAATTATATGTACAAAATTAATATTAACTTAAATATATTTATTTCTCTTTATTATTATTTATGAATATCGATTGTTTTTTTTATATATGTGATTTTAAAATAAAAGTATTCCTAAGAAAGAGAGGGAAAAAAATAAATTTTTATTAATGTGTTTGATAAGAGTGTGATCTTGCACCTACATATCTTTCGGTGCAATGGAGAAATCAAAGCCACGTAGTTTTTGGATAAAAAAATACGGATGTGTTGATTGCTTTTAAAAGTGTATTTTGTGGTTGAAAAGCAAGTTAAAAAAACTTAATTTTGAGAAAATAAGTTTATTTAATTTGAATATTTTTTATGTATTTATAAATTAATAAAGTATTAAGGCTATCAAGTTATGCAACTTGTATTTAAAAAACTCAAGAATTAAAAAGACGTCTCGTCTAGTTAATCAATTAAAGAATATTTTTATTATTTTTTATATAAATATGAGTTGTTAAACCATCAAGTTGTCACATATGAAACTAATTGTTGTCGAAATTGAGATAAATAACTAACGGTGCAAATAAAATATAACTTAAAAGAGCAAATTCGAATAACATAAACTTAAAGTAGAGAGAATTTAGTTTTAATTAAAGGACTTTAGGTGTATTTTATCTTAAATATAAAAACTATTAAAAGTACAAGTATAATAACAATGCTACTATCAAGTATCACATTGTTTTATTTTTTAGTTTAAAAGTCTATTTAAAAATCACAATTTATGTCACCGAAGATATTACCGAGTTGAGTCGCAGACTAGGTCGCTCTCTTTAAGACGTTTCACTACACTGCCCAAATTGTGCAAGGCAGACAATCAATCACGAAGTCTCCAAGATAAAATAGCTCAAAATCACTATATCAGAGTTCCACTCCACTATAGAAAATCATTCTAGAATTACACCTTTCTAAAAACCGAAGGGACTACGACATAAAAACCGCTCTAAAAACCGAAGGGATAGAAAGAAAAGGGAGAAGTGGCTCGACAATTAGGCAAGCAGAACATAAAAAGGGAGAAAAGAGAAAGTTGGAAAATACAACCAACTTTTATGCATTTTTCACAATAGTTTAAAGCTCATTATATAGTGATGGAAGCAAACTCACATATGTTTTCTAACCAATGTGGGACTTTAGTATGTATAGATTTGAAACTACTCAAAATATTAGAGTTTTTCAATGTGGAATTTCAAAAAGATTTCTTTCCAATGTGGGACTTGAATTTAAAAAAAATATATATATTTCTTTCCACTTGAATTTACAAAAAATATTTCTTTCCACTTGAATTTACAAAAAATATTTATTTCCAATGTGGGACTTGAATTTTGAAACAAGTTTCTTTTCACTTAAATTTACAAAAAAAATATTTCTTTCTAATGTGGGACTTCAACAGATTTTTAAATTCACACAATAACATACTTATGTTCCAACAATCCCCCACTTGAACTTAAAAAAAAATGTTTCTAAAATAGCGTGAAACGCTTCTATAAGATCGTGCATAAACAAAGATGTCTCTTTACTTGAACATTTGCATAGTAAGTAAGATTCATATTCAGATTCAACAAGAGTGACTTGTAGTCTCGAACTCTATCTCTGACATCAAACCCACACACAACCTTTTCATATGTAGTATTTTCAAAAGTCTGTGCATTAATGGCCCTGCACGTGTATCCCAATGTAGTGAACGCTCTAGGAATTCTGCCTTGAAATTCCATAGGAAGTGGCCCCACTTCCACATTCACATAGATGAGTCTATCAAGAGTACTCTTGTAGCTAGGCACTCCACTCCAAATAGAGTATTGATCTTATTAAGAGTTTCTATTACCTCATCATATCATCGCTTTAGCAATCATGCTTCTTTGATTTATAATAGCATGTTCATCTCATATCACTTCACGACTTGTTATTACCCATTGAACCTAATTACTGGGATCTCTCGTCTTTTAGGTCAGGTTACCATCATGAGTGAATCTATAGGCATAAGTCACATCATTTTGGATGTATTAATTACTTTCTCTTTAGCTAACCCTTTCGCCAAAGGATTTGTTAAATTCTCATCAGTGCTTACATGATCCACTATAACAACTCTTTTAGAAAGTAACTCTCTAACAATGTTATGCTTGCGACGAATTTATCATCTCTTATCGTTGTAATAACCTTTTAAATCACCTTTTAAATCACCATTTAAATCACCTTTTAAATCACCTTTTATAGATTTCTTCTTCCAAATCACCTTTTAAAAAATTGTTTTAACATCCACTTGGTGTATCACCAAGTTATGAATAGCCTCAAGTGATTAGCACCCTAATGGATGTTATTCTAGTGATTGGTTAAAAGTGTCGAAGAAATCTATATTTTCTCTTTGTCTAAAATCTTTGGCTACAAGGTGTGTCTTGTATTTATCAATAGTTCCGTCGAATTTTAGTTTCTTTTTCAAGATCCATTTACAATATATAGGTTTGTAACTAGGAGGCAAGTCTACTATATATCAGGTCCCATTAGACTCTAGAAAATGCATTTCATCTTTTATTGCTTCTCGCAATATATCTGCATCCAAATATGACAAAACTTCTTTAAGATTTGCGGGATCCTCTTCTAAATTATAGGTCATGTATTTATATCCATAATTTTTAGCAACTTTGAATCTCTTACTTCTTCGAGATTCTGTTTCACCTTGTTTGCTGCTTTCAATTATAGGAACATGAGTTGATTCGCTGCCCCCACTATTTCTCCATTTGAAAGGGAATTTATTTTCATAGAAGTCGATATCATTTGACTCTATGATCACTTTTGTATTTAGGTCATAAAACCTATATGCTTTGTCCTTTATTGCATACCCAATGAATATACATTCATAGACTCTACCGGTGAGTTTAATTCGTTTGAAGTCGGGGATTCTAACAAAGCCAGACAACCCCATGTTTGAAAATAACACAAGTCCATTTGTCTTTTCTTCACTATCTCATAATGAGATTTTTTTATTTTTAGATTTAAGAACTATATTCAAAACATAGCAAATAAGTAATATATTTTCTGCACATTAATAAGATGCAACACTAAGGATACTAGCAACAACTAGTTCAACGAGAGTTTTATTCCATTTTTTTTTTCAACTTTACCATCCACTTCAACTCAATTATAGTGCAGTTGTCCCATGTTTAATTCCAGATAATTTATAAAACTTATTTAAACAAACTAGAATCATACTTGGAACATTTTAATCTTTCTATGAAATTGATTTTCAATTTCAGTTACAAAGATTCTTAACATGTCAAACGTTTACTTTTATTTTTTATTTATTGTTAATGTCTCATCAAGTTCACATATATCGTAGTGTAATAAATCTAAGGACTCAGAATCTCTAACTACAAATTTATGTGAACTCTTTATTATTTTAGCTCGACTATAAAATTCACAATTTTCAGAGTCATTTGACAATAACTTTAGAATTAAACCTAAGTTATTTAATTTTGAAATCATATGTGTTCACATCACAAAGTATAGCATGTTAAAAATTAAAAATCACACAAATGCATGGAAAAATAGACATTTTATTGATTTCAATATTCAAACATAAAGAGACATATTAAATTTCAATATTTAATTTAAATATGCCATGAGTTATGTACCTTAATAGATGATCTCATGAGTTATCTTCTAAATTTTACGGGAAGTTGCCTCCACTGATCTATCATCGGTCATCTAATACTCTGGGTAGCAGCTCACTACTTACTTATTTAGAGCATCTCAAATATATCTAGCAGTATTGCTGGAACTGTAGTAGTTATACAGATCATCAGTAAGTCCATTAAGAATATAATTCCCATGGGTTAATTCTCCAGCTTTCTTATCCTTTTCTCTTTGCTTCAAACTAAAAAAGTTTATTGAAATCAGAGGCAACATAACCAAATCTAGTCATCTCTTCAATTTACATGGCAAAATAAATGTCTTAAAATTGTTATTTTCGAGTTTAAAAAACTATTTAAAAATCACAATTTATCTCACCGAAGATATTACTAGATTGAGTCGCGGACTAGGTTGCTCTCTTTAAGATGTTTCGCGGTACTGCCCAAATTGTGCAAGGCAGACTATCAACCACGAAGTCTCTAGAATAAAACAACTCTGATTCACTATATCGAAATTCGCACGGTAGAAAATCATTCTAGAATTACACCCTCAATATGGCAATTAAAGCCACTCTCAATATGATGATTAAAGTAAAGTCCATCTTAATATGGTACTACAACCATTCATAACTATGTCATAATAACTGTTCTAAAAAAAATGGACTACCAATATAACAACCGCTCTAAAAACTGAACCGACAAAAAGAAAAGGGAAAATGCTCGAAAATTATGCGAACAAAATATAAAAAGAGAAAAAAAAAAAAGTTCAGAATTATATCCAACTTTTGTATACTTTTGACAATAGTTTGAAGTTCATTATATAGTGATGGAAGCAAAGTCACATATGTTTTCTAACCAATGTGGGACTTTAGTATGTATAGATTTGAAATTACTCAAAATATTAGAATTTTCCAATGTGGGATTTCAAAAATATTTCTTTCCAATGTGAGACTTGAATTTTAAAACAAATTTCTTTCCACTTTAATTTACAAAAAAATATTTCTTTCCAATTTGATACTTCAACAGATTTTTAAATTCACACAATAAGATACTTATGTTCCAACATATTGTGTTATGGAAGTAGTTATAAAGTGTTAAATCATAAAGTTTATATTTTTATTGGATCTTCAATAATAATTATACAAATTGAAGTGTTATAAATTCTGTTATGCGTAACCTAATTAGTTCTCAACTGTGCGTGACTGGAATAGTTGTAGCATTTGAGTTTTTGAGTGAATTATTAATTTATAAATAATCCTATACATAAAGGTTACTTTTATTCATTAAAATTCCTCATAAAGTATTATTTATAGTGAGATTTATATTTTAAATTATTCAGTGAAGTATTTATTATTATGTCATTATTATTATAGACTAATTGTATGGAATTTCCTTTATGGTTTTACCATGTTTTGTTTCTTGAGCTTCAGTTAAGTGATTTGGGTTGATTCGTGTGGAATTGGCTTATTAAATTGAGTTTTAGTATCTAGGCATATCTTAGATGTGATAAGCTTGTCATACGAAACATTTGAAATCATTAATGTGATTTATGTTTCTTAACATCTGAATTATCGATCATTTCAGATTCTCAACAAAGAACATGAAAATAAAATTTGAGAGTTCTAAAGGCATGGTTATTTAATACAACCAATACATGGACCACAACGACACCTTTCTTGCCACTCTTGAGCATTTTTGCATGGGTCAAATTAATATGTTTAGAGCCTGCTTTATTTAGTTTTAAAAAAACTATTTTTTAATTTTTTTTAAATTTGAAAAGAAAAAATTTGTTTGAAATAGGTTAAACATGTTTTGGTTTTCAATTTTGCTTTTTCAATAAAAAAACCTCAGACAAAAACACACGGACAAATGTGCCTTTTCATTAATGGTACTTTAGTAATTATAATAACATTGGTTTATTTTTTCTCTTCAATTTATAACAATGGTAATGCTCATGCACCCCCTATCAATCTTTTATCCATTTATTATTGGTGCGGTGTATGTATGAATTAACGAGTGAGAGGGAATTTGCCAAATAAACCAAAATAAGTGATACTAGATTTGTTTTTATAGATTAGTATAATTATCATCCAAGATGAAACAATCATCTTAATATATATATATATATATCTTAACAGTTTTTTTAAATTACCTCATACTTTATTTTTATTTTACATTAATATAAAACTAATTTATTCTGGTGATACATATCTTTCTTTCTCTTTATATTATTATTATTATTATTATTATTATTATTATTATTATTATTATTATTATTAGATATAAAATGAACGCTTGTTTTGTATTTTGAGATTAAGAGTTATTCACAAGTGTAAAATTATTTTACACTGACAACTAATTAAATAAAAAAGGAAAATTATGTTTAATGAGTTGACAAATTGTGATTGATTATTAACTTTATCCAGACATGTCACATTTAATTTCTTGTGCTTTCCGTTATAAATAATGTGTCTTTTTTAATATAACCTATGTATTTATTCTTTTATTTTTTAACTAATATTTATTTTAAAATTATTTTTCATAAAATAATATCAAGATAAAATTCAATCTAATCTGGTCTAAATCGAGGAAGATGGGCTTCATGAACTAGATGGAAGACATTGATCCTATTGAGGGGTGGTACATGCAAATAGTTTGACGCTTAAGTCAATATTGATTCCAAGAGAGTGAGAGGTATTAGGATGAGAAAGTGTGTACCTTTATTGATACCAAAATCACTATTTATATAGACTTCAGTCCCAACATAGTGAGAGACAAGGATATTGAACGATCAACAATGTGGGTGGATTAGACAGGGTAACAACCTTGGGTCTGTTATAACTAGATTTCTTCATCTAGGGTTGAAGACCCTAACTATATGTGCAGGTCTTGATATTCGACCGACTCGACACGAGAGGCGTCATTAGACTTAGAACAATTTGGAACATAACCATTTCTTATTAACATGTTATCGGTGCAACATTTTCAATTCAAACACATCATAATTATTATAATATTATTTATATTTTAACACATTTTTATATGGTATTTTTTTGTATGAAATATACAAAATGATATGTGTAAGACCCATAATTTTAAAGTATACTTTATGTATATTAGTGTATTTTTGGTATTGAACTCGGAGGCTTTTTAGCCAAAGTTATTAATATTTTGGAGTTTATATGACCAAAAAGATATTTTGATGGCCGATTAAAATTGCTCGTCGATAAATAAATTTAATTAACTGCGGTGGATCTCTTACGAAGAATTTAATTCTAGAGAGTTTCGTTAAAAATATCTTGGGCTGCTAAAAATTGCATCTGTCAATTGAGTTACGACGAGAGTATATATTTTTAACAAAAAGTGGTTTGGAGAGGTTATGGGTGAAATGGTAATTTTAATAATATCTAGATATTTTGAGATATTTGTTAATTATATTTAATATATATATATATATATATAATGAATATTTGTTTAGAGGGAAAAAGGAAATGAAAGAGAAAGAGAAGAAAAGAGAAGAGAAAGAGAAGAAAAGGGAAGGAAAGAAAAACAAAAGAAGAGGAAAAATAGACTTCTTCTTCTTCCTCTGCCTCGCGAAGCTTTCTTACTTCTTCCTTCTTCCATTTTCATTTTCGTTGCTTCTTTGGCTTCAAGAATAGAAACCCAAGGCTGGAAGGGTGATAAGACAAGGATTTCTCAACTTCATACTTCCTCGTTGTTTCGAAAACGAAGAAAAATGGTGTTAGGGATTTCAAAACCGTCAAACACAAACCTCCCCGTTTCATCTAGATCTAAGTTTCATTTCGCGAAGAGATAGAAGGGAAAGTTGCTCATTACCACGCTACGGTGCTAGGGAACCAACTTTGGAAGCGACGTTGCGAGCGGAGATTTTACCGGATTTACTCGCGGTACCGTAATCGCACATTAAAGATAATGTGAAGGTAAGGGCTCCTTCCACTTTTTAGTTTGCATTTAGGGACTTATCTGTGGTTGTGTGGAAAAGAATTTTGTTAGGGCTAGAGTGTTGATTTGGGGGAAAATGAATCTAAGGCTTTATAGGTAAAATCTTAGAGTTAGGTTTTGGTGATATTGATGAATGTTTCGTGGAAAATGAATTTAACTCATTTAGGTATGATTTTGAGTAAAAGAAATTTGATGTGTTTAAGTGGTATGTTGTGATGATATGTGTATGGTTGGATTTTGTGGAGAAATGAATTGTTGTGTTTTGGTGCGAATTGTGGATTGAATTTGTGAATATGTTTGAGTATGTTCTGTGTGGAATTTGAAAACCATTAGAGTTAAACGAGTATTAAGAATGGGGAATCTCTTAATATCTGCGTTTATTTAATGTTGTCGTGAAAACCATTAGAGCTAAACGAGTATTAAGAATGGGGAATCTCTTAATGTCTGTGTTTACTTAATGTTGTCGTGAAAACCGTTAGAGATAAACGAGTATTAAGAATAGGGAATCTCTTAATGTCGGCGTTTACTTAATGTTTGTTGTGAAAATCGTTTAAGTTAAATGAGTATTAAAAATGGGGATAGGTGGTACCTCGATAAACAGTACTGACCCGTGATAGGTGGTACGTTTACGATTTACGTTTTTGGTAAATTGTGCTGACCCGTGATAGGTGCCACCTCGGTAAATAGTACTTTGGCCTGTGATAGGCGGTACATTTACGATTTACGCCTTTTCTTTTAGTAAATCGTGCTGACCCGTGATAGGTGGCACCTCGGTAATTGGTACTTTGGCCTGCGATAGGCGGTACAATTATGATTTACAGTCCTTCGAGGAGGGTTTTGGTTTGGAATTCCGAGTCCATGCATTTTGGCATATACGCATTGCATTAGGGTGCTTGACGCACGAGTCGTGTTTGATTCAAGTGTATGATTGAGTGTTTGAACTTGAGATGTCATTGTGATTGTGATAATTTTACTAAGTGTTATGTTTTGGAACAAATCGTGTGTAAGTGTAATTGATTGTAAAACTATTTTGAAACTCAAGTTATCGTGGTGATTGTGTGGAAATTGCTAAGTGTTATGTTTTAGAGTTGTGTGTGAATGTGATGGAGTTAGTTTATGTAGTTTTAAGAAAAACATGCAGGGAAATCGATTCCCAAATCGATTCTATTAAAAGCTATTCCTCAAAATCGATTTGGCAATCGATTGGATTCATTACAGGAGCTCAGCCATTTTGACAAAATCGATTTGCCAATTGATTTGGCCATTACAGGAGCTCAGCCACTTTGACAAAATCCATTTGGAAATCGATTGGCTTCAATACAGGGGCTCAGTTATTCATTCAATCGATTTCCCAATCAATTGAATTAAGCCCAGAGTACAGTTTTTACGAAAAACCCTCAGGAAATCATTTCCCAATCGATTGGCTTTAACACAGGGGCTCAGTTATTCATTCAATCGATTTCCCAATCGATTGATTTAAGCCCAGAGTTCAGTTTTCACTAAATCCCTTCATCCAAATCGATTTCCCAATCGATTGGCTTAGTGGAAATTCTTATTTTGAGTTAGATGATCGATTGCTCAATTGGTTCATCAATGGGTTGGCCAGTTGTTTATTACTTGATTGATTTAAGACTTATTTTGACTTCCTTTTTATTTGGCAAGCATTATATGAACTTTTAGCATATGGAAAACCCTTTTAAGGTGCATGCTAAGTTAAAAGGTTATTTGTGCATTTAAAAACTTAAATGTTATGTGTTAACTGTTAATTTCAGCTGGTGACCGTTTACAACTATTGTGGAAATCTGGGCTTTGCCCTCAGATGAGAGACAGGACGATCCTACCGATTTGTACCCTGCGGATGGGGATGTAGATGGGAATGCCTGACTGGAGCTATGTTAGGAGGATCTTACGGGGTGTGTGGAGATCACTCAAGGTGTTTAGTTTGTTTTGTGGAATGATCAGATTAGGTTGACATAGAGGCAACATATGTCTTTCTTTTGTATTGTGTTTATTTTAAACTGGAAGAATGTACCTATACTAATATTGTCAGCATGACATGTTATTTTCAATAGGATTACATGTACCACTTTTTGATATGTAAATATTTTGGATTCATATTTCGAGAAACTTTTCCGCTGCTTGTAAATTATAATGACTCAATTATTTATCCAAAGGTGTTACCTTATTTATTTCTCTGTTTTATTTTAATTTGTTTAAAAAAAAATAAAATACACCCTCGCTTTGAAAATCGGGGTGAAACAATATGTTTAAATTAAATCTCATAGTTTCAAATTATAATGTTTTTGTGCAAAAAAAAAACTAATTATAATATACTAATATTTTTAACACATTTATACGGTAATTTTTTGTCACAAATTTGAAGTAGAGAAGTCGATTTACAAGGAAGGGGGTTTGAATTGTAAATCTCCCTGTTTAAAATTTTTCTGAAAATACTTAAATATTTAACTCAAGAATAATATTGGTTAAGAAAACAAAAAGTAGAGAACGTTCTTGGTTTTTACCAGAAAACGGAGAACGTTCTTGGTTAGCTTAAAAAGGTTCATATCTTTTTGGTCTTGCTAATTTGTGTTATTCTCTTTTTGTGATTCAAGTAGTTTCTTTGAATATGATTATCTCAGTTTGTTCCTTGCTAAGTGTTGATGATATAGGTGTAAAATCTATAGGCTAAAACTTCTTTTAACCAATGAAGATTGCTTGATCTTGGAGCTGTGATGATCAGTTTTGGTCCTAGAGAACATTCTCTGTTTTTACAGATTTTGTCTAAAATGTTCTCCTTTCTTGTCTGTTTAGTTTTTATCTTTTATTGCTTATTTCTTTGCTTTTCTTGAATCCTATCTTTGAATTAATCCACTCAAAAGCACATGTTAAATTAACATAACTTTTAGAACCATAATTAATATTCTTAATTAACCTTTGTTTATTTTCATCAAAATTTAAATTGAGAGCTTGTGTTAACAAAATTCTCCAAATTGATATGTAATACATTAAATATTGTATAAATTTAAACATATATTATTAGGTTCAAGTAATTAATGAATTTTAGTTAATAATGAATTCTTCGAAGTAATTCGAGTTCAAATCTGGGCTATAACTATGGATTATTTAGAATCAAAGAATTAAAGAATCGAATATTGGCTATAACTATGGATTATTTAGAATCGAAGTAATTCGAGAATCAAAGAATTAAAAAATATATATTACGTTAGTGTATAAATAATATATTACTTTTAATATATAATAATAGATGTAAATATATTACAAAAATATAGATAAATATGACATTAATTTATTCCATCGTACATTAATGTAAGGTTAGTAAAATATTTATATGTAAGAATATATTATATTTAAACAACTATGTAAACTTCTTAAAACAAATTTACCAAACAATTTTTTATTTTATTTTCTATTTTCAAAAACAATGTTAAAAAATAAGATTATCAAACAAGTTTTTATTTTGATTTCTTTTTAAAAATAGTTTTTAAAAATTGATTTATAAAACAATTTTGAAAAACTAAAAATGAAAACACAATCAAACATATCATTAGTCTTTTTTTCTTGCTACTCTATTTATGTAGAGTGTAATATGTGGAGAAGTTAAAATACCCCGCAACATATTGAAGATATTAGAGGTCTCTTAAAACTCTCACAAATAATCTGCGACACATATAACTTATGAGTTTTTAAAAACTACCACGAAATAATCAGGAAAGGTTGAAAATATCTACAAAATACTTTTTGTACTGGCATTTAAATGAAGCTAGCTTATTATTTCTGTTAAAAAAATTGCACATAAGTGTGTTTTAACGAAATGTATTTAAAAAATTTACCTTGTAAATGTTTATAGACTTAATGGGATTAACTAATTAAAAATATAGATTTAAGGACTAACTTATTTTAAAAAAAAAAATTAAATGATAAAAGGAATAGGATCCATTTAACCTAACAAATATTATGTATATAAGTAATACACTAAAGATAAATATGTTGTATTTTAAGTCCACATCGATCATAACTCATAAGGATGTATTATATATTAAAGAAGGATAACGCTAATTGGTCGTGAAATAATCCTTGCAAACACAAAAATCATGTAGTAATTTATCTCGATTAATTCAATCACAAACTACTATAGAGTTACTATATATATTAAGATTTTAGAATATCAATATATTAGTTATTTTATTCGTTAATATGATTTCTCTCTTCTTGATCCATAAATTTCAAGCGGATATAGATGATTTAGAGAATATATAATGCGTGCCATCAAATCTTAAATTAATTTTTAAGATCTTGCATGAAATTATTATAGTGAATTGAAATATATAGGAATCAATTGGGGACAATATAAAAAATTGATCAAATCTTAGTGATTTGAAAAATCAACAAAAAAATATACAATTCAATTTATACCTCCAATATATATATATAAGCAACCCTATACTATAAAGTATAAATTGTTGCATGTGGCAGATTGATAGGAAATTCGAAATAGAACAATTAAAGGATGGAGAATAAGATGAAGAAATCCATGAGTACTAATGAACAAAAGAAACCACTAATTCAAGATGAGTTTGGTAATTCTGTATTTTAAAAAAGTAACATCCCCAACTTCTTCTTCTACTTCATCAACAAATCATCAACTTGAAGCTACTCCATTAAGTGGTCTATTTCAACAACTTCCAAAAAAGTAATATTAGTTATTTATTTATCCACCTCTTTTTAAAAATATTTCTTAATTGATTTTACTATTTATTACCTTAATTTTTTCTGAGTTTTTTTTTTAATTATATAAATTTTCTAAAGTGTGTATCTTTTCATGTTGGTATATATATATATATATATATATATAAAAGGGGGCTTTCAAATTTCTATAATGGAAAGTCAAGGGCATTCACTTCATTAGTAAATTTGACGGGCTTGGAGGATCTTGAGAAGCCAGAGAATCCTTATAACAACGTATTGAAGTTATGCAACAGCTACGGAGAAAAGTCATCTACTAAACTCGACCATCATTCCTAGTTAAACTGCATTCATTGCTTGAATGGGATTGATTGTTGTGTTTTTTATTTCAATCATTAGAGGGAAAAACGGGGCGGAAAAATTTATAATTCTTTATATTGGATTACACTAATTAAGGAAGATATTATATTGTGATTTTAAAAGATTTTTTATTTAAAAAAGTCTTACAAATTTTAAAAGATTATGTAAGAATTTATATAACTTGTAAGATTTTTTAAGAGTCTAATATAATCAAGATTTTGATGTTTGGATATTAATCAATTTATATCATGAAAATTTATAGATTTGAATATTTTTTGTTGAATATTTTTTTTCAGAAATTGGCTTATATTTAGTAAGGTATTGATATTTTGCATTAAAATTTGTTACCAACAAAAATACTATCCAACGTGGCTATTTTCCATGTGTTGGCAACAGTTTTGTGTTAAGCAAGTTTTGTATGGTCACAAAATCAAATTTATAGTGCTTAAGTACAAACAAAACAGATATTTCTTATAATAATAGAAAGGAAAAAAAAAAGAAAAAATTGTTTTTACTTTTTTATTGATGTTTAAAGAAAATGTCTCTTTTGTATGTATCAAAATATTATTAATTTAGTTGTGACTCTAAAAGACTAACTCTTTATATCCTTGATTTAAATAATTGTTAATTAAAAGTGAATCTGAATACTTACTCTGAATTTATTTATAAACAAAAATACCTAGTTTTAAACTTGTTAATTTGATATATGTGAAAAGACTAATAAATATACCAACCTATCTATAATTATAATGGTATCTCCTCAAAACATTATTTAATAGTATTTGATATTTTTTAAAATATTCCTAATTATGATTAAATTAATTGATATTTATGGCCGGAAAGAATACCATGGAAAAATACCAATTTTTTTAAAAGGTACATTGTATCAAAAGATTTATTCCATGCACTAATAGTGCCAAGATCAAACAAAGAATTACACAAATTAGCATCCAATTTATACAAACTCCACGTATTTGTTTATTTTCACCCAATAATTGTTAGAACTAAGTGATGAATTTCGTAATGTTAAACATTGAATACACTAACCGTTATTGCACTATCAGTAACATACACCACCACATGATGAATATTTAAAAAATTTCTTTAAATAATCAATATTAATTTTAGTAATTAATTACTAGTTTTTATTATAAAGAGAAATTAAACTTGTGACCCTCTTGTAACTTCAATTATCTCAAACCACTAAATCACCTTATCACTCTCTTATATTAATTTTTTAACTCTTAACTCACTATTAGTGCTTAATTTCCTCCGTTTCCCGTCTAAACATTATTGTATTGGATGGGGTCAACTATAACGAATTTTAAACGGATCTAATATATATATATTAAACATATTATTAAATATAACAAATCCATCAAACAACACTATCATTGTATGAATTAAATACATCAATATTGGCAAAAGCATATATCCATATTCAAATGCACGTATCTTTTCTATTGTATAATTTGTATTTTATAATAATAATGTTTAGAAGATTCAATTCTTACACACAATTATTATAAATAATTTTTTCACTCTTATTCAATAATAATCATTTAAAATATTTATTTTATATAATAACTACTTTTAAAGTCTTATATTTGATTGATTATGATGTCTCGATAATATAAAATATTTTTCATCTATTGAATATAAAAAAAATTAAATCTGTTCTGCACTAGCATGAATGTAAACTATGGTTAATTACAAAATGCAATTACAAATATTTGTACAAGAGTAATTATTTAATGAAACCACACCTCAGTTACAAGAGAATATTATCCGCATTATAAACATATTTCCATGGAAAAGCCAACATCAATGTTTCAAAATAGATACTATACCAGAAACATGATTATTTTCAGCAAATAACAGTTAATAAGTGAATTTAAATTCCCTGCAACTAGAAATAGATGAACAAAAGATATTATTTAATGTAATAACCGTGCATCAGTTACACGAGAACATTGTGCTGCGATACGCATATGCTGACAACCACAATGGAAGTGTTGAGCTATACTTCACAAAGTACATTTCTTTCCAAACTTGGCTCTTTTATTGATACACCAAAACCTGTTTATGAGTTGCCAAGAAAACATACTCACAACCATCCACTACATGACGCTCGAACCTTAACTCGATCATTCAAGAAATTGAGCGAAAATTCGGAGACACCTCTTAAATTATCAACACAAATTAATCTAGATTTGGACTCTAATAACGAATCTGAAATCTCCAAAAAAATCATAGGGTTCTTCCTAGAAATATCATTGTATAATTGAATGAAATGATTATCCAAACTCAACCTATACCACAATTTGCACACAGTTTTGGTTCTAAAAAGGGATTTCACTGGTAACCTAGCAAGAATCTATATAACAACCTCATCTGAAAAATCCCATCTCCTAATTTATCCATCATTGAAATCCAAAACTATATACAAAGTATTTTAATAACAGATTTAAAAATATAAAATTTTGGGTTGTGAAAAAACAAGATAAAGATTTCAACTTTGCTTACCCAAACAAAATTGGGGTTATGCGATGAAACTGAAATGAAATTCATGGAATAATGAGAAGGTTGAAAATGAGAATGAAATAAACTAGAAGACACATAGATGAATAGAGAAAAATGATGGTGGTGGTAGGTTTGTGGCAGTGGTTGGTTAGAACCGAGAGTGAAAGAGAAGAAATCGAGAGTGGAGGAAATAAAAAGAGAGGGTTTTTGGTGAGTGAGAGAAAAACCAGATGGAGGAAATGTGGAAGCAGAGAAGGGGTTTTAATTGTTTATTGAAAAAATATAAAAATAGAAGTATACATCTCATTTTGCTATTAGAAAGTAGACTCGTGCATGGTTGGTTTTTTTAAAAAACCAAATCATATCCATTTTAAAACTAATATATGGATTTGAATTTATAACTAAATTTATTATTTAGTTTAAAATCGGTTATAAAACTAATTATAAAATTGGTTATGATTAAATAACTAGTTTATAATTAAACAATCAGTTTTGAAAATTTTAGTTTTAAAATCGAAGTTTTTTTCAAAATCGATTAAAGTTTGATTATTTTTTAAAAGATCATTTATTCATAGTTTAAAAATCGGTTATTTAAAAAAATCGATTTTTTCGATAAATTTTTTTAAAATTTGTCTCATCAAATTTTTTGAGAAAAAATTCAATTTAAAATTTTTTTAAAAAAAAAAGTTTTTTTTTTTTTGATATTTTTTTGAAAAAAAAAAATTTTAAAATTTTTTCAAAAAAATAAATCTCAAAATTAACAAAATATTGGTAGTGGATAACAACCAAATCCAAATATAAAACATAATTGGTTATCCAAACGGTTTATAAATAACCGGATTATAACCATATGTTTTAAACCAGATTTTTAAAATGGATTTGGATTCGGTTTTGGATTTGAGCCTTATAATCGGATTTTTTGCACAGCCATATTAGAAAGTGTAGGGTCGGAAAAACGAACACTAGAATAACCAAAAAGAATCATAAAGTGAAATGATAGTCTTATTTCAGTTTAGCATCACCGACGCTGACATTATCAAGTTAATAAAAAAAATATTCAATAGTTTAGCATGTGAGATATGGATGATACATCAATGCTAGTAGCGTGGGTGTAGGTGGTTGACACTATATTTGGACACTAAAAGCTAATTTTCTAATAGTGATGTCCTCGATTTAGATAATTGCTAATTAAAAATGAATCTTGATAAGCCATGTGAATTTATTTATAAGTATCTAGTATATTAAAATAGTGTTTACATCTAGAATAAATCTTTTTTCAAGTGGTGCTAATAATAAGAATAGATGTAATATATGTGAAAATGTTAATAAATTTACTAACCTACTCAATTAGTTTGACTAGTAGCTGATTAATAAAAGTGTTATTTTGTAGTTATTTATTAGATTAAATCTTTCAAGTTAAAGTAGCTATCGTATTGGTTGTGAACTAGAATAAATCGTCAGTGTTGTTAAATGAAATAATAACTTTCCAATGAGTGCTTATTTTTGTTGGTGTTTTAAAAGAATATTAATTTTAGCAAAAAACATATGACAAAAAATATAATCATAATTAACGACTCTAATTTTTCTAGAATACCTTACTTTATGATCAAATGACCATGGCTTTTTAAGAAAACTTACTTTCCACGTTTAATTATCTTTAGAAATACTAAATTGTGATATCATTAGAGTTTTTAGACCTAACAACAATATTGATGTTCTCTTACTCCAAAATATTAGAAACTTTTAGAATTACAAACTTTATTCAATTTAATATATATACTTAAGCTACATAATTTTAAAGAGAATAAGAGTAGCAAAACATGATCAGTAAAATACCTACTACAACATTATTTATTAAGTCTCTAGACAACAACATTAATTGTTGGTGGTATTATATTACAATGATCAAACACTAACAATTAGGATCCTTCTATTACAACATTATTTATTATGTCTCTAGACAACAACATTAATTGTTGGTGGTATTATATTACAATGATCAAACACTAACAATTAGGGTCCTTTTGATGGCAAAGATAAGGAGACATGATATGATACAGTTATCATATCTTACTCTAATATTTTATTTGATGCATCAATCTAATATGATATAGTAATCAAATCCATATTTCAAATCCTTAGTTTAAGGAAGGTTAAAATAATCAATTTTCAACCTAATAAAAATTAAGAAATATTTTCTCATTTTTTATATTTCCCACTCATGTTTCTCTCTCCTTCTCCACCATCAATGTGTTGTATTCCTCTCCCCCACCCTCTCCACCATGCTTTCCACTTCCTCCCTTTTTCAATTGTCGTTCTCTTCTTCACCACTGTCCACCACAGTCGTGCTCTTTTCCACTGTTGCACTTTCCCAAAGTACTTTTTATCAGTTTTTCCTTTTTTTTCTTATTTGTCCTAATTTGCTTTGATTTTCTTATAGCATTGGTGAAGTAATTTTTTTTCCTTTCCTTTGATTTTATGATCGTTTTCCGTTGTTGATGTTAGATTGATTTTATGATTGTTGACTCTGGGTTGATTTCCTCTGAATTTATCATCCTCTAATTTTATGATTTTTGTTGTTGTTAATGTTGGGCTGATTTTATTATTGTTGATGTTGGGTTGATTTCCTTTTTTCATATTTATCGTGATGTATTGTTTCCTGATTTATTTTATTCTACTACCCGATAAAGTTATGATTATTTTATTTTATTCTAATTATTTTTTTATATAGTTATTAATAATAAACTTTGTTTGATGTTTCAGAAAAAATTGATGGACAATAATAATTATTTTTCTTTGTCATCTATTTGTTGTGTTATGATGTATTGATATTCTATTTGTTGATGGATAACAATAACAATAATAATAAGAATAAGAATAATGATAATAATGTTTAGATAAATATGAATTCACAAGAACAAGATAGTGTGATGTTATATCTAATGTTAGAGCAAATATTTTTAGAGACGGTTGGACTTTGTTTAACAATTTTTGATAGTGAGTCATTCTTCAATATGATTTTATGAAAATCATAGTATTAGAAATCGACAAATTGATATAGAGGGATTAAGTGGAGAATTTTTAGAGAGTTTGATCAATTGAGATGATGTCACATGTGTCACTTTATCAATCGAAAAATCATTATGTTGGAACCTTGCATTTTGGAACAAATAACTTTCTGATATATTTTATATTTTGAAACATTTGTTCATTATATATCTTCCAATTCTATATGTGATTTATTTTCTGTTTTATTGATGTTGAACTATTGAAATATTGTATTATTTATAATTTGGTTGTACAATAGGAAGGAATTATGAGTTTAGGCGTAATCAAGTAATATGAGGAAGAGAGATCATAAAAAATGGTTTGAAAATAAGGATGAAGCCATTCTCGATATACTGATTGAAGTTATGAACATTGCTCTAAGAGGTGATAATGGATAGTTCAAAGAAAACACCATAATAGTAGTCGAGGCAAAATTGAAAGAAAAGTTACCTGGATGTTGAATTAAGGTAAAGCCACACGAATCTACAATGAAGAGGCTAAAGTTAGTTTATGGAATAATTTATTATATGTTATATCAAAGTGGATTTCATTTGGATGGAGAGAAAAACATTATTAAGGTGGATAGTGATGAATTGTGGAAGGCATATGTGAAGGTTAGTATTTATTAATGTATTTCAACTTTGTATATTTTAGTGAGTTCCTTTATGATTATTTGAAAAGTTATATTTTTTATTTATGTGTAGAGTAGTCCAAGTGCAAAATTTTATAGTTATGCTTCAATTCCACTTTGTGATAAGTTTGTTCGTGTTTATGGGAAAGATCATGCTATTGGTAAAGGAGGTGCACCCATGCTAATAATATCAGTGAGATAGATAAAGAAGAGGCATGAAAGATTAATGATGAGGATCTTAAAGTAGATATTATTCAATTGTCATCTATTTTTCAATCACAATCTAGGAGAAAGACTGATCAAATGGAAATTCAATCAAAGAGCAGAAACAAAGGAACACATATTATTGCTATTAGTATTTCTGAGTTTGGAAAAACTTTTGGGAATTGGATTAAGAAAAGTTCAGAACAATTGAATGAAGTTGCAAATCGTTTTGGTGTTGGTAAAGATGTGTTTAATGATTGAAGAAACATTATGAATGAGTTTAAGAAAATGCAGCTAATAGATCAAGAACATTTTGCTACAGCAGACAAAATATTATTTGTACCATATCGCTTGCACATATTATGATATTGTGATGATGTTGATTGTCTTGCATTTGATAAGCCGTTGATACTTTATTTTGTTGGTTTATTTTGTATGGTTTGATGAAATATGTAAGACAACATATTTTTCTTTATGATATTTTATTGATACTACGTAGTCGATAGTTTTAAGTTGATACAATGTATTGGAAATTTTATTAATATTTTTTTTAATATTATATGTTGTTTTTTAGTAGCGTAAATAATTTTTTCAAGTATATAAAATTACATAAAATTATTTACATTTATTTAGCATTTTTTGTGTGTTTATAATAAAAATGTTATTTTAAAAAAAATTAAATATAGATTACATGAACAAATTCTAGATATGAATCATATCATATCATTTCGTTATTTGTTGTGTATGAAATTTTAGATATGATCAACTAATCTTATCAAATTTGTTATCTTGTGCACATCAAACACATGACATATAACTCTTCATCTTATCCATGTCATATTATGTCTCTATCATGCTCCTTATCATATATTGTCTCTTTCTTATCATGTCCATCAAATGGACCCTTAATGTTATTAAACAATATAAATCCTTATAGAGAAGTGTACAATTTATCTATATTTATAAATTAAAACACTCAAACAAGATACCAAACACATCACTAATTTTCAATCTTTTGAGATGAATTAACTACAAACGGTACTATTAATGCAATAATCAAATATCGATAATAAGTCTTGTTAAATAATATGTGTGTTTTGATATCCTTACTTTCTATGTGGAGAAATGTAATAATTATCGCATATTTATCATCACATGTATGGAATTATCCGACCAAATTATGTTTGTCTTTTGGTCAACCATAATAATGTGAATGAAAAAAAATTTATACCATGTTATAATTTGTAATTCTCATTTAATGTGAAAAATTCAATACAATAAGATTTCTTGAAAATCCTTAATATGAGACCACACTTACATACAAACAAAGATATAGCGAAAAATGTCCGAAGAACATGATAAAAAAAGAAAATTATTGTCAAAACACAAATAATAATATGCTCAAATATTATAATCATATCACGAACTGTATATTCAATTTCAAATCAAATAAAAGTTGAATTTTTATATACTAAAAAATATTGTGTTCAAATATTTCACATATTACTATATTATTAATAGATTCATTAAATAAATGGAAAAAATAATTCGAGATTAGAAAATAAATCTTACAATTAAGAAAACCAACATCGAATTCACCTTTTAATTTTGAAAAGAATCAAATCTTTCTTTAATGTACTATCAAAGTGAATCATAATATTTTGAGATTCATTATTAGCTTTTATTTAAAGGCAATAAATCTAATACAATTAATATAACCAGATATTTATTAAATATTTATGTGTCTCACGTCTTAATTAAAAAGACTTCGATTCAGTACAAAATTTTGTGAATCTATTACAATTTCGAAAACGAGAGGAAATCAATTGTCGTTCAAATATATAAAGCATAAATATATATTCTTAAATATGAGTCTCGTTACCATAAAAATGTGTTGGAAATAATGATGATATTTATGAGAGTTAATGTCGTTATGAATTGAAAAATAAGGAAGTCCCACATAGGAGAGATATCATAAACTAGTAGGGTATATAAGGTGGAGGTATGGTATTTGGGGGTGTCCCAAGGGGTACCTCAATTTTGTGAAAGAGGGAGAATGCAAGCAAAATTGACCACCACAAGTGCGCGCGTGACACAAGTTTATGTGGTCAAATCCTATATATCAGAGCACACGTTTAGTAATCATTCGACTGCCATATTTAAGGGTGTAATTCTAGAACGGTTTTCTGCAGTGCAGTAGAAATTTGATCCAGTGATCTGAGCTGTTTTATCCTAAGGACTTGCACAATTTGGGCAGTGCCTCGAAACGTCATAAAGAGATTGACCTAGTTTGTGACTCAACATACGATTTGAGGGAAGTTACTTCAAACAATGGAAACAAAATATGTTATTTTTTCTAACCACGAAAAAGTTTGACAACGTCCTGAAGGATAAAATTCTTATTGTTCCAAAAACAGATGACCAAACAAAAAAGGATTACTACAGTATGTAAACAAAATGATTACGTATGTAAGAATTATATTCTCAATGGACTTGCTAATGATATGTATGATTACTACAGTTTCGACAACAAAACTGTGAACCCTCCAAAGGTCTCAATAATAAGGCAACAATCAACTCCTGGAAATGGCCCTCGCCCATATTTTCTCTGTTTTCATTGTGGGAAATAGGGTCGTATGGCACACAAGTGTAGAAACAAGTTTGGCCCTTATAATCAGGCTAACTTGACAAAAAAGCAATTCATTGCTATAATAATTGAGATCAACCTTGTTGGTGGATCAGATGGATGGTGGATAGACTTTGACGCCTCACGCTATGTTTATTATGATCATGCTATGTTTAAAATATACACTGTTGTTGAAGATAAGAAAGTGTTGTTAGGAGATTCTCACACCACTAATGACATGTTTAAATTAAATGTTGAATTCAATAAAACGTCTCCTTCTATTAACATGGTGTGTGATTTTAATATTTGGGATGCTAGAATTTGTCATATCAACAAACGCGTAATTTCAAACTTAAGTAACCTAGGTTTAATTCCAAAGTTATCTTTAAAGGATTTTGACAAATGTGATTTTTGCTGTAAAGCTAAAATAACTAAGAGTTCACATAAAACAATAGTTAGAGAATCTAAACCTTTAGATCTAATACACTCTGATATATGTGAACTAGATGAGAAGTTAACCAGAAACGGAAAACATTATTTCATCACTTTTATTGATGATTGATTTGATTACATTTTTGTGTATATTAT
The DNA here is from genome assembly GCA_037974835.1 of Cicer judaicum. Classification (NCBI taxonomy): domain Eukaryota; kingdom Viridiplantae; phylum Streptophyta; class Magnoliopsida; order Fabales; family Fabaceae; genus Cicer; species Cicer judaicum. The sequence continues at coordinate 1,612,405 of JBBPBS010000235.1, read as the reverse complement.
GAAAAATAAAAGTCAAGTGTTTGACATGTTTAAGATCTTTGTAATTAAAATTAAAAATCAATTGAGTAAAAAGATTAAGAGGTTTCGAAGTGATAGAGGAACAAAATATTATTCTAGTTTATTTAATGAGTTTGATAAACCTCAAGGAATTATACATGAAACTACGACACCATATTCACCTGAAATGAATGGTAAAGTTGAAAGAAAGAATATAACTCTTAGTGAACTAGTTGATACTATTATGCTTAACTGTGGTGCTACATCTCACTGGTGGGGGGAAATTATTTTGACTGTTTACTATGTTTTGAATAGAGTACCTAAATCTAAACACAAAACATCTCCTTATGTGATAATGAAGAAAAGACAACCTAACTTGTCTTATCTTCGAACATGGGGTTGTCTAGCTTATGTTAGAATCCCTGATCTCAAGCGAATTAAACTCGCTAGTAGAGCCTATGAATGTGTATTCATTGGGTATGTAGTAAACAGTAAAGCGTATAGGTTCTACGTCCTAAATGAGAAAGTAATCATAGAATCAAATGAGAAAGTAAATTCCATTTCAAATCAAGAAATGGTGGGGGCAGTGAACCTAGTCAAGTTCATGTGACAAGAAGCACTGATAGCAACAACCAAGGCGAAATAGAAACTCAAAGAAGTAAGAGAGTTAGAGTTGCTAAAGATTATGGAATCAAATATATGGCCTATAACTTAGAAAAGGATCATGCAAATATAAAAGAAGCTTTGTCATCATTGGATACAAATTTATGGCAAGAAGCTATAAACGATGAAATGGATTCTCTAGAATCTAATAAGACCTGACATTTAGTAGATTTGTCTCTAGGTTGCAGACCAATAGGTTGCAAATGGATCTTGAAAAAGAAACTAAAACCCGATGAAAATGTTGATAAATACAAGACATGCCTTGTAGCCAAAGGTTTTAGGCAAAGAGAGAATATAGTTTTCTTCGACACATTTTCACCAGTCACTAGAATAACATCCATTAGGGTGCTCATAACACTTGCATCTATTCATAACCTGGTGATACACCAGATGAATATTGAAATAACTTTTTTAAATGGTGACCTGGAAGAAGAAATTTATATGGAACAACCCGAAGGTTTTGTAATTCATGGAAAAGAAGACAATGTTTGTAAGTTAGATAAGTCTATGTATGGTATTAAACAAGCTCCTAAGAAATGGCATGAAAAATTTGATAACTTGATTAAATCGAATGAGTTTAAAGTGAATGAAAGTGATAAATGTATTTATTACAAATTTGAAAATGGCATTTGTACTATCATATGTCTCTATGTAGACGACTTACTCATATTTGGTTCAAACATTCATGTTGTAAATAATGTGAAATCTTTGTTGAGTAACAACTTTGATATGAAAGACCTCAGAAAAGCAAATGTAATCCTTGGAATCAAGATTACTAGGTTAGAAAAGGGAATTTCTTTGAATCAACCTCACTATGTTGAAAAGATCCTAAAGAAATATAATTACTTTGAGTGTAAACTTGCTTGCACAACATGAGTCTCAGATTACATTATCAAAGATTTTTTGTCATCCTTGACGGATACAATGATACTGATTGGAACACCTTATTAGATGACTCCAACGCAACCAGTGGTTATATTTTCAATATAGCAGCGGTGTTGTATCATGGAAATGGACGAAACAGAAAATATTGGCTCAGTCTACTATGTAGTCTGAAATGATAACACTAGCTACTGCTAGTGGATAAGCAAGCTGGTTGAGATGCTTGCTAGCAGAGATCCCTTTGTTGGAAAAACCTCTACCAGCTATGTTGATCCACTGCAATAATACCGTATCTATTGAGAAAAATTGAGAATTGTTATTACAATGGTAAGAGACGACAAATATGTCGTAAGCATATTATCGTTAGAGAATTCCTTTCTAAAGGAGCTGTTATAGTGGATCATGTACGCATTGGTGATAATTTAGCAGATCCTTTAACGTAAGAATTAGCTAGAGAGAAAGTCTTCAATACATCCAAAAGGATGAGAGTATTGCCTATAGATAAATGAGTCACTTATGATGGTAACCCGACCTAAAAGACTAGAGATCCCAAGAATTAGGTTCAATGGGTAATAACAAGTCATAGTGATAAGAAATGAATATGCTATATTACATATGAAAGAAGCATGATTCTTGACGCGATAAAAAGGATGAGATAATAGAAATTCTTATTGAGATCTATACTCTATGTAGAGTGGAGTACCTAGCTACATGAGTACTCTTGATAGACTCACCTATGTGAATGTGGAAGTGGGGCCACTTTCTATAGAATTCGAGGCAGAATTCCTAGAGCGTTCACTATACTGGGATACACGTGCGTTGCCATAAATGTACTGGCTTTTGAGAATACACCGAAATGAAAAGGTTGTGTGTGAGTTTGATGTTAGAGATAGAGTTCAACGAGTCACTGTTATTGAATCTGAATCTTACTTGTTATGCAAAGGTTTAAGTCAAGAGACAACTTTGTTTATGCACAATCTTATATAAGCGTTTGACGCTATTTCAAAAACCTTCTTTTTAAATTCAAGTGAGGGATTGTTGGAAATGGTGATGAATTTAATGGAAAATTGTTGAAATAATGATGACATTTATAAGAGTTAGTGTTGTTGTGAATTGAAAAATAAGTAAGTGTCACATAGGAGGGATATCACATACTAGTATAATATATAAGGTGGAGGTATGGTATTTGGGGCGTGCCCCAAGGGGTACCCCAATTTTGTGAAGGAGGGAGAAACAAGCAAAATTGACCACCACACACGCGCAAGTCACCGCTGTCCGTCTTACCGGCCATTTGTGTAGAAAGTTTTCTAAAGGGATACAAACAATGGAACTAAGTATACGATTATCTAAAATCATGATATTTTCAAAATTATAAAAATAAGTATATTTGAAAAATAGTGAATATTGTAAGATATTTTTAAAATATGAGTGAATATATGTATGTATAAACGTTTTTAATTTTACATGATAAAGTTTTGAATAATATTCAAATTGATTTTGAATTAGTTGTATCTCTTTCTCAAGTGACTTCGAATTTGCTAAGAAAAAATAATAATTAAAATCAATAAATTTGAAGCTCTAACTTTTGTATTGTATTAGTTAAATTTAAACATTTCCTAATATTTAACAATAATAGTGTATATTACAATTAAATTCTTACCGATAATATCACTACTAGAGATTCACGTTTTAGCTGCGGATTTTCCTGCGGAAATATATCCGCAGGTAATACATTAGGATTTTCATTCGCATTAGGATTATTTGACGAATATATCTGCGGTTACAGGAGCCGCAGGTAAGGCAGGTAGAGTTTTCTTTTGTTGCGGATTTATATGCGATTATGTGTCCGAGTAAACTTCAAATTTTTCCAAAGGATTTATCTATGGTTGAGTTCCGCAGTAAATATCCGTAGGAAATTCCGCAGCTAATATAGGCCAAGTTTTATATTTTTACTTTTATACAAATGAATTAATTTTTATTTTTATATAAATAAAGTAGAATTATTTTTTAAACAAATTAAAGAAGTAAGACAAGTTCTACGATTAGGGACGACAATATAATCAGCTGTATCTACTCGAACAAGTCTTTATTTTATAAGAGAAAATCTAATTTGATTGAGTATAAATTTGCCTTGAAATTAAAATTATAGGACTGGGAGAAATATTGATATTTACTTCACGCTCAAACTACTCCACATAAAATATCTATGTTTTTATTTTTATATAAATAAAATATATCTTAGTTTTAATTTTCATATAAATAAAAGAAAATTGCTTTTTAAATAAAATAAAAAATTTAGACGAATTCTAAGTTAGTGTCAAATATAAACTTGTAATATAAATATTTTAAATCTGTTTCGTTAATGCAATATATATATTTTATAATTTTTTATAATATTAAATTAGATGTTATAATTTTTACTTTATTTTAAAATAGTTCTAAAAGATAAAACATATAAATTTAATGATAATAAATCTAAAATACAGTTGAACTTATGGATAAATAATATTTATTTAAGTATTAATGATTTAATTTAATAGTAAAAAAATATATATTTAAATGTATGAATTCTAAAATTGAAGTTACTACGTATAGTTGTAAAAAGGTAAAATTAAGTTGTTTAATTTTATTATTCAATTTTTTAAAACAGAAAAAATGTAAAATAGGAAAATGTAAATAAAAAAACTAATCACGGAATCAAAGTCATTTCTATTTTTCTCAGCAACCACCGAGACCTCTCTTCTTCTCCTTTCACTTCCTCATTTCATTGCAAATAGCCACCACCAAGGCCTCCACCGCCCTCCTCCGTTCACGAAGGTGCAAACCGAGCCACCAATACCTCCTTTTTCGGCCCTCAACTACATTTAACAATCATCAACTCAACAAGGTATAGTATCACAAAATTACATTGTTTTAGGGTTTTACGATTTGGTTGATTCATTATTCGATTGAGATTATTAGTAGTATATTTGTGTTTTGAAATCATTGCCAAGGTTTTTCATATGTTCAAAATTAGGGATTTTATGTTATTCTTCAAAATTGTAGATTTGCTTATCATATTTTTATTTTCTCTCGCACAGATTCTTCGCGGTTGCGCTTCTCATTCCTCAAATCTTTCTCAGCTTTTTAAGCCGATTTCAGTTTCAATTTGTTGAGGTATTTGATTATATCACTAATGCTACTGTCTCGTTAGTTTGTGACATTAATCGTGGTACATTTCAATTTGTTTTTCTGGTTCACTTGATTTTATGTTTGTTTAGAGTCAGAGATTTGGGTTGAAGCTAATTTTAACTTCTTCTCTGCTAAAGTAGTGTACATCAGCTTTATTTTTGGAATATTGGTTTTCTTTTTCTATGGTTTAATGTCACTTTATTTTTTTTTCTTTGATTTGTAGAACAGGATTTTGTGTATTATGCTCCTAAAATATTGAACACATATATTGATTTTTTCAAGCTTAACTTTCTGCAGTATCCAGAGAAAAGAAGATGTTGAATCTTGTAATTGTTGTGCATATTTTTTTACAGAAGTTGTGTTTGTCTAATATGATATCATGTGGTTTTATGTTTGGAGTATTGGTCCAAGTTGCTTGCTTGATTAGCTATATGCATAGAACTACCTGGAACAATTGGGAGTATGAATCTATAGGATATTATGTTTCTACACCTATTTTTACTCTTTCTTGTGCTTATAGTGTATGTCGAATTTAATGCTCTGCATTCATCATAGGTCATTTCTCTACTCTAAAAATTGTTCCTCTTTGGTTTCCCCACATATTAACGGAAATCAGGCCGTGCCTGCTGAATCTGTTGTAGAGAAATAAAGCACAAGAAAGATAATAAGCTTTGGAAGAAAAGGGTGTCATATTATAAGAAAGTGAACAATCAACTAGGAAAGTCTGGGAGATACCACAACAATTTGGATATGAATGCATACTTGGGTGGATTTGCCTCTGCTCTAATTAAGGATCCTGTTTGGGTCATGAACGTGGTTCCTGTCCAAGCTAAGGTTAACTCACTTGGAGCAATATATGAACGTGGATTGATTGGAATATATCATGATTGTTTAGCACAATTAAGAATAATCCGTTTTTATTTAATTGATCAAGTTCTCTATCTGTTTTTGTCCTAATGAATCGCTTAATTTTGTTTTAGGTGTGAAGCAATGTCTACTTATCCAAGAACCTATGATTTAATTCATGCTGATTCACTGTTCAGCCTTTACAATGGCAGGTAAAATATTGGTTAATTTACATGTTTTATTTTACTAGATAAATGTTTTGACTAATTTATAGGACATAGTTTTGTAAAAAGTTACCAAGGTGGTTTGTGTTTGTTTTTATTAGATGTGAATTGGAAGGCATTATGCTAGAAATGGATAGGATTTTAAGACCTGAAGGAGCAATAATAATCAGAGATGATGTTGATGTACTGTTGAAAGTAAAGAGCATTGGTGATGGATTGGAATGGCAGAGTCAAATTGTAGACAATGAAGATGGACCACTTGAAAGAGAGAAACTTCTATTTGTTGTCAAGAAGTATTGGACTGCTCCTGCTGCTGCTTCATAGAAGACTAATTAAATACTTATAGATTTTTTTATTTATTTAGTTTTTCTTTCACGTTTTATTATGCTTTATTTCTTTCACGTTTTCAAAATTAGGGATTTTATGTTATTCTTCAAAATTGTGGATTTGCTTATCATTTTGATTTTCTCTCCCACAGATTCTTCATGCTTGCACTTCTCATTTACGTTGATCTGCACTTCTCATTCCTCAAATCTTTCTCATCTTTTTAAGCCGATTTTAGTTTCAATTTATTGAGGTATTTGATTCTATCACTAATGCTACTTTCTTGTTTAAGATATATTTAGAAGTTGTTTAAATCCTGATATGTCTGAGACATTAATTTGTACTCAATTGGTTGAGTTATTCTCTCTATGAATTTAAAGACTTCAATATCCTTGAGGACTTTGATACATCTGAAAACATTGTTACAGGTATTAAAATTATGTAGAATGTTATTATTTGTGTTGATTTCTATACAGTTGGAAGAGCTGGTCCATCTGCCACTGCATTAGCAATTGGTCCATCTTCACAATCACAACCTGCTGGTTGTATTTGAGAAGTTTGTGTCTGTTCTTTTATCTAAATTTTGGTATTTTAAATTTGACTTTTTTTTTTAAATTAGTCAGCTAATAGTATGGTATTTTCAATTGCAGGTTGAATAAGTTTTTTGAATATTTTGGAGTCATTGCTAAGTCATGACTCAGGAACCTGCTTGTTTATTTGGAAAAACTTGATTTTGGATCTTTGATTTTGCTTGTTTTTTGAATTTGGACTTGAAACTTTGAATAGAATAGAACCAACATTAAGATTAATATTATAAATCTGATTTATATTGTATTTAAATTAAGTTATTAAGGGATATTATAAATCTGATTTGTACCAACTGACTGCTTGTTTTTGGCAGTTGCTTGTTGCTGCTATCCATGATACGATGCTTCTTTTAACTTATCGTCATTCACAGTTCCTCATCATCGCATGCAGTTCTCGCTATCGTTCAAGCCCTTGGTTGGGATCGTCGTTCTCTGACGCTCTCACGGTGTTCATTTTACAAAGAAATTGTTGTGAGTCTCCCTCAGCTCCATTTCTATTCTCTATAATTCAATTAAGCTACTGTTATCTCAACATGCATTTAATTCAACCACCACTGTAGAGATTAAATCAACTTTGACGCCCTATCAAAACAAACACAATAATCAAATATATAATGATTTTTAAGTTCATGCTTTGAATGAATAATTGCATATACAGGTGCAAAAAGTTGTTGATGAAACAACAATTGAAACGACAAGAAAAAGAGATGGCCGAGACCAACAAAAATTTAACCATTCTCATGCACTATTTAGGATTGTTGGATCTTCTTCTCGTCGAAGTTCATCACCACACCCAACAACGAAAATAATGAAGATAGTGGGAATGATGACATTAGTAGTAATCATATTGAGTAGTATTTGTTTTGATTTTTTTAATTTGGTTGTATCATGTACTTGATCATACTTAGTTTTTTCTGGATCACGCTTTAATTAATATTTATTTATGATTCACAAACATAATATAAATTTTGTCAATAGTTGAATCGTGCTTTCATTAATATTCAATTTTGATTAATGACTAATATTAAGTATTTAAAAAATATATTTATAATAATGTTGTCATATTATTTTAGTTGAAATTTTTGTATAAATAAAAAAAAATCAGAAAAACTCGTTTATAGTGGAAATTTAAGCAAATATTATGTGGATTTTTTTTTTAAAACAATTTTGGTTTACCTGCGGATTTTCATACGAAATGTATTTTAGTTCAAAATTTCAACTGGATATACCTGTGGATTTTCGTACTAAAATATTCTGCAGGAATGATGCTGCAGATATTTCTGCATGTAAATTCGTAAGAAAATCCTTTACGTTGCCTTAATATTTGCTCGGAATTTAATTATTTTGCCTGCGGATTTATCCGTAGGTACCTTACCTGGGGTTTCAGAAATCCTTAGGAAACAGTTATCCACGAAGGTTTTACGTAGGGATATAGTTTCGCCAGAAAATTCGCAGGTAACGTTGCCTTTTATTTTTAAATATAATAAACAAAAACCATAAGTTTTAACGCACAGTGATGTAATGAAGTTGTTGCAGTTTGCATCATTAAGTTGTCACATTCAAATCTTAAATTAATTTTTAAGATCAATTGGTGCATGAAATTACATAATGTAATTATTGGCGTGAATCTAAATATATATGATTCAGTTGGAGATAATTTATAAAATTGATCAAATCTTAATTTTATTTCTTACAAATCTTAAATTAATTTTTAAGATCAATTGGTGCATGAAATTACATAATGTAATTATTGGCGTGAATCATATTTTGTTAAATGAGTTTTTGTTTTTTATAAATATATCATATTTTGTTTTTAGTTTCTTTAAAAAAATTCTTCAAGCAATAGTCCTCAAATATATTTTATCAACAATTTTGCTACCTATTTTTAAGTCAACTTATCTATCATTCTAATTTTTGAATGACGTTTTTGTCAGAAATATTTAGAACATTATAAGAATCTCTCTTATAAAAATTTAGAATTTTTTAACAAAAAATAAATAAAATATGAATTTTCAAACTCTAAAAACTTTAAAAAATTATATTTAATTCATAAAAAATTCTAAATTTTTGTGGAATATATTTTTATATGTTTTTACCATACATGCAAAATGTATTCAAAAATTTAAATGATATACATTAATTGTTTTAAAAATAAGGATTAAAAATGCATGAGTCTGGAATATCACAACTCCATAAAGCAAAGAGTCCCACCATTGGACAATGTTCGACATTGGACTTGTCCCACCGTTAGACAAATGCTCTTCGGAGTTTCATTTTCACTACCCCACCATTGAGTATTTTTCTAAATCATGTTGTCTTTGCAATGAACTATCGTCACATACTTATGACTAGGTTCGGGCCACCAATGCATGCATGAATGTTGTAACACCCCGATTTTTAACGGCGCGAGTGTATTTTTTTTTTTTAAACAAAGAAATAAAACATAGAAACAAACAAAGAAATACTTTTGGATAAATATTTAAGTCGTAACATAACGACAAAGTCAACAAATATTTACAAGCAGCCGAATAGTTTTTAAAATAAAAATCCAAAATATTCAAACATCAAAATACACTAGGGCTATGAGGCCTATCGACATAGCTCATACCCTTGAGGTATTCTCGGCAGACCTGTACAAAAGCACTGCCCCAAGAATTTCAACTTCCCCCCACGTCACATCAAAGAGTGGTACATGGACCCATCAAAATAAAAGTCAAGCTGACAATATTAGTATAGGTACAATCTTCCAATATACAGTAAATACATCAACAATTGAGAAAATGCAGATTTTCAATTCTAAAATGGCTCTGAATCAATCAACATTTCAAACTAATATTATCAATTATGAACACATAATTAACACCAAATTAATCTCCACAAATTTACACCTCAATCATACATCGAATATTCATTAAATCAGTTATGAACACATAAATACATCAAAACTTAATCAACTCAACTTTACACCTCAAAGCAATTACGACAAATCACAACAACAACCGAATATGTATATATAATCATCAAAGTATAACAAACATGACTCGCGTGTCAAGCACCCTAATGCAATGTGTATATGCCAAAATGCATGATCTCGGAATTCCAAACCAAAACTCTCCTTGAAGGGCGTAAATCATAATTGTACAGCCTCACATAGATCGGTACTAATTAACGAGGTGCCACCTATCACGAGTCAGCATGATTTAATAAAAAGTGTAAATCGTAAACGTACCGTCTATCACAAACCAATACTATTTACCGAGGTGCCACCTATCACGGGTCAGCACGATTTACTAAAAAGCGTAAATCGTAAACGTACCGCCTATCACGGACCAGTACTGTTTACGAGGTGCCACCTATCACGGGTCAGCACGATTTACTAAAAAGCGTAAATCGTAAACGTACCGCCTATCACAAACCAGTACTGTTTATCGAGGTGCCACCTATCACGGGTCAACACGATTTACTAAAAATGTGTAGTCTATCACAGACCTACACAACGCGAAAATCCCCACAAGAGTAAGTTGAACCAACAGATCACATGGCATCATCTCGTGGCCCATCACGGTCACCACTATCACCATGGCCCCATCGTGGTTACCTCAACTATTAAAAGATTCCCCATTATTAATACTCATTTAACACTAATGATTTTTCAAACACAACACATAGCATACTCAAGCATAATTATTCACATCAATTTAAATTTCCACAACCACCCATAAATCACATCTCCAAATTTCATCCACGCCTAAATTAAATTAAATTCATTTTCCACCAAGTCACACATAAATTTCTTCTAAAAAATTCATAATATTAATTATGAACACATCAATTTCACCTAACATGAATCACCAAAATTTCCAAACATTAATCACCATATTCAATCTCCAAAATTTTCAACCATAAATCACCACAACAACATTAATATATCAGAGTTCTCCTCACCGCTAACTCAGTGCAAACGGTCTCGATTCCTTTTCGAGACTCAAGGAGCTAACTACATAAACATGAATATTTATAATAATTTTTCTACAATAAAACTAATTCAAACACAACAAAATTCCCAAAATTAAATATTTCTTACACGCCAAAATTTTCAAACCAAATAATCTATATTATTTACTTAAAACTAATAAAACAAATATTGTCCAAATTTCACATTCACATACTCGACTATTAAAGCACCGAAATATTTGAGTTAATAAAATACTATAAACTTTTTTTTTAAACTCAATCAAAGAGTAATTAAAAGAGTAACATTTTAAACTCTAATAATTTTTAATTTCAATCAATCTTTTTGCTCAAACTCTTTATCTTAGTTTAAATTTGAACTTTTTCACAACTTTAACAACTCTACATTTTTCGTAAAATTTCAACTTTAGTTCAAACTCATTTATTTGAAAATAACTCATTACGTAACTCAAAAACATCAAATTTAATCACTACACATAAATCTCATCAAAAAAAAAAATCATAATATTAATTATGACCATACAATCCATACACAACATTAATCACTACACAACACACATATAAACAAATTAAATTTAATTTCAACAAATTCACACATAAACTAATTAAATTCATTTTTCACAAAATTACACATCAAATACACCAAATTTCTTTTCCACAAAATCACAAATAACGTCCTAAAAACAAACTAAAAGTTTGGAAGGAGCCCTTACCTTAACGATAGCTCTAACACACGATTACAGTACCGTAATTAATTCCGGTAAAATTTAAGTTTGTGATGTCGCGTCGAAAACTAGCTCGCTAGCACCGCAGCGTGGCAATGAGCAACTTTCTCTTCTGTCACTTCTCAAAACGAAGTTTAGATCTAGAAGAAAAGTGAAGGTTTTTGTGTTTGTGGGTTTTCAAAACAAACAAAATTTAGAAATAGGGAAGGAGGAAGAAGAAGATCTCGCGGATTTTCTGTTTCTCTCTCTGTTTCCTTGCTTTCTACTATATATATATATATACATCCTTGCTTTCTTATCTATCCATATATACATACATTACTTTATCTATATATATATATATATATATATATATATATACTTAAACTAATAATATATATATTATTAAAACCAAACCACAAATATCTAAAAATATCTAGATATTTCATAAAATTACCATTTCACCCATCACTTCCTAAACCACTTTTTGTTAAAAATATCAACTCTCGTCGCAACTCAGTTGACATATACAATTTTCAGCAATCCGAGGTATTTTTAATAAAATTGTCTGGTATTAAATTCTTCGTAACGTAAATAAATAAAACTATTGCTCGACGAATAATTTAATTGGGCATCCAAAAATATTTTTGGTATTAAATTCAAAAAATATCAAAATACAATAATTTGGCTAAAAAGCCTCAGAGTTCAACACTAAAATACCCTAAAATTGCATAATTTACGATTTAAAAACTATGGGTCTTACAAATGTCATCACCCTAGTTAGTAACAAAATGGATCACTCAACTAGAGCATCCAAAAACTATTCAACCTTGTCCTAAACCAAACTGGTTTAGACACAAAGTTATCACCTGAAATAACCATAACATGTAAAGCACAACCACTATAAAAATGTATCATATAATGTTCCTTTTGAAGATAACACACAAATATAACCAATACACAACATCACAAATACATTTATATCACATACAATTTAAGTAGGAAAGCGAATGAAATGATGCTGTTATCGTTATGAGTGTTGTTATTAAGATTTCTATGTAGTGGTCTTTACTCCAAAATGTTACACCTTCATAAGTTAATTTACTACTCACTTAGTGTCAAAATTCATCTTATCCTTAATTCCCATTCAAGGTTTGATGTTGGCTAAATATTTTAAGACACCATTTCTTTATATTTTTAAAAGATATCAATTCTCTCAAATTATCAATTACTCAAACAAGTAACAATAGAAAACGATTTTGAGTCTATATTTAATACACTTCACCATAAAATTCATGTTAATTATTACAAAACAAATTAACAACTGTATCATAAAATTATTTTTATTTTATAACTCAACACAACTTCCACACAATTGTCTCATAAAAGTCACAACTTTAACATTCTAAACAAATAATTATAACAACCACTTTCAATCCATTTATTATTTCTATATACATTGTTATTTATTTTCTCAAAAGAATAGTATATTAGTAGGATTATATATATATATATATATATATATATATATATTAATAGTTATTGTTATATTTTTGTGTACATATGACTAAATGATAAACATACACATAATTATATTTTAATTCCTTTTAACAATTGTTTTATTTTAACTATTTATAATTATTTTATAAATATTATCTTGATATACTATTCATATTTCAGGTCTCTATTTTAATTATAGAAGTTTTAGAAATTACCTATGTTGTTGTACAGTTTTTAAATTAAAGGAAAAGAGAACATTAGATTTTTTTTTAATAGGTTGCACCTCCTATCCTGGTATTCACACCCAATTATGCATAAAAATAATATACAAATACACTCATCTTCTCAACGACACAACATCTTTCTCTCACTTTAAGGTCTCTCTGCACAAGGCATGGTGGAGAACTGAACCTTGCCTTCCCACAAAAATCGACCCCTGAATTCATTAACATCGTTATCTCTTTCATTTGTTGATCTATTTTTAAAAAACAAACACATTTTCTCTTTGGGGTCGGATTATGTTTTGACTTTTCCAACCACTGTGTTCGTCTTTTGGAAAAATGAACATTAGAATCCTCTCGTTGAGACTTTTAATAAGCATTACTCACCCACGCGTTGCAGCAAAATTGAAGTTAGACATTGTCGACGTGTTAATGAACTTTTTCTTACTCTCTATTTTGTTCATTTAAACTTCATTTCTCTTCCTAATTTATTTATTAATTATGTAATATTGGTTTTAATACTCTGCATAATTTGTGAAATGTTATTTTCATTGATCCTTTGAACCCATCATTGAGTTCATACACATTTATGGCGTGCTATAAAGTTGGCGTTGCTATTGAATTTCTTAGTAATTTGTGTGTTTTAAGAAAGCTTCTAACTAAGGTGTGAGGTGAGAGTTAGATCGAATTCATGACTATAAAATAAGTGAGGTGAGAGTTAGATCGAATTCGTGACTATAAATATGAAACTTTTTTGTCATTAGCTCAATTGTTAAACCACATAACTAGGCATTACATTTTTGGTATAAGAGCCACGTCAAATCTAGATCAAATTGTGGTTTGGGTTTACTTTATTTTTTTCTTCTTCTATTTTCTAAAGAAAAAAAAAATCAAGACTTGGGCTTATAGGATTTCTTGTTATAGTCATAAAATTTTCATACTATTATGTTGGATATTGAGCTTGGCAAACTCAATGTTGAGTTGGTGGTGTGTGTAATAGTCTTCTCAATACCTTAGAAATATTAATCAGATTTACATGTTATAATTTTTTGAATTTTATTAATTGTTAATGTTGTGTTTTTAGTAATATTAAGTTGGGAGCAAGGGTAGAATAAAGAACTACTAATATTAAATGTTTTTAGTAATTTTATAAGAGTAAGAGATGTGAAAAGTGTGGATTCAATCATGGAGATCACACATTTCGTGCGACACAAATTACATATTTTAAATGTGGAAAGGTTGGTTATTTTGCTAGATGTTGCAAGAGTGGGAGGACAATCCCAAGTGATGACTATTGATTCATCGTTGTTTGAATGTTTCTTGTTTGCTTGAGCTTGTCATAAGTATTTAGTTGAGCGAGATCAAGGATACATGCTCTTATTTTCTTCAAAGATAGAGGTTGAGGATAATTTAACTTTAATTATGCTTGTAGTTTGAGTTTCCTAATGTGTATACAAAATATATCTCTAGCTTACCCAAACAGATAATTAAAGTTTTCCATTGATCTAATGCCATAAAGCTTACTTGTATCAATAGAACCTTATAGGATATTAACACTAGATTTGGATGAATTCAAGAAACAATTGGAATATTTATAAGGACAATGATTCATTAGGTCTAGTGTATCACCTTAAGAAGCTCTAGTACTTTTGTGAAGAAGAAAGATGGGAGTATTAGGTTGTGTGCAGACTATATAAAGTTGAATCAAGTTACCATTAAGAATAAATATCTCTTGCCTAGGATAAATGACCTCTTCAATTAGTTGCGATGAGCTTTAGTATTATCTAAGATAGACTTAAAATATGTGTACCATCAAATTAGGTCAAGAGTAAGGATATTCCTAAAACAACTTTTAGGACAAGATATAGACACTCGGAGCATGTAGTGATGCCTTTCAGAGTTACCAATACCTCTGATAAGATATAGACACTCAGAGCATGTAGTTTGTTGTGGTGTTCCAGATGATATTCTAATCAACTCAACAGTCTTGGATGAGCAAGAGAAATACTTGAGCATAGTATAGCATGTTTTGAGAGATAAACATTATATGCAAAACTTGAAAAATATGAATTCTGGCTTAAGGAGGTGAAGTTTTTATGACATAACATCTCTAATAATATAGTAACATTCGACTCAAGTAAGGTATATGCAATATTAAGTTGGTTTCAACCTAAATTAATGACTGAAGTAAGGAGCTTCATAGAATTGACATGTTATTATAGTAAATTTAATTTTAAGAATTTTCTACTCTAGCCTTACCTCTCAGCAAGTTAAATAGAAAAGGGAAACTTTTGAGTGGGACCAAGAATGTGAAGATATTTTCCATGAGCTTAAGGGAAGAATAGTTTCAACACTTGTTTTAGTTATACCAAACCCTTCCATGAATTTTGCGGTTTACTGTGACTCCTCTAAAAATGGTTTAGGATGTGGTAGCTTATGCATCTAGAAAACTTAGGTCGCAAAAGGCAAATTATCCAACCCGTTATCTTCAATTAGTAGTTGTAGTTTTTTATCTTAAGATTTGGAGGCACTACTTGTATGGAGCAAACTTTGAGGTTTTTAGAGATCATAAGAGCCTTAAGTATTTGTTTGATCAAAAGGAATTAAATATTAGGAAAAGAATGTGGATTGAGTTTCTTAAGGACTATGATTTTGAGTTGGAAGATTATCCTAGGAAAGCTAATGTAGTGGTTGATGCTCTACGTAGAAAATCCTTACATGTGGCTTGCATGATGGTACAAGAGACAAGCCTATTAAAGGAGTTTAGAGATATGAATTTGGATGTGTCCCTTAATTACTTAAGCTTGAATCTAAATAGATTAGAAATTAGTAACAACTTAAGAGAGCTAATTAAAACAAAACGTCTCCTAGATAAAGAATTAAAATATCTTGTGCACAAAGAGGATTATACCTTATATGATGATGGTTTAGTGTTGTTTAAGAATAAATCGTTATTCCTAAGGAGGGGAGTATTATGGATAAAATTTTAGAAGAAGCTCATAAGAGTAAGTTCACGATACATTCAAGAATAACTAAAATGTATAAGGATTTGAGAAAAATGTACTAGTACCTATGAATGAAAAATTATATAGCTAGCTTTGTGTCTAAGTGTCTAGTGTATCAGAAGGTTAAGATTGACCACCAAAAGCTTCAAGGTTGTTGCAAACTTTAGAAATTCCTGAGCGAAAATGGGAGACTATATCTATGTATTTTGTGATGGTTTTCCTAAGATGCATTTGGGTTTTGATGCCACTGGGTGATAGTTAAACGATCGATGAAATCAGGTCATTCCATACCAGTTAAAGCAAATGATAATTTGGATAGACTAGTTGACCTCTACATTAAAGAGATAGTAAAGTTACACAACATACCTACCTCTATAGTACCAAATAAGGACCCACGATTTACCTCTAGATTTTGGAAAGCTTTACAAGAAGCTTTAGGTACTAGACTGAGTTATAGTACAACTTATCATCCACAAATAGATTGTAAATCTGATAGGACTATTCAAACTTTTGAGAGACCAATTTTAAAATATCAATGAGAAAATATCATGTGAAAACTTTCCCTCATATGCTCTGATTAGCTACTTTACATAGATGGAGAAAACTCTTTTGAGAAAATCAAAATGCTCTAAGTTAGGCGGAACATCTAATTAATCTATGATTTATTTGTTTTATTCTTCAATATTAAATTGTTCACAAAATGAGGGTTTATCATCAACAATAAAGGGGAGATTGTTGAAACCAAGATGGTTTAGAAGAACAATTCCTTACTAATTTTGTTGATAACAAAAAAAGTTTGTGAGAATAATTTAATGTACTAATGTTATAAATTAAGTGTTCAAAAAAATAAAACAAGCAAGCACAAATAAATTTATCAGTGTTGAGAAAAGATTGGAGGAAATATTAACTGACCCCCACATTTTGACAGAGAACCCTTTGAATATTGGAAAGACAGATAACAAATTTTCTTTATCTCCCAAGATTCAGAATTATGGGATTTAGTTGAAGAAGGATACACTGCCCCAACAAATGATGATGACATTAAAGTGTCTAGGAAAAAAATGAGTGTTTAACATAAAAGACTTGATAAAATGAATCATAAATCAAGGACTTTTAAGATGAATGCAATTTGTAACACTTTGATTTTTAACGGCACGAGTGCATATTTTTTTGTTGTTAAAACAACTTAATAAAATAATACGTCATAACACAAAATGACAAGAGTCATAAATAATTACATCATATATAATACCAACAACCTAAGATAGTTTTAGGGACACTATTCCAAATTATACAATTAGAAAATACACATGGGCTATGAGACCTATCAGACATCGCTCATACCCATGAGTTATTCTCGGCAAACACTTGCACAAAAGTACTGCTCCAAGAATGTTATCCCCCCATGTTCATGTCAAAAAAATAGAACATGGACCCACTAGAAAGTCAACTGACAAGTTATGTCATAGATATAGTCATCCCAAAACAAAATAAGTAAAACCACCAAAGGAACAACACTAAGACTCTATACAACCAAAAACTAATTTGATCATCCACTAATAACTATAATAACAAGGGTGACCTCCACACATCGCACAAGTTCCTTCTGACTCAATATCTCTCCTAAAAGTAGCTTCCTCCTCCTTATCAGCCATAGAAGGATCAATCTCCTCAAAAGTTAGGTCCACCCACAAGATAAGTGGATTTGGTGGCACAAGAATCTCAAAACAGCTCACTACCGAAAGTGGGAGCAGTGACTCGACCCATATATATAGCCTTGCTTGAGATGGAGTCATATGCCCAAGCAGTCGATGAGTGACAGTCAGAGAAGTCTAGCGAAGTTTTCGTCGTCAAGGTAGTAGTCGTTAGAACGGATTCGATTATCATATAAGGGAAAACCCAATTTTCACAATAATGTAAATGGTCATCAACCTAAATTAACAATTACCATTTAACAATTATGTCATGAAGACAAACACTAAATATTTAGCAGGTACTACATGATAACAAACAATAAAAGAGCGTGTATATACATATATCATATCATAACAAACATGATTCGCGTGCCAAGCACCCTAATGCAATGCTTATATGTCAGTGCACATGATTCCAGAATTTTCAAACCCTCATTGAGGGGGCATAAATCATAATTGTATTGTCTCTCACAGACCATGACTAATTACTGAGGTGCCACCTATCACAAATCAACACGATCTACCAAAGTGCAGTCTATCACAGTCCTACACGACTAAAAATCCTCGTAAGGATAAGATGGACCAATCAACGCATGGAACCATCCTATGGCCCATCATAGTCACCACTAACATTGTGGCCTATCACGATCACCACTAACATTGTGGCCTATCACGATCACCACTAACATTGTGACCCATCATTGTTACCACAAACTATGAATTCATGAGCATACTTTGACTCTTCCCCATCAATAATATAAATGTAGCTATTAAAAGACTCTATTTTTAATACTCATTAAACACAAATAATAATTTTTCAATACTTTTTCACAGAGTATTCTCAAGACATATTCTCATCAATAAATTCATAACATGTAGCAACATATATTATCATTGAAGAATGCATAATCACATCAATATTAATCATCGGATATTCACATATCAATCACACATATATGGTTCTTATATGAACACTAAAAATTTGGAAGGAGTCCTTACATTTATTATAGGTTTTTCAAAAGTTATCACTACCACAATCAAACACAACAAAAAATTTCGCTCGTGCCGACACCTTCATTGAAGTAGTGTTTGACTTAGTCGTATTAATCCCTAAAAATTTAACTACCTTGCAAACTCTTTCTTACTCTTAAGTCACTTAGAGTATATTTTACTAAAAAGTTTACAACGAGTAAGGACTAATAATATTATCATCCATAACACACTTTCAACATATTTTTAGAAATTAACATCCTTTAACTTTTTAGTGAATTCACTAACAGTTATTCGAAACGTTTTAAATTATTTTTCTCTAAATATTTCACCTAACCACAAATTTTTTCTCAAATTTTTCATAATCATTTTTTTTTCTCAAATAACTACAAGTTTGATCCACTATATTTTTTAAAGACTAAAAGTTCAATCAAAGTATTTACATCGTAACAACTTAGTCACACAACAAATATCAATGAATATTTTTTCTAGTTTCAAAGGTCTAACTCTTTGAAATATTTTCATCATTTTCAAAATATACATTTTTCAACAAAGTTTGTATTTTAATTCATGAAACTTGGAATTTAAAAAAAAAAATTCTAATTCAAGACTTTAATCTTTACTTAATAAACTTGAAAGTTTAATTAAAATCGTGCAAACTTTTCTAAAAATTGAAAGTACACATATACAAGCTTGAAACCACAGTTCACTATTTTTCCTTTAATCACAAGTTCAAAAATATGTTAATCATATGTATACATTCTTGATCATCAACCATAACCACTATTCTTTAGAAAAACAAAAACTAAGAAAATCATTTTTCTTTATTCACCACAACAACATTAATATTTCAGAGTTCTCCCCATAGCTAACTCAGTGCCAACTGCCTCAATTCATTTTCGAGACTCAAGGAGCTAACTACATAAACATAAAGATTCATAACAATTTTTTCCACCATCAAAATTTATCCAACCACATCATAATTTCAAATTAAGTTGTTTTATCTTTTAAGTTATATCACTCAACCATTAGAGCATAAAAAATTTGAGTTAGTAAAATACTCTAAACTTTTTCTTTTTAAATTCAGTTCAAAAGTAATTAAAAGAGTAACATTTTTAACTCTAAATATTTTTGAATGTAATTGTTTATTCTATAAATTATTTATATTTCTAAAGAATATTTTTGGAAGAATGCATTTGTCATAGTCGAATTTTTTTGATTACTACATCAGTTGAGAATAATACCTTTTTGAAAATTGTATGCATTATTCACTAGGATTTTGTATCTCATTAAAGTGTTGTTTTTAAAAACCGAGACCGTTAAGGATGTTGAGAGTTGATAAGTTGTACCTTATGTGAGAAGAGTAATTTCATTAGATTAAACTAGTATATCAAGAACAAGTAATATAGGGTCTACATCATATTTTATTTATCAAATGCCTAAATTTAAATATTTTAGTTTTTAAAGTATTTTCAGTTGTTAGAATTTGTTTAAAGGATATTTCACAATATTATTTATTTTGGACAATTCATTATTTATTATTATTAACTTATTTTCTTATATAAATATAAATCTTTTTTCGTCATTATCTCAATTGTTAAATTTATGTAACTAGACATGAGAACATTCATTGTTAAACGAAGGGAACATTTTTAATGAAATGAGATGTCCATCTTTTAGGCAAAATAAAAAAAAAATAAAAAAGAGGTTTATTGTGTCTTTGTAAAATATTTGTTTTAGATTCTCTCCCTATAAAGATATTGTTCTTATTTTAGCCCTTAATAAATTTTCACATTTTTAGAAGTTGTGGTGAGGTGGAATAATAATTTTGTATCATTTACTTACATTTTTATTACTTTTAAAGTTTTGTTCCCTTATTGTTCTAGCTCTGATTTGGATTTTGAAAAATCAATAAAAAATTAGTGCAATCAAAAGCTTGATAGGATTAACATACTCATTATAAAAACAATTCAGAGTGTCATAATACAAATAAATATGCATTAATCAAGAAAAAATGATATGTTTTACTTCTTGCATTGTGGTAATAACTAATAACAACGACATTCATGGCTAAATCTAGGGCTGTGCAAAAAATCTGATTATAAGGCCTAAATCCAAAACCTAATCTAAATTCATTTTAAAAATCTGGTTTAAAACATATGGTTAAAACTGGTTTATAAACCGGTTGGATAACCACTTATGTTTTATATTTGGATTTGGTTTTTATCCACTACCAATATTTTGTTAATTTTGAGATTTTTTTTTTGAAAAAATTTTAAAATTTATTTTTTTTCAAAAAAATATCGAAAAGAAAATAAAATAAAAAAAACTTTTTTTTCAAAAAAATTTTAAATTGAATTTTTTCTCAAAAAATTTGATGAGACAAATTTTAGAAAAATTTATCAAAAAAATCGATTTTTTTAAATAACCGATTTTTAAACTATGAATAAATGATCTTTTAAAAAATAATCAAACTTTAATCGATTTTGAAAAAAACTTCGATTTTAAAACTAAAATTTTCAAAACTGGTTGTTTAATTATAAACCAGTTATTTAACCATAACCAATTTTATAATTGGTTTTATAACCGGTTTTAAACCAAATAATAGATTTAGTTTTAAATCCAAATCCATATATTAGTTTTAAAATGGATATGGTTTGGTTTTTTAAAAAAATCAACCATGCACAACCCTAACTAAACCCCAACTTAGAGAATAATATCTAAACCATAAAGATTCATTTGCTTTGTGCGGTTCCATTTAATCATGGTTGTAATTGTTTACAAATCAATTGTTTTAAGGGTTAGATAAGTTTTTTAATTCTTATAAATCTCACAATTTTATTTTTACTCCCTATAAAAAATTTCAGCAACTTTTTAGTTTCTTAAAATTTTCATTTTTAGTCCTTGATTTTAATCTAACTATTATGTGTTTTTTGAAGGTTTGAATAATTTTTTTAAATAACGTTTAGGGCATGCTTATTAATTACCTTGCAAAAATTTAGAATTCTTTAACAAATGATGAGTCAAATATGATTAGTATATTCTACTTTTCAAAAATTTTAATCAAAATGTCCATTTTATAATTTAAATATCAAAATGTCCTACTTTTTGGGGCTAACTTGATATAGTTTTTTGGGGGTGCGACTTTTCCCCTAGTAGGAGGTCGCTGGCTAGGATGCGACCTACGAAAGGGTTTTTAATTTTTTTTTTAATTCGTTTTCTATTTTATGTAATTGTTAATATTTTAATAAGTAATTAAATTAATAAATAATTTTATTAAATAATACATTTATAATTAATAATAATACTACATTAATAAATAATTATTAAAAGTAATTAAAATTTTTAAAAAATTATATTATAAATTTAAAAAAAAATACATTAATAAGAAAAAAGAAAATTATATTTTATTATTATTATTATTATTACTATTATTATTATTTTTATTAATTTTTATTTATTAAATAAGAAAAATATGAGGCAGTTGTTATAATAATGTACCAAGAGAGGAGGAAGTTATTACAACAAATGGGAGTAAGTTGTTATGATAACGTGTTAAAATAAACAAGGTGTTCGTGATTATAACAAGGTAACAACTTTCTCCATTTTTGCAATTTATTATAACAACTTAACAACTTTCTCCATTTTTGCACTTTATTATAACAACGTAAACGGAGATCGTTGCTTATTTTGACAGGTTATCATAATAATGTTCTCCTATTTGTTTAACAACTTCCTCCATATTTGAATATTATTATGAAAATTTCCTCCTATTTTTTATTGTCTAATAAATAAAAATTAATGAAAATAATAATAATAATCAAATATTTTTTTTATTGTATTTTTTCTTTTAATTTAATATATTTTTATTTTATTTTACTAATATAATTTTCTTTTTATTATTAAAATTATTATTTTTTTTATTAATAATATTATTATTTAATTACTTTTAATAATAATAATAATATTAATTTACAATTTTAATTTTAATTATTTTAATTATAACAATTTTTAATAATAATAACTATAATAATAATTAATAAATTTAATTATTGTTATTATTATTTATTGTATTTTCTTATTAATGTATTTTTTTTTAAATTTATTATATAATTTACTGTTTTTAATTTTAATAGTTATAATATTAATTTCCTATTTTAATTTTAATTATTTTTATTTATTTTTAATTATAATAATTTTTTAATAATAATAACAATAATAATGATTAATAATAATAATAATAATAATTATTTATTAATGTAGTATTATTATTAACAATTACATAAAATAAAAAACGAATTAATTTTTTTTTAAAAATCCTTTGAGAGATCGCATCCCGATCTTGTACTAAGAGAAAAAAAATTATGCGTTGGCTGGTCCCACCTCTAGGAAACGATATCACGTTAGCCCCAAAAAAAATAAAACATTTTGGTTAAAATTTTTAAAAAGTAAGATATTCCGGTTAAAAATTTCTTAAAATTTATATTTAATTTATCGCTTGTTAAAAAGTTAAATTCTAAATTTTTTGTAGAAAAATTTGTTATAACTAAATTCATTAATTCAAAAGTAAGACAATAATTAGATTAAATTCAGAGACTAAACATAAAAAATTTTAAGAGAATAAAAATTGATGAAATTTTTTATAACTAAATACAAAACTGTGAAATTTTATTAAGACTATAAAGTTATTTAACCATTATTTTAATATATGATTGATGAATTTAATTTACGTTTTATGAGATTTTCTCCCTTTCTCAGCTTTTCATTGATTTCTTTCGAAGCATATTAGTTTTTTTCTATATTTCTGTTTAAAAAACTAATTTTCATTTATATTAATAAAAATTTAAATAAATAATAAAAAAATATTATTCGACTTCACTTCAAATTTTTTCACACATCAATGTCACATCAACTTTTAAAAATAAAAAAATTCATCAAAAGACTAAAAAATAAATAATATCAATTTACGTGTAAAATTTTAAAAAAATATTAAAACCCAGAAGAAAACACGATAAATTCAAAAAGAAAACGTCTAATGTAAAACGACACCGTTAAGTGAATGAGTATAGTGAATACCGATTCCAGGACAAACTGAGAGGGTTTGGTTTTCTGTACTGTATCGTCGCAACTTTAGAGTTAAGGCCGTGCAGTAAAGACGGGTATGGCGACGACAGAAGAGAGTGTTAAGAAGAAGGAGGGAAACAATCTATTAGGGTCACCGACTTTCAAGGAGATTGAAAACGGTCGGTTCAAATGCGTAGAGACAGGTCATGAAGTCCTCTCCAAAGACATACCATTTTACTCTAACAGCAAAAAGTGCCGTTTAGGTCTCATTGATTTCGCTTTGTCTAATAATAAATCCCCTCTTAATATGTTTAATCAAGACCCTATCTCTCGGTAATTGTTTATTTATTTATTTATTATTATGCTTCAATATGTTATATGTATCTTATTCTTGTGAGTATGTGATAACGTAGCTATTCTTTTGTTGTTGTTATCAGGTCAAAATTGATATGTAAGTTAACTGGAGATAAAGTTAATAAGTCTGAGGAACATATCTGGAAGCATATGACTGGGAAAAGATTTCTCAATAAATTAGGTCTGTGATTTTGTTATATTTATCTACCCAAATTTTTTGTGAGTGACACATTTTAGTGTTTAAAATTGTACAGTTGCGTTATTTGGTCATCCGAATTTATGGAATGGTTAATTAGTCTATGAAATTGAAGGTTGTCTTTCAATTTAGTGCATTTTAATTGATTTTGATGCGAAATAGATATCTATGAAAGTTTTATTAAACAAATTTCTGGAAACATGCTTTAATTGATCATGTCCTAAACAACGTGTCAACTCAGCATTTATGACTTTGTTAGATGACAGAGCTATTGAATTGATTTGCCATATTGTAAACTTGGAAGACTAAATTGTCCTACCCTTACCTTTGGAAGGATCAAAATTATGATTCACTCAATTTTTTGTTAGGAATTATGTGTACGCTTAAATGATATAGCAATGCTCGGTTTTCCTACTAGTATTATTGGATAGATCATGATTCTCTGCTGTCAGGGTAAACTTACAGTATTTTGAGCAAACCGTATTTTGACTTCATCAAATTGTTTTTAAAATGTGCATTGAAAAATTCAAGGCATTTGATCTTCATCTATGGTAGAGATCCACAACTGCATGAATGCAAAAAATTGAAGTTCATTCATTGTATAGCTTTATCAACTGATACATGTTAGGTTTCACAAACAGAGCAACATGAAGAAGGGAAGTTGTCTGGTCAAGGAATGGAAATCGATGAGAGCTTGCAGGAGCAGAAAAGTGGAGATTGTGGAACAAAAGAAGAAATGAAGAAGAAGAACAAAATGAAGAACAAAAAGAAAAAGAAGAAGTCAAAGAAGAAGAAGGATAAGGGAGTTGAAGAGATTATTTTTGAAGTTATGAAGTCTTCAAATGAAGAATGTGAGACAGAAGAAGAAGACTTCTGGATGCCTCCTGCTGGAGAACGTTGGGACCACGATGATGGAGGTGATCGGTGGGATTCAGATTCAGAGTCAGAACAGGAAGCTGAAGAGGGGGATGTAATTGGTATGTATACCCCATAACACATTTTCTCTCAAGTCAAATGAGATTTAACGAAATAGAACATTCAGTCAATACTATAGCTTAGCTAATTGTATAAGATGCTACAGATTCTGATAACTAATCACACAAGTTTATAAAGAAGACAAGAGGAAAGTAAAAATCAGTACTTAATGTCTAAATCTTGATCAGATTCAGTCAATACTATAGCTTAGCTAATTGTATAAGATGCTACAGATTCTGATAACTAATCACACAAGTTTATAAAGAAGACAAGAGGAAAGTAAAAATCAGTACGTAATGTCTAAATCATGATCAGAAACTTAGCCAGCTAGATGGTAATGGTATTGCTTAGCTTTGTTTTCTGTTAGAAAAACTTAATTGTTATAACAGAGGTAGAAGGATAGTGTAGTGAAAATTTGAGTGATCGACTTTTTGTCTCAATAGAAAGTAATAATACAACCATGTGTAAGCTAGGTAGTTAATCCCAGTGTTTCCCGGTGCAGTGCCTAACTGCGACGGTGTGGTCCGCGACAGCTTGAAACAAGATCCGGGCGAGATCCTGAGATAGTTAATCCCAAAGTTTCCCAGTGAGATCCTGCTATTGTTTCTTTTTTCTTTGTTTTTTTGTTTCAACTTTCACCTAAGAAGAAGAGGAAGAAGAATATGCTAATGAAGTTGATGCTTATCTTTGATTCCTATGCTAGAACATGCATTTGAGTTTTTATATTTAGTTATTTTATTACTCTATGTTAAAGACTTTAATATGCATCATCTTTATTTCCTTGACTGTTGTTGTTGGTATTACAATGTATGTTTTGATTAAGAGTAAGACTTGAGGTTTTAATTACTAATTATGAATGTTTTGGAATTTGAGTCATTTGTTAATTTTGCATTAAATATAGGTTTAAATACTATTATTCATGTAATTTGTCCAAAATATAGTTGTTAACCCGCCTATCCCAGAACGCGCTATCCCCCTCTCCCACTTTTGGGGTTTGCCGCGATGTACCTATCTGAGATTAACTATCTAGTGTGTAAGCATAAAATCATTTAGGCCCCATTTACGTTCTAGAAACATTTTCTGTTATTATTTTCTAAAATCAATCTTCTTTTTAAATTGTTAATACGGTGATTGAAGACTTATGTAGTAAACACTTGCGTGCGATAGGGAGAAAATGAAAGACAGTTAGAAACAGTGCATTTTTAGAATCAATAAAACAATGTTTGGACAGTTTTAAAACATCAAATTATGTTTGGATCTGTTACTAAAAACTGTAAAAGAAACTAACGAGACAGCTATAGAATTTATATTCTCTTATGTTTATTAGTTGAATTGAAAATGAAAACCAAGAATTTATATTCTGAAAAATATGGATTTTATTGTAAAAGGGTACATTTTATTGCCTTTATCAATGTTACAATGCGTTATTGTTTTGGTGTGTTGACATGATGTGGCTTTGGAAAGAAAAACTTGTTCCTTTTCGGCTTCATGCAATTGAGAATGAGATTAGTGATATCTCGTATGGTTCTTATCTTACTTGCATGGGAAAAATTAACAGAGTATATGGCTTTTTTTCCTGTAGATGGTGCGGCTGATGAGGATTGCAAGGAGTCAGAAGAGTTATCCTCGAGGTATTTTAGTTCAGCATGAAATATTTGAAACGAAATAGTTTCCAAACATTTAGAACAAATCAGAAGTAATGGATACCTTTTCATGTTGTCAAAACTGTTTTAAGTTTCTTTTTCCTTATACCCTGCAGAACAAAAAGAATGTCGATAGAAGTTGGACCCAGCAGCTTTGCTTCTAGAAAGAAGAAAAGTAAGAATGACCATGAAACTTGATATTTGTTGGTGTAACTTAAATTTAGTTAAAGACAAACTAGTGCAAGCCTAAACTTTTGCAGCAAATGAGTGAATTAAGTTATGTCAGATTAGGTTTTTTGCATTACGATACAAAGTGGATTTGATACAGTTAATTTTTGTTTTATTATTGTGTTTCCATGTAAGCAATTCTTTCATGATTTCACCACAATTGCTGTATTATATTCCTTTTACATTAGTTATATGGGTAGCAAAATTTTGTGGAGATTGAAGAAACTTGTAATTTTGGATGAGTTAACAGCATTAGTAGCTAAAATTCTCTGTTGTGATTGATTCGTACATTCATCAAAAAGGGTACTGCATGCAAATTATAAATGAAAGAACGACTCAATGATGGCTAAATTAACTCATTTATCCCCAAGTGTATTATTATGTTGTGAATTGGAGAGAAACAAAGCATAAGAATATTCATGTGGTAACATTTTGATAAAAGGTTGATACATTGATCATCCATCTTATTTAGTGGCTAGTAAACACTTAACTTTTAAACTAATTTTTTTTTACTAATTCTGATTGTAACCAAACTATATTTGCCTACTATATTTCTGTTAACAGTCCCTCATATATGCGGTAGGGGATATTTTTCACCATTAGCTTGGACTACAAATATCAAAAGTAATATAAGGACAGAAATAGGAGAAGAATCTAATTCACACCTCACCACATAGTCTTCTCACCCTTCAAATATTTTAAAATTACAAAATAACCCTTCAATAATTTTATTAAAAATATTAGAATAGCAATAAAATTTTCATAACCTTTGAATTTTTAAATGCAGAAAAATTCGGAATATTGGACCGTTTAGTTTGTGAAAACATGTTTTTATTTTATGTCTTTATTTTTTTAAGACTATTTTTATTTTTAAAATTTTAAGATTTTTAAAATTTTGGAAATATGTTTGTTTTAACTTTTTATTTTCAATTACAAAATGTATAAATATTTAAAATATATTTTATTTGACCATTTTTTAATCTAAAATATTGAGTCAAAACTATAATAACAAATTTATCACATATATACTTAATAATATTAATTTTGCTATATTATTTATTCATAAATATAAACACCATATAAAAGTAGTGCAAAAAGTATAATAAAAAGTTATATACTAAACAACATCTCAATTAAAATAATATCTAATTATTATATTTTTTTACATTGTCATCTGATTTAATTATGAATCCCTTCCAATTCGACACTTCAATTAAATTTATTATTAAATGAGTCTCACTAATAATTCAACTTACAGTCATTTAATTATAATTCATTTACTATATCTATATACTAATATTTTTCATGATGCACACAAGTGAACACATAAGGAATGATAATTTCTTTTTTAGAACAACTACAACCAATTCGCATCTTGCTTTATTTTTCCTAATGGAAGTACCTATTTAGTATTTGTTCTAAATTAGGCTAAGGTCCAATTTGTTAGCGAAGTCATTCAATTCCATATAACTTTTGCAAACTCAGTCTTATACTAACGTACTTGCATATACCACCAGCACTCTAAGGACGGAGTACATCACCACCACCCTAAACACAAAATACGACTTTTTCATCTATAGCTCAACCATCTTCTTTGTTCTACTCTAGATCAATATATTTTTTGTGAGCAACGCACTCTCTATTATGCATGCTCTATGTGACAAGTTGCTTATGATAGATAAATTTTTTTTTAAATATAAACAAGTTGGTGTCGATATATTTTTATGTTTGATGTGTAATCAACTTACTTTATTTGTACTTTCATAAAAAAAAATTATTTATTTCTCTATGAATTGTCAAATTCAGTCAAGTGATGAAGTTCAAATCTTTTTTGAAGATTGTTGTAAAATAATCATTATTGCCACATTAATTATTTTTAATTTCTTTCTTCTCCTTTATTTAAAAAAATTATTTTATGTTTATGTTGTACAATTGATATTAATTTAGTGAAAATATTTGTTGTATATTTTATTTATCAAAAATATAATCACTTATCTTTTATTAAATTTTTTATTTATAATCTTTTCTAATTTAATGTCCCTTAAGATGACCTTTTATTTTATTATTTCTTTATAATAATAATAATAACTTGAAAGCTCTGTTGAAAAAAAAGAAGAAGAAAATTACTGCGGTTATGATTGCAACACGTGAAATAGTGCATAACGCCATATACATCAACCAGTGGTAGTAGTGAGAGTGCGAGAGTTAAAAAAAGAAAGAAAAAAAAGCAAAATGTTACCAATCAATACCACCGCGTTTTCAGTTTGAAAACAACTTTGTCATGTTTTCAATTTTTTGATTTTCCCTGAAATTATTTTCAATAAACTACCCAACAATATATCCACGAAAATCTCGATAGTACCCAACAACTTACAACTCTAACACGTGTTTTTATAGATTAAATTATTTAAATTTTTAGAATTCTGGTCATTTTTAATTTTTGGTGAATTTTTGTTTTTTGGATTTTTCATTTATTTGAAAATTTAGAATATATTTTAGCTTTCGAATACTTTACTTTTTGGAATTTCAAATTTTTATAAAAATAAAATTTAAGAAAAAATTTATGTTCCAAATTTGAAAATAACAAAAATTTGAAAATTTAAAATATTCAAAAGAATTAATAATTAATTTGTCAAATATTAATGTTAGTGTTATGCAGATCCGCACACATTCAAATGCTATTCAACATGTTTATTTTTAAAAAATGTTTAAGTACAAAAAAATTAGAATTTCAATTTTTTTTATTTTAAAAATATCCAGAATATATTTCTCCTACTAAATATTTTTTATAAATAAAGTGGAGGACAAGATCGAAATTTAATATAATCGTAAGGGTGTAGCATCTAAATTTTGGGGTGGGAAATAGATTTATCTAAATAGGAATGCATTTTTCTAACATTGAAGTCCAACATTTGACCTAAAAAAGTGTAGATCAATTGAACTAAACTTTCTTCCAAACTCTTTTGACTAAGAAACTTGCATAATTAAAGGAATTGCAAATGTAGTGCAAAAAAGGGCAATGTAAAATTGTAGGAACTGAGATCAAAGCACCATGAGATGAAAATGAGTTTGTAGAACATTTGCGAGACATGTGTTGAGACAAAATCTCTAATACATTTTGGTTCTTAACTAATCTTGTGCACTCATTAAGTGTGTTTGTGTCATTAGATTAATATTTAGGTCATTTTCGTCATCTCTCTGCTTATTCTAATCTATTTTGGTTGTTAACTAATCTTGTGCATTCAATAAGTGCGTTTATATCATTGGATTAACATGTAAGTCATTTTCGTCACCCTTCGACTTATTCTAATCCAATTTGGTTTGTTAACAAATTTTGTGCATCCAATAAGCGCATTTGTGTCATTGGTTTAACATTTAGGTTATTATCGTCCTCCCTCAACTTATTATAATCCATTTGTATTCTTAGCCAATGTAGTTCGTCTAATAACTGCGTGGGGGCAGTACTTCCACAAATGGCAAAAATTTACTATTTCCACAGGGTGGTTAGGGGGGTGAGAAGATCGTGAGGTAGCATCGCCGATAATAGTAATGGTTGGGGTGTTACACAAATGAATTAAAATAAATTTATTAAAGATCCAAATAACCTAAAATTTTAATCCATTGAAACTAATGCACTTATTAAACGAACCACATTGACTAAGAACCAAAATGAATTAAAATAAACATAGTAAATATATAAATGACCTAAAATCTTATTTCATTGAAACTTGTGCAATTATTATGTTGTCAATAAGCCAAAATGGATATGGACAAACCTATTAAAAATAAAATGACCTAAAATCTTAATCAATTGAAACCAGTGAACTTATTAAACGAACTAGATTGACTAATAACAAAACTGTGACACCCTGAACCCCAAAATAATTATATAATAATTTATATTATATTTCTATAAAATTTGCAACGGATAAATAAAAATATATTTCTAAGAAAATTAAAACTTTTATTTTTAATTTAGGATATCACGATTCTTAAAAATAAAAAGGAACACTTTAAACTTCTTTACTCATATAAAATAGTACAATCTCAGTAAGCTTGATTTAAATATAATTACTTGATTTAATTCTAAAAACTTACTAGTACTTATAAGATTTTCATACAAAAAGTTGTTTCAAATTAAATAAGTACAATAAAAATTACAACCCTTATTCCCGGTATCACCTATCAGAGCGGGGTTCCTATCAAACTTGAACTCCAAGAATAATTAACCTGTAATGACTGTGATTTTGTAAACGTAGGGCCAAACCAGTCAAGCACAAACAACGAAGCAGGTGAGTTTCAAAATCATGTTGATAGTAAAATACAAGTAAGAAGAACACACAAACAATCATAATAGAACAATATCATTACACAAACATTGCTCAAGAAAAATATTACATTAAAAAGTCAAAATCACTCAGAGAAAGTCAAACTTTCACTATAACATCAAATTGTCTAAGAGAAATTATTATCGCTTTTGAAATGCATCAATCACAATAAAACAATCACAAAGAAATGCAATGCTATGCATGAGCTTAGACTCTATTTCACAATGTGGTAGCAGTCTAACTATGAACTACTTGGTTAGGAGGCTGGATACTATGCCACCATTCCAGTGAGCGGACAATTCAAATCGGCCTTGTCCTCATAGACCCCCTCAACTCAACCCGAGATAAATATACGCGATAATCGAGATAAACGTGTATTTCATGGTAGCTCCCGACATTTGGAGTGCTACCTCTAAGTCACCTAAGAATTCCCCACCCGAATACCTCCAAGGTCTAACAATCTTGCCTTAAGGCTCAACAACAGACTACCACGATCAGGGTCATTCAGTTGTACTTCCCTAGAATCAATAGGCTTATCAGGCCCTACCTATATGATGATAAGATAATCTCCACTTCACAAATTATCAATATTTATTTTCTCCACTCGTTGGCTTATGATACTCTATTAATACCATCATCTCACACACAAATTGGAATCACTATTATTTCATCAACTATGGAGTTATTTCAATATTCTCATCACAAATTTATATCATCACAATCATTAATCACACATCAACATAATCACATAAACTCATCATAAATTTATAGCATCCTATCATCAATCATACCTCATCACATAAACTTATCACACATTTATAAAATCAAAATTATCAATCATACATCGTCATCATTGTCACAATATATTATCACAATGCATTCATCTTTTATTATCGCATCAAATAAACTCATCTAATTAAATATAAACATAAAATTCCTTCAATACCCAATAACACAATAAAAGAAATTAAATCAATAACACCTTACAAATATTTCTATTCTATTTTTTAATCTCACAATTTCCATATTTTCATATTAATTAATTTATTCTTCAGAGCGCTACTGCCGTACATAGCGAACCTCAAATAAATTGTTGAGAAATACGATTTTTCCATTTCTCTCACAATATATTATACTTATGAATTTAAACGTTCTCTCACCCCTTAACTCGATTGGAGATTATGTACAACGTGACAAGACATAAGGAACTCAAGAAAAAAAAGAAGGATCAAAGACCTCAAGATAGTTTTTCACCATAGTGGTGGCTCCGTCCTAGCTATGATGTTGTTCCCACGGTGATCCATTTTTGAAACAAGTTTGTTTTGTGAAAATTAAATAGACAAGAATGAAGAAGAATACGAAATAAGTTTGCAATTCAGTATTGGTTTTTGTGACGGGAGGGCATGAAATCCTTTGTTTTTTTTTTCAATAGACATGTCACCGACTATTGATAGAAAATAAAAGGTATTAATTAGAATTCATGGGATTGAATAACGTATGTTTGACTAGTGAATGACAAATTAAAAGCCATCATTAAATTAATGAATTGGTGGTGTTTTAAACAGTAATAAAAATAATAAAATTAAGGCTTAATTGTACTTTTGGTCCCTCTATTATAGGTGAAAATTGAAAGTAATCCCCCCATTTTGTTTGTCATCAGTTTTAGTCCCCCAAACAGAATTTGATGCCAAATCATGATGAGTTGTCATTTTTTTAATGACGTGTTAATAAATAGGTGACGTGGCAGACGCTTACGTGGAATAAACTTATTATTATATTATTTATGATTAAAAAATATAATTTCTTGGAAAATCCTTATAGTGTGAATATCATTGTGTGATTGAGTCGCATTTCTTGAAAGATCTTTTGATCTTCTTTTGTCAATTTCTGTAAACAACATTGTAACCTTCCAACTCACTGATACTGGATTCAAGGCTACAGTCAAAGGAAAGAGAATCTCAATGACATTTGACAAATTATCAAGCTTGTCTGGACTGCCTTATCATGGCAAATCCATTGATGGAAGTTCTGAAGATGATGCTGCTGATGAAGGGTGGGAAGCTTCACTGGATAGGCACACTGCTGTGCAAGACCTGATGATTGAAGGGTTTGTGGAAACAATTTCACTTCCTATATGTCAAATGAAGGTCCAACAACGGATGCTGATGTAAGCTTTAACCCGGATGCTTGTACCACGACCTGGAAACCACGCCGTTGTCTAAAAGTTGGACATCATTCTACTGTGGGGTCTATGCAAAGAGCTCAAGATGAGATGGGCATCGATTGTGCTGAAGCACATGATGGAAGCAACACAGGGAAAGCTGGTGCTTCCCTACCCCCAGTTGATAACAAAGATTCTGAGACATTTCAAAGTGTCTACTGTCAATGAAGAATCTTCAAAAACCACCCTCACATTTGGTGAAGCTATTGTCAACCAAATGCAACTGAAAAGGGTGAACGACATTTGGATGAGACCTCAACCAAATGTGTTGGATATAAGTTTCCCTGATTATGGTTTTGACATAATTAACAAACATACAATGTTCATGCAATTTTTGATAAAGCTAATAGTTTGAACTAAGTTGCATTTTAGGAAGAAACACACAAACACTATACATTTGGACACAAGCTTGGAACACAAGGAATCAAGCATAAAGTGGAGAATGTGCAGAACAAAGATGCAATTCTGCTTAAGTGTCATTAGTGGTTGTATTAATTACTTATTAGACTTGTCAAATATGATTTCATGCATAAGCATTTTCCAAGTTAAAATTTGATTTTAAAATGAACTAAGTAACCAAATGGATTGGCTAATCAATTGATACATCTATTGGGCAATCGATTGATTGACTCAAAATTGGAGTTGTCACTAAGAAAATCAATTGATAAATCGATTCGTTAAAGGACCTTAGTGAAACCTGAACTCTGGGTGTAACTCAATCGATTGGACAATCGATTCATGCATCAATTGAGAAATCGATTGTGTGAGTTACAGGGGCAAGCTAAAAACCTTGCAAATCGATTGGCAAATCGATTTCGAGTATTTCTTTGCATCAGACTTGACCTCTGTAATGCACCAATCAATTGGACAATCGATTGGGACATCAATTGATTAATCGATTGAGATAGTCACAGAGACAACCATTTTCTAAGCCAAATCGATTGGGTAAAAGCTTTTTATAAGTCTGTACCTCTGTGATAAGTCAAATCGATTGAGACATAAATAGAATTTTGTTTCTTGAATTGCAAGACATATACTCATCGATTGGCAAATCGATTGGGATTTTAAAATGTTTAATCATATATCAGAAACCAATTTCCTAGTCGATTGGCATATCAATGTTTTCTAAATAGCTAAGTCACTGTAACAATTCAAATTGATTGGTAAATCGATTGGAATAAAACAGCTGAATCACTGTGACAAAGCAAATGGATTGACGAATCGATTAGTGCAAAAATACTGGAGTCACTGTGATCAGACCAATCGATTGGAGTAATTGTTTTAAGTTACAGACCAATTGCCAAATCAATTATGATTGAATATCAGTTGACTGCGTAATCGATTGTTTTGATCTCGTTGTTTGAACAAAACATTCAAAATCGATTACTCAATTGATGCTGATATGAACTTACTTATGTTTTCTGATTTGTGAATTAAAAGAATCAATTGGAAAATCGATTCATTCATATGTTTTCAAGATTCAAGAAAAACAAGAAACACGATACTCGATTGGGAAATCGATTGGACTGTTTCGAACCTTTATAAAATCGAATGGTAAATCGATTTGACTGTGTTTTTCTGAAACATATATAAGACGACTCAAATAGTTTTTTCTTAGAACTAAGAACTTGAAATACAATCTTTGAGAAAAACCTTTGATAACCTTTTTACAACTTTGAATACACTTTCTCATAACCTAGAGATTCTGAAAAAGTACTTTGTGAAAAAGGATTGAAATCACACTAAACACTATCTTGGAAAAATCTTATTGTGTGCATTTCATAGATTGATCGAGTTGCATTTACTGTTGATCGTTGATCTTGTGTAATATCTGTAAACTACGTTTTGTAAAGAATGTCTTGTAAAATCCAGTAGTGAAACTGGTAACTATCTTCTTTGTTGAGAGGGCTCACCAAGAAGAAGTTTCACTGTGATCTTGGGATAGTCTTCTGAGTGACTTGAGGGATACAGTGGTGATCGATAGAAGCAGGAGAGTTTTTGTCTTAGATAGATAGGCCGTGAGTGCTGGAAAATCTGTAAGAACAAACTTTGGAAGATTCTATTGAAAGAAAGGCTGAAAACAAGTTGATTTCGGGACTGGATGTAGGTTGTCTTACAGACGACCGAACCAGTATAAATCTCTGTGTATCACCTTCTTATCCCTTCTCTTTTGTTTCTATATTGTTTGTTTGATTAGTCTTGAATGCATGTGATAGCAGAATTCTGATTTGTTTGATATTACTTGATTGGTTGAATTTGCATATTTGTATCTTGATTAATCTGTTGAACAATTACTGTGTATGCTACATTAGTAATTAGACAATACATGTAATTGTAAACCTTCGCTTAGAAACTATTCCTTGGGGCCGTGTTTGATCTTTTGTTCAATAATTTTTTTTTGTTAAACTGGTTAGCAATATTGTGAATTTTTAGAGACTGTCATATACATATTCTAGCATGAGAAGTCATATATTTCCTACAATTGGTATCAGAGCCTGCCTTTTTTAGAGTAACTCTCATAAAAGTTATGACTTATGTAGAATTTTTAGGTGAAGGTGCTTCTTTAGCAAGGCCCCATGTTTTTAATGGAGCCGCATATATGTACTGGAAACAACATATGCTAATTTTTCTTGAAGCTAGTGGTATTGATATTCTAGATGCTGTTGAAAATGGACCCTTTGTGCCAACCATAGCTGATACTGGTGAATCAGCTATCCTGAAACCTAAATCTGACTGGTCCGAGGATGATAAAATGAAAGTAGGGTATAATTCCAAAGCTAAGAATATTATAACATCTGGTTTAAGTCATGATGAATTTTTTAGGGTGTCCAACTGTAAATCTGCAAAAGAGATGTGGAACACATTGCAGCAAACTCATGAGGGTACAACTAATGTAAAGTGAGCAAGAATAAATACCTTGATGCACGAGTACGAATTGTTCAATATGAAGAAGGAGGAATCCATCAATGATATGCAGACTAGATTCACCCACATAGTCAACAATTTACATGCCCTTGGAAGGGAGATTGAAAATGATAAGCAAATCAGCAAGGTAATGAGATGTCTGACTAGAGAATGGCAGCCAAAGATCACTGCCATAGCAGAATCAAAGGACCTTGGAACAATGTCAATCGCAAAGCTCTTTGGGAAATTGAGAGAGCATGAAATGGAATTGCATAGACTAAGTGAAACTGAACAAGTTGACAAAAAAAGGAAAGGCCTGTCTTTGAAAGCCCAAGCACATCAAAAATCTAAGTTTGAACCAGAAGCTTGCACAAACAATTCTGAAAGCGAAGATGATGAAGAACCAGAGATTGGATTACTAGTAAAGAAGTTCAAAAAGTTTCTGAGAAAGAAAGACAACAAATTCAGAAAGCCATCCAGTTCAAAAACAAATGATAGCAAAGTAACTTGCTATGAATGTGGCAAGACTGGACATATCAAGTCTGAATGCTTCCAACTGCAGAATAAAAACAAAGTTGCAAAGGCTAAAGGCAAATAATCTGCTCCTAAAACCAGAAAGGCTTATATAGCCTAGAATGACAACGAAGAATCCTCTTCATCGTCAGAAGGAGAAGAAGCTAATCTCTGTCTTATGGCCAACACAGATTCTGAATCTGAAAGCGAGGTAAGCTCTTCAAACAATCCATCTTATAATGAGCTGCATGATGCATTCAATGAGTTACATGATGAGTATGTGAATGTCATCAAACAATTGATTAGCACTAGGAAATTGCTTGAGAAACAATGTCTGATGTGTGATGAACTTAAAAATAATCATAATGAGATCGAGGATTTGAATGAGCTTTTGAAGACTGAATTACATGATAAATCTGCTAAGTGCATTGAACTTGAAAGAACTGTTGCATATTTGAAATCTGATGTAGTAAAGTTTACTAGTAGTAAAAATCAACTGAATGTTCTTCTTAGTAGTCAAAGAAATGTGCATGTTAAATCTGGACTTGGGTATAAGCAAAATAGGAATGCTAATGCTAATATGAAATTTGTTAGATCTAAAAATACCCATGACTTCTTCGCTAATCAAAATCTGAATCCATCCTCTGTTGCTACATGCCACTTTTGCTGTAAAAAGGGGCATATGGTCTTCAATTGCAAACTAAAAAGAGTTGCCAACAAAGGTTGGAAGCAGATTTGGAAAGTGAAGAGATCTGGATTTGAAACTAACCCCCTAGGACCCAATTTAAATTGGGTACCTAAATCCAAACTCTAATTCCATTTTGCAAGTATGCTTGGCATCCAAGACTCACTTATGGTATTTAGATAGTGGGTGCTCCAAGCATATGACAGGAGACAAATCCAAGTTTTTATCTCTAAGCTTAAAGGATGATGGCTATGTCAAATATGGTGATAATAATAAAGGTAAGATATGTGGCATTGGAGATATAGGCAGTGAGTCAACTGCAGTAATAAAAAATGTTTTATACGTAGAAGGGCTTAAACATAACTTGCTGAGTATAAGCCAGTTATGTGACAAAGAATTTCAGGTACACTTTACTTCTCAATCTTGTATAATTGAGCATAAGGAGGATAAAGGTATGAAACTGGTAGGTGATAGAATCAATAACATTTATATGCTGAACTTTAATACTTTGCATGATAGTTCTATCTGTTGTTTGTTGTCCAACTCAGAGGAGAAATGGTTGTGGCACAAAAGAGTTGCTCATATTCATATAGATCACTTGAATAAAACACCTATAATCGATTACTCAATCGATTCTGATATGAACATGTTTCTGCTTCTAAATTTAAGTATTAAAAGAATCGATTGCCAAATTGATTCATTCATATGTTTTCAAGAATCAAGAAAACCAAGAAACACAATAATCGATTGGGAAATTGATTGGGCTGTTTTAAACCTTTATAAAATCGATTGACGAATCCATTTGACTGTGTTTTTCTAAAACATATATAAGCTGACTCAAATCTGCTTTTCAAACAACTTTCATAATTTTCACACAACTTGAAGAGAACTTTGATACAACTTTGAAATACCCTTTGAATATTTTTCACACACACTTTCACAATACTTTGAGAAAAATAATCCTCTTGGCAAATCCTTATAGTGTGAATATCATTGTGTGATTGAGTCGCATTTCTTGAAAGATCTTTTGATCTTCTTTTGTATATTTCTGTAAACAACATTGTAACGAAACTTCTGTAAAAATCCAGTATTGAAACTGGTAGCTATCTTCTGTGGTGGGGGTGTTTACCAAGGAGGAGCTTCATCGATATCTTGGGAGAGTTAGGCGATTAACTTGAGGGATTCGGTGGCTGCGAAATAGAAGCGAGAAGAGTTCGATAGATAGGCTTGTGTTAGCTGGACAATTTGTAAAATACACTCTAGACGATTCTATTGGAAAAGGCTGAAATCGGTTCGATTTCGGGACTGGACGTAGGCTGTCATACTGACAGCTGAACCAGTATAAATCTTGGTGCAATCTCTCTTAACCCTTTCTCTTTATTTCAATTTTTGCATAAAAGCTTTATCTTGATTGTATGTGTTAGCAAAATTCTATCTTGATTGATATTATTGAATGAGCATTGTATGTGTACACTTGTCTGTTTTTATATGCAATCTTTAATCCAGAATAAATCCTGTTAATTGACTATCTTGTTAAGATTAGAATTAATCACGCTTGAATTGAATTAATATTGATTACATTGGTTTTGATATTAATTTCAGTACTTAGGAAAAATTGAATTACTGTTCTTGTAACCTTGCTTAATATTTCCTAAGATTAGAAGTCATAAATACCAACAATTGGCATCAAGAGCCTGACTTTTTTAGAGTAACTCTCATAAAAGAACACGACTTCTGTAGAATTTTTAGGAGAAGGTGCTTCTTTGGCCAGGCCCCCTGCTTTTAATGGGGCTGCCTACATGTACTGGAAGGAACGTATGTTGATCTTTTGATTGGGCTGCCTACATGTACTAGTGCACTTGTTAAATGAAATCTATTGACTAAGAACCAAAATGGAATAGAATAAACGTAGTAAAGACAAAAATATCCAAAAATCTTAGTCTCCTGAAACTAATGCAACTATTACGTTTCCTAAGAAACCAAATGGATAAGACTAAACTTGTTAAAGATCAAATTGACCTCAAATATTAATCCTTTGAAACTAGTGCACATATTAAGTGAACTACATTGACTAAGAACATAAATGGACTAGAATAAATGTAGTAAAAATATAAATGACCTATAATCTTCATCCGTTGAAACTTGTGCAATTATTACGCTGCCTAAGAACCTAAATGGACTAAAATAAATGTATTAGAGATCAAAACAACCTAAAATCTTAATCCATTGCATATAGTTTATTTAATAGACAAACTACATTCACTAAAAACTAAAATGAACTAAAATAACGGTAGTAAAGGCCAAAATGACCTAAAATCTTAATCTATTGAAACTTGTGCAATTATTACGTTGCCTAAGAACCAAATCTATTAAAGACCAAATTCACTCAAAATCTCAATCCCTTGAAACTAGTGTACTTATTAGACGAAATACGTCGAATAAGAACCGGAATAGACTGTAATAAACCTATTAAAGCCCAAAATGACTTAAAATGTCAATCCATTGAGACTAGTGCACTTATTAGAGGAACTACATTGACTTAAACCGAAATATACTAGAATAAACGTAGTAAAGACTGAAGTGACTTACAATCTTAATCCATTAAAACTTGTGCAATTATTACGTTGCCTAAGAATCAAAATAGACTAGAATAAACCTTTTAAAGACCAATATGAACTAAAAACATAATCCATTGAAGCTAGTGCAATTATTAAATGAACTACATTGACTAAGAAAAAAAATGGACTAGAATAAACCTAGTAAAGAAGAAACTGATCTAAAATCTTAATCCATTTTAACTGATGAACTAATTAGACGAAATCCATTGACTAAGAACGTAAGTGGATTAAAATAATCTTATCAAAGACAAAAATGACCTAAAATCTTAATCCATTTAAACTTGTGTAACTATTACATTGCCTAAGAACAAAAATGGACAAGAACTAATCTATTAAAGACAAAAATAATTTAAAATCTTAATCCATTGAAACAAGTGCACTTAATACAAGAAATACAATGACTAAGAACCAAAATGGACTAGAATAAACGTAGTAAAGACAAAAATGATATAAAATCTTAATCTATTGAATCTAATGACCTAATTAGACAAAATACATTGACTAAGAACCTAATGATGGTAATCAGGCCTCTGTTTTATGGAAATGTATGCAAAAAGTATATCTATTCTAACAATATGCGCAACAGTTTTAAGATTGCTGATTCACCAGTACTTGCTATGGTTGGCACAAAAGGTCCATTCTCTACAGCATCAAGAATGTCAATACCACTAGCTTCAAGAAAAATTAACATGCGTTGTTTCCAATACATGTATGCGGCACCGTTAAAGGCAGGGGGCCTTGCTAACGACGCACCCTCTCCGAGGAAATCAGAGGCCATGTTCTTTTGATGAGAGTTACTCTTACAAAAGCTGGCTCTGATACCAATTGATGGTAATCAGGCCTCAGTTTTATGGAAATGTATGCAAAAAGTATATCTATTCTAACAATATGCGCAACAGTTTTATAAATTGTAAATTTACAAAACACAAGATTGCGGAAGATCCCTAATAATCAATTTTAAAGAATGTCAAGCAATATCAGTTATTGATTATATGGAGAAGTGCATCAAAAACAATTTGTATTCAAGATATTGATTTTCATGCAGCCATGTCAAAACAATTTGTCATACAAAGCTATCTATCACAGAATCTTTATCATGCATTCGATCAATATCAAGAACACAATAATTGCAGAAATCTAAAAGAGATAAGGGAAAGAAAAGTGTACGCAGATATTTATACTGGTTCAGCCGCTTTGTGACGGCCTACATCCAGTCCCAAGATCAAACCCGATCTTAGCCTTTTCACTAGAATGTCTTAGAATCAGTTTACAGATGTTCCAGCTCCTCGCCTATCAATCTTAAACTATTCTTTTCTATTCTAATCTTCTCTCCCTGAATCCCATAGTTTATCTCCCACAAACTCTTCCAAGATTTCAGTCCAGTGTCCTTTTGATGAGATCCCTCAATCACAAAAGATCACTACCAGTTGTAACTGGATTTTCTCAAAGTAATTTGGTTACAGAATTTGAATTACAGAAATTGCAATTGATCAAATATACAACGTTCTTGATCTTCATTCTTCTCAAAGCTATCTTTCTCAAATTTGTCTTTTTCAATCCTTGTTGATAACCAAAGTAGATTGTTTAAGGCTGAAAAAGATATTCAAAGTGATATCAGTTGAGAAAGGATTTGTAGTATTGTGTATGTAGTGAAGGTGTATTGTCAAAATTTTTATTCACTAGATGTATCAAGTTGTTATGAGAAGAAATGAGTAAATGCAATTTATATAGTTTCAAGAAAAACAACGTGTCAATCGATTAGGCCAATCGATTGCTTAAAGTTGTAAAGCATGCTAATCGATTTGTCCAATCGATTTCACAAATCTTGGTTTTCTTGAATCTTGAAACTGCACATACTAATCGATTTACCTAATCGATTAGTTTACCTGAGTTCTTCAGACTTGGATGGATGTTCATATTTGAATCGATGTGCACAATCGATTTGTGGTGTTTTGTTCCAACAACGAGATCAAAACAATCGATGTGTCCAATCGATGCAACTACATACATAATCCTTAATCCATCACTGTTTCTAAAAACTTTTGTACCAATCGAATTGGTCAATCGATTTCACTGGTTCCAGAGACACAGTGATTTACATAAATCGATTTGCCCAATCGATTTGACAAGATACAGAATGGATTTAAAACAACATAATCGATGTGTCTAATCAATTGTGGATTTAAGTCTGAAGCTCATTATATTGTTTGGTTCATTCAATCGATTTACCCAGTCGATTGATGCCAAACTTATTTCAACATAAATGATTTAGTGGATTGTGCTAATCGATTGCGTATGTCCCAGACCAAATTTATTTTGAAGTTAATTTGGGTAAATCGATTTGTCCAATCGATTTGCTCATTGTTGGTTTGGCTCTGTGACTTTCGAAATCGATTATCGCAATCGATATAGACAATTATCAATACTGATATGATTGGCTCAATCGATTTGCCAAATCGATTGGAATGCAAGACAGGCTACTGACTTGCACATTTTAATTTCAGTAAATATACCAATCGATTTGTCTAATCGATGTGAGCAATCAGTTCAGTCCTGGAAAATTAACCAATCGATTTGCCTAATCGATTTGAGGCTAACTAGCTCTCTGACTTGCACAATTTATTTTCTGATAGATGTACCAATCGATTTGCCTAATCGATTGATATCATGCTTAAATGTGCAAATCGATTTTGCCAATCAATTACTTAATCCCAGACTGCATAATTTCATTCAACCCTGTTACAGAATCGATTTGACCAATCGATGTGCCTGTGAATCTTCAAACTTTTGTTGATTTCTTAAGTTCCAAGCAATTGTCTCAAGTTTGTAGGGTTGAGTTGTTGGTCCTGAAATTTTTCTCAGTTTACAATGTTAGACTTATTTAATGATGTATGTTTGTCAATAATATCAAAAATAAGCAAATGTCCAACACCTAAATGAATTAAAATAAAGTTATTAAAAACAAAAATGATCTAAACTATAAATCATTGAAACTAGTGTACTTCTTAGACGAACTATATTTACTAAGAACTGAAATGGACTATAATAATCATAGTAAAGAGAAAACTAATCTAAAATCTTAATCATTTGAAACTTCTGCTGTTATTACGTTACCTAAGCACAAAACTGGAGAAGGTTAAACCTTTTAAAGATCAAAAGGAACTAAAATCTTAGTTCTTTCAAACTATTGCATTTATTCAACGAACTACATTTACAAAGAGCTGAAATGGACTCAAATAAATCTATTAAAGGCAAAAATGACTTAAATTTTAATCTATTGAAACTAGTGCACTTATGAGACGAAATACATTGACTAAGAACCAAAGTCGATTAGAATAAACCTATTAGAGATCAAAATGACTTAAAATCTTAATCTTTTGAAAGTTGTGTTGTTATTACGTTGTGTAAGAAACCAAATGGATTAGAATACACCTCTTAAAGACCAAAACGATATAAAATATTAACTCATTGAAACTAGTTCCCTAATTAAATGAACTACATTGATAAAGAAGAAAAATGAATTAGAATAAATGTAGTAAACACATAAATAACCTAAAATCTTCATATACTAAAACTTCTGCAATTACTACGTTGCTTAAAAACCAAATTAAACTTGAATAAACGTATTAAAGACCAAATTGACCCAAAATCTTAATCCGTAGAAACTCACTTATTAGACGAAGAATTGACTAAGAACCAAAATGGACTAGAATAAATGTAGTAAAGACGG
Organism: Cicer judaicum; assembly: GCA_037974835.1. Classification (NCBI taxonomy): domain Eukaryota; kingdom Viridiplantae; phylum Streptophyta; class Magnoliopsida; order Fabales; family Fabaceae; genus Cicer; species Cicer judaicum. The sequence continues at coordinate 1,568,166 of JBBPBS010000235.1, read as the reverse complement.
AGTGACCTAAAATCTTAATCCATTGAAACTAGTGCACTTATTTGACAAACTACAATGACCAAGAATCGAAATGAACTAGAATAAACCTAGTAAAGAAAAAAATGATCTAAAATCTTAATCTATTGAAACTAATAAATGGCTTAGAATAAACTTATTAAAGACAAAAATAATATAAAATCTTAATATTGAAACGAGTGCACTTATTAGACGAAATACATTGGTTAAGAAAAAAAAAAGGCTAGAATCATTCCATTAAAGACCAAACTGACTTGAAATATTAATCCTTTGAAACTAGTGCACTTATTAGACAAACTAGGTTAATTAAGAACCAAAGTGGACTAACATAATCGTGGTAAAGACAAAAATGACATAAAAACATAATCCATTGAAACTTGTGCAATTATTACGTTGCCTAAGAACAAAAATGGAGTAGATTAAACCTATTAAAGACAAAAATGGAGTAGATTAAACCTATTAAAGACAAAAATGGAGTAGATTAAACCTATTACTGCAACTTGTGCAATTAATACGTTGCCTAAGAACAAAAATGGATTAGAATAAGTTTAGTTAACACATAAACGACCTAAAGTCTTCAAGTATTGAGAATTTTACAATTACAACATTGCCTTAAAATCAAAATAATCTTGAATAAACCTTTTAAAGGTCAAATTGACCAAAAATCTTAATCCATTGAAACTAGTTCACTAATTAGACGAAATACGTTGACTAAGAACCAAAATGGACTAGAATAAACCTATTAAAGACCAAAATGACTTAAAATCTTAATCCATTAAAAAAAATGCATTTATTCCATGAACTAGAATGACTAAGAACCGAAATGGACTAGAACAAACGTAATAAAGACAATAATGATCTTAAATTGTAATCCATAAAAAATTATGCAATTATTACGTTGACTTATAATCAAAATGGACAAGAATATACTTATTACAGACCAAAATAAACTAAAATTTTAATCCATTTAAACTAGTTCCCTTATTTGACAAACTACAGTGACCGAGAACCGAAATGGATTAGAATAAACCTAGTAAAGACAAAAATGATCTAAAATCTTAATCTATTGAAACTAATGATCTAATTTGAAGAAATACATTTACTAAGAACCTAAATGGATGAGAATAAATTTATTAAAGACAAAAATAATATAATATCTTAATATATTGAAATGAGTGAACATATTAGACGAAATAAATTGATTAACAACAAAAAGGGACTAGAATAAATTCATTAAAGACCAAAATGACTTAAAATCTTAATCCATTAAAACTAGTGCACTTATTAGATGAACTACATTGATTAAGAACCAAAGTGAACTAGAATAAGTGTGGTAAAGACAAAAATCACCTAAAAACTTTGTCTATTGAGAATTGTGCAATTATTACATTGCCTAAGAACAAAAATAGAGTAGATAAAACTTATTAGAGACAAAAATGACCAAAAATAAATCTATTGCAACTCGTGCAATTAATACGTTGCCTAAGAACCAAAATAGACTAACATAAAGTTACTAAAGACAAAACTGAACTAAAATCTTAATCCGTTGAAACGAGGGCACTTATTACACGAAATACAATGCCTAAGAACTGAAATGGACTAGAATATACATAGTAAAGACGAAAAATGATCTAAAATATAAATCCATAGAAACTAATGAACTAATTAGGCGAAATATATTTTCTAAGAACCAAAATGGACTAGCATAAACTTATTAATGACCAAACTGACTTAAAATCTTAATCCAATGTAACTTGAGCAGTCAATAAATGAAAAGGAACCAAAATAGACTAGAAAGAACGTCGTAAAGAAAAAATGAGCTAAGATCTTAATCCATTTAAACTTGTTCATTTATTACGTTGCATGGTAACCAAATTATGAAAGACCAAATTAACCTAAAATCTTAATCCCTTGAAACTAGTGCACTTATTAGATGAAATACATGGGCTTAGACCCAAAATGTACTAGGATAAACCTATTAAATACCAAAATTACTTAAAATCTAAATCCATTGAACGAGTTCCTTATTAAACAATCTACAATGACTAAGAACCATGATGTAGTAGAATAAACCTAGAAAAGACGATAATGATCTAAAATATTAATCCATTAAAACTAATGAACTAATTACACGAAATACATTGACTAAGAACAAAAATAGATTAGAATAAAATTATTAAAAACCTAAATGACCTAAATTTTTAATCCGTTGAAACGAGTGCAGTTATTCGATGAAATACATTGACTTAGAACCAAAATGTACTAGAATAATCGTAGTAAAGTAAAAAATGACCTAAAATTATAATCCATCGAAACTTGGTCAATTATTACGTTGCCTAAGAACAAAATAGGGTATATTAAATCTATTAAAGACCAAAATGATTTAAACTCTTAATCCATTGAAACTAGTGCATTTATTCGATGAACTATATTCATTAAGAACCAAAATGGACTAGAATAGACCTATTATATACAATTATGACCTAAAATCATAATACATTGAAACTAGTGCACTTATTAGATGAAATATATTGCCTAAGAACCAAAATGACTAGAATAAATATGGTAAAGAACAAAATGAACTTAAATCTTATTCCATTGAAACTTGTGCAACTATTACAATGCTTAAGAACAAAAATGGAGTAGAATAAGCTTATTAAAGACCAAAATGACAAAAAAACTTAATCCATTGAAGCTAGTGCACTTATGTAACTACTATATTGACTAAGAACCAAAATGAACAAGAATAAACCTATTAAAAACCAAAATGACTTAAAATCTTAATCCATTGAAACTGGTGCACTTATTAGACGAACTATATTCGCTAAGAACCAAAATAGACTATAATAAACCTTTGAAGGACCAAAATGACCTAAAATCAAAATCCATTGAAACTTGTGGAATTATTACATTGCTTAAGAACCAAAATGGACTAGAATTAACATATTAAAGACCACAGTGAACTAAAATCTTATTCCATTGGAACAAATGCACTTATTAAACGAAATACAATGACTAAGAACCAAAATGGTCTAGAAAAGACTAGTAAAGATGAAAATGATCTAAAATCTTAATCCATTGAAACGTATGAATGAATTAGATAAAATACATTGACTAAAAACCAAAATGGATTAAAATAAACTTATTAAAAATCTAAATGATCCAACTTTTTAATCAATTGAAACGAGTGCAATTATCATTTGAAATACATTGACTAAGAACCAAAATCGACTAGAATGTCCTAAAATCTTAATCTATTGAAACTTGTGCAATTATTACTTGCCAAAGAAAAAAAATTGAATTCATTAAACCTATTAAAGAGCAAAATGACATAAAATCTAAACATATTGAAACTAGTGTATTTTGTCAACGAATTACATTGACTAAGAATTGAAATGACTTGAATAATCATATTAAAGACCAAAATGAACTTATATCTTAATCTGGTGGAACTATTGCACTTACTAGATGAACTACATTGACTATGAATCGAAAATGGACTAGAATAAACTTAGTAAAGACAATAATGACCTTAAATCTTAATCAATTGTTCTGTTGTTATTACATTGTGTAAGAATCAAAATGGATTGGGATAAACATATTAAAGACAAAAAAGAACAAAAATATTAATCAATTGAAACTAGTGCAATTATTAGTTGCCTAAATGAACTACATTGACTATGAATCAAAATGGATAAGAATACACGTAGTAATAACATTAAGGACCTAAAATGGTCATACATTGAGACTCGACAATTATTACGTTGCCTAAAAACAAAAATAGACTTGAATAAATCTATTATATACCAAATTGACCCAAAATTTTAAACCATTGAAACTAGTGCACTTGTTAGCTGAAGTACTTTGACGAAGAGCAAAAATGGGCTAGAATAAACATATTAAAGGCCCAAATGACTTAAAATCTTAATTCATTGAAACTAGTGCACTTACTAGACGAACTACATTAACTAAGATCCAAAATGGACTAGAATAAACCTAGTAAAGAAAAGAATGATCTAAAATCCTAATACATTGAAACTAATGAATTAATAAGACGAAATACATTGTCTAAAAACCTAAATGGAATAGAACAAACTTATTAAAGAAAAAAACAACCTAAAATCATAATCCGTTGAAACAAGTGCACTTATTTGTAGGAATACATTGACTTAGAACCAAAATGATCTAGTGCACTTATTACATTGCCTAAGAACAAAAATGGTGTAGTATAAACCTATTAAAAAGTAAATGACCCTAGAATAAACCTTTTAAAGGCCAAAATGACATAAAATCTTAATTCATTGAAACTAGTGGACTTATTAGACGAACCTAATTGACTAAGAACCGAAATGGACTAGAAGAAACCTAGTAAATAAAAAAATGATCTAAAATCTTAATCCATTGAAACTAATGAATTAATTAAACGAAATACATTGGCTAAGAACCTAAATGTATTTGAATAAACTTATTAAAGACAAAAACAACCTAAAATCATAATCCATTGAAACAAGTGCACTTATTTGACGAAATACATTGACTTAGAATAAAAATACTAATGCACTTATTACATTGCCTAAGAACAAAAATGGTGTAGTATAAACCTATTAAAAACCAAAATGACATCAAATCTTAATACATTGAAACTAGTGCATTTATTAAATGAACTACATTGGCTAAGAATCAAAAAGGACTAGAAAAAACCTATTAACGACCAAAATGACTTAAAATATTTATCTATTGAAAATTGTGCAATTATTACGTTGCCTAAGAACCAAAATCGATTAAAATAAACCTATTAAAGACCAAATTTACCCTAAATCTTAATCCCTTGAAAGTAGTGCACTTATTAGACGGACTACGTTGATTCAGAACCGAAATGGACTATAATAAACATAGTAAAGACACAAAAGACCTAATGTAACGCCCCAAATTTTTGAACCAAATATTACTTACAAATATTTAATTTCTTTTGGAAAACACTATAATTTTTTTCTTAGGAGTAATTCATCATGTAATAATTTAAAGATGCGTCATAAAATGACTTGATATATCGTTTTTTTTTTGTAAAAGAACGTAATGTAATTTACTAAAATATTATTTATTCATTTATTTGAAAAATTAATATTCTAGTTGTTAGATCGATATTCATTTATGCTCCAAAATAAAATAAATTCTCTTTAAGTGAAATTCAAAAGAAGCAAGGTTGACTAAAATTAATGACTTATATGATAAAATTAACAACAAAATGTATGCAAGTTATGTGTGCTCCTAAACATATATGATCCGAATATAACCAGCCACACAAGTGTAAGACCCGTAATTTTAAATCCTAAATTATATGATTTGAGGGTATTTTGTGTGGAATTTCTTCGGTTGTTAGCCCAATTTTTGGTATTGAGTGAGTTAAATGCCAAAAATATATTGTTGGAAATTAGGATTAAAATTATTTGTCGAAGAATAATTTGTGTAGGTTTACGAAGAATTTAACTATAGGGAGCTTTGTTAAAAATATCTCGAGTTGCTAAAAATTGTATCTGTCAATTGAGTTGTGACGATACTAGATATTTTTAACAAAAAAGTGGTTGGAGAGGTTATGGGTGAAATGGTAATTTTAATAAATATCTAGATATTTTGAGATATTTGTTAAGTTATAATTAATATATATATATATATATATATATATATATATTTATATATATATATATATGTTTGTTTGGAGGGAAAAAGAAAGGAGATAGAAAAGAAAGAAAAGGAAACAGAAAGAAAGGAAATTAGAAGGAAAACCATCTCCTTCTCCCTTTTTTCTTCTTCTCGGTTTTGCTTCCTTTTTCTCTCTTTTTCTTCAAGAATAGAAACCCAAGGCTAGTAGGTGAGAAAGATCAAGTTCCCAACTCCTTTCCTCCTTCACGGATTCGAAAACGGGTTAGGGATTTCAAAAACCGTCAAACACAAACCTCCCCGTTTCACCTAGATCTAAGCTTCGTTTCGCGAACATATAGAAGGGAAAGTTTCTCACTACCACGCTACAGTGCTAGGGAACCAACTTTGGAAGCGGCGTTGCAAGCGGAAAAGTTTACCGGATTTACTCGCGGCACTATAATCGCACGTTACAGCTAACGTGAAGGTAAGGGCTCCTTCCAAACTTTTAGTTTGCATTTAGGGACTTATCTGTGGTTGTGTGGAAAATAATTTTGTATGGGTTAAAGTATTGATTTGGGGAATCGTTTATGTTTTGAGTAAATGAATTTTGATGTGTTTGAGTGGTACGTTGTGTTGATCTGTGTTCGTCGTATTTGACGCGTTCTTAATTAATACTGATGAAATTTGATATGTTTATGATTGAATTTTGTGGAGAAATGAATTGATGTGCTTTGATGTGGATGGATAATATGTTTGAGTTTGTTTTGTGTGGAATTTGAAAACCATTAAGTTAAATGAGTATTAAGAATGCGGAATCTCTTAATGTCTTGTTTACTTAATGTGTGTTTGTGAAAATTGTTTTGAGTTAAATGAGTATTAAGAATGGGGAATCTCTTAATATCTCTGTTTACTAATGTTTTGAAAATCGTTTAAGTGAACTGGGCGTTAAGAATGGGGAATCTCTTAATGTCTTGGTTACTTAATGTTTGTTTGAAAATCGTTTAAGTTAACTGGGCGTTAAGAATGGGGAATCTCTTAATGTCTTGGTTACTTAAAGTTTGTTTTTGAAAATCGTTTAAGTTAACTGGGCGTTAAGAATGGGGAATCTCTTAATGTCTTGGTTACTTAATGTTTGTTTTTGAAAATCATTTAAGTTAACTGGGCGTTAAGAATGGGGAATCTCTTAATGTCTTGGTTACTTAATGTTTGTTTTTGAAAATCGTTTAAGTTAACTGGGCGTTAAGAATGGGGAATCTCTTAATGTTTTGGTTACTTAATGTTGTTTTGAAAACCGTTTTAGTTAAAAGAATATTAAGAATGGGGAATCTCTTAATATGTCTGTTTGCTTAATGTTTGGCGTGAAAATCGTTTAAGTTAAATGAGTATTCAAAATGGGGAATCTTTTAATATCTGCATTTACTTAACGATTATGGTGGATGGATTCAGTGTATGCTCATGCATTTCATTTGGTAAATTGTGCTGACCCGTTATAGGTGGCACCTCGGTTAACAGTATTGACCCGTGATAGGTGGTACGTTTACGATTTACTTTTTTGTAAGTTGTGCTGACCCGTGATAGGTGGCACCTCGGTAAATAGTGCGTCGGCCTGTGATAGGCGGTACATTTACGACTTACGCTTTTTCTTTTAGTAAATCATGCTGACCCGTGATAGGTGGCACCTCGGTAAACAGTACTGACATGTGATAGGTGGTATGTTTACGATCTACGCTTTTTAGTAAATTATGCTGACCCGTGATAGGTGGCACCTCGGTAATTGGTACTTTGGCCTGCGATAGGCGGTACAATTATGATTTATGGCCCTTCGAGGAGGGTTTTGGTTTGGAATTCCGAGTCCATGCATTTTGGCATATACGCATTGCATTAGGGTGCTTGACACACGAGTCGTGTTTGATTCAAGTGCATGATTGGATGTTTGAACTTGAAACGACATTGTGATTGTGATGATTGTACTAGGTGTCTATGATTTGGAACAAATGGTATGTAAGTGAAATTGATTGTAAAACTGTTCTCGAAAACTCATGATGTTGTAGTGATTGTGTTATAAATGCTAAGTGTCATGTCTTAGAATTATGTGATAACATGTGGATTGCAATACTATTTCGAAACTCATGATGTTGTAGTAATTATGTTATAAGTGTTAGGTGTTATGTTTTGGAATTTGGTGATAGCATGTTTGATTGCGAAACTATTTCGAAGCCAAATGTGTCGTGGTGATCATGTTGGAATTGCTAAGTGCTAAGATATGGGATTATGTATGAATGTGATTAAGTTAGTTTATGTATTTTCAGAAGATTACGCAGGGAAATCGATTGACCAAATCGATTTGGCCATTCAAGAACTCAGCCATTTTTCAGGAAATCGATTTGCCCAATCGATTGGCTTCAATACAAGAGCTTTGTCTTTAGGAAATCGATTTGCCCAATCGATTGGATTCATTACTGGGGCTCTGTCCTTTAGGAAATCGATTTGCCCAATCGATTGGATCCAATATAGGGGCTTTGACTTACACGAAATCGATTTGCCCAATCGATTTGGCAATGCAAGGGTTCAGACCTTCATAAATCGATTTGCCCAATCGATTGGCCAAGTATAAATTCTTATTTTGAGTTAGATAATCGATTGCTTAATTGACTTATCAATGGTTTGGTCAGTTATGTATTACTTGATGGATTGAGAACTTTATTTTGATTTCATTATCATTTGGTAAGCATTGTATGAACTTTTAGCATATGGAAAACCTTTTTAGATGCATGCTAAGTTGAAAGGGGTATTTTGTGCATTTGAAAACTTATATTTTATGTGTTAATTGTTAATTTCAGTTGGCGACCCTTTACAACTATTGTGGAAATCTGGGCTTTTCCCTCAGATGAGAGTCAGGACTATCCTATCGGTTCATACGCTGTGGATGGAGATCTAGATGGAAATGCTTGACTGGAGCAACGTTAGGAGGATCTTACGGGGCGCGTGGAGATCACTCAGGGTGTATAGTTCTTAGTTTGTTTTGTAGAATGATCATATTAGGTTAACATAGAGGGAACAAATGTCTTTATTTTGAAATGCGTTTATTTTAAATTGGAAAATTGTATCTTTACTAATATTGTCAGCATGACAGTTTATTTTCGATGGGTTCCGTGTACCATTTTTTTGAGGTGTAAATCCTTTGGATTCAAATTTCGAAAAAATTTTCCGCTGCTTATAAATTGAAATGACTTAAATATTTATCCAAAGGTATTTCGTTATTTATTTCTCTGTTTTATTTTAATTCCTTTTGAAAAAAAAAGATACACCCTCAGGTAATAATTTTTTTCTTAGGAGTAATTCATCATGTAATAATTTAAAGATGCGTCATAAAGTGACTTGATATATCGTTTTTTTTTTTGTAAAAGAACGTAATGTAATTTACTAAAATATTATTTATTCATTTATTTGAAAAATTGATTTTCCAGTTGTTAGATCGATATTCATTTATGCTCCAAAATAAAATAAATTCTCTTTAAGTGAAATTCAAAAGAAGCAAGGTTGACTAAAATTAATGACATATATGATAAAATTAACAACAAAATGTATGCAAGTTATGCGTGCTCCTAAACATATATGATCCGAATATAACCAGCCACACAAGCATCCACAAAGATGCACATGATATGTCATGAAATCATAATGAAGCTCAAAAGGTACATGTCACCATCCACATAGAAAATTACACAAGTCACAAGACACTTAGGCAACCACAAAAATAACAATATTTAAAAGACAAATCACCAGCCACTTAGGCAACCACAAATATAACCATATTTAAAATTCAAATCACTAGCCACTTAGGCAACCACAAAGACAAAATATTTCAGATTAATTTTTTTAATCACATAAGACATCAAATTTATATTTTCATGGATGTTCATAGTTAGAGCTCAATAACTTCGACACATCAAATATGCACGTGAACAAATATCTCAAAATTATCACTTTCATTTTAATAATCCATAAGATTCGATTTGGCTACTTGCTATTGATAAAAATTAAAACTCATATTACCAAGAATACAATAACAATAGAAATTTTATTCCTTTCACTATAAAGTCTTCCACATTATAAAAATGAATTGTACATTAATACATTTTCATAAATCATTTTTCTCATACTGTCAAAATTAAAAATATAAAATTCTCATCAATTTCCTCATGACACATATATTGTTCATAAAAGTCAAATTTTAAATTTAAAAAACTCAAAAAGTCAAGACTTAATATCAAATACATCATAACAAACATATATTAATGATATCATTATAAGAATTATAACTTTATAATTAAGTACTCTAAAACACTTAAGGCATTAAACATTTTCACTACAAACAAATTTATCAAGGGATAATAATAAAAATATAACTCTATAATTAAGTTTCATCAAAATAGATGTGTTACTCAAAAGAAACAATCAAAACATTATAGTTAATTTCTTTTCGACAAAAATAAAATCAACGTTTTTCTTTTAAGACATACAAACATCATATCAATATCCTACAAACCGCTAATTCAATATCTAGCCTAACCCTGCATGGGGAAAAACCGTTACCTTAGACGCTTTCTTTCTTAACACCTCTAAATTCGCATGAGAAATAGCTTGTGAGGTAGTGATGAATTCAACACCGATAGATATTGGGATTTACGACTTAGAAAATTATTTTGGGAGTGTACGGATGACAAATAGGTGTGACAGCAAGAAGCCTAATGGAAATAGATGAACATAATAGCTATTTACGTTGCAATATCACTATTGAGTTCTTGTCTAAAATTGAAGTGCACTTAATTCCAAAATTATGCCACCAATAATTACTATTTCTTTAATTTTATTAGGTTGTTACAAAGTCAATTGAAATCATGTGTATTTATGTGTATGAGTTAATTAAGATTAACTAATAAAGTTCACCATATATTGCAGTGTGTCACATTATTTATTTTAATTTAATAAATAAGTCAGATTGTGTCAATCACCCTTTTAATTTTTTATCTAATAAGTACGAAACCAAAAATTGCAAAAAGGGAGAATAGTCATCTCTTTGTTGCACAAAAAAAACTCATAATTAATTTTATAATCTATCTTTTAAAAAATAAATTAAAGGTGTTAAAAATGAGTTAATGCACATTATACCAAGAAAACATCATGAATTGTCATAAAATCTTGTCATAAAGGAGAGTAAAAGAATGGGTCAAGTCACAAATTATTTTTTTAGGATGGACCAAAAACATTTTCAAAACACTTATACATAAAAATCGTAAATAAAACTAACTAACAATATAACTTTTGTAAATTATAATTTAATTAAATAATTCAACTAATATTTTATCAACTAAAATAAATCAAGCAAGACAAGGATAGCACTCACACTTAACAAAATAAAACAAACATATCTAACACATTGATTTCATGATTATCGAAACTAATCAGATAGAAAATACACAATAGTCCATTTCGAAAATAATCACATCATAAATCGTCCCCATGTAATTGTCACGCCAAAACAATTAAATAAAAATAAAGGTTATAATTATTCAGGTAGAATAGAGTGTGATAAAATTTAGTTTAATTTATTTATACTTATAATTATTAATTAATTTAATTTAATAATTATTACACAAAATACAACGATTAAGAACTAAAATTGACTAGAATAAACCCTTTTCAAGATGTAAATGATCTAAAGTCTTAGTTCATTGAAACTAATGAACTAATTAGACAAAATGCATTGTTTAAGAATCTGAATGGATTAGAATAAAGTTATTAAAAGCCAAAAGGGCCTTAATTTTTAATCCATTGAAAGGAGTGCAATTATTAGACTAAATACATTGAAAAAGAATTAAAATGGAATAAAATAAACCTATTAAAGACCAAAATGACCTAAATTCTTAATCCATTGAAACTAGTGTACTTATTAGACAAACTACATTGATGAAGAATTGAAATGTATTAGAATAAACGTCATAAAGACAAAATTCACCTAAAATCTTAATGGAACTACATTGAAACTTGTGTTGTTATTACGTTGCATAAGAATCAAAATGGATTAGAATAGACCTGTTAAAGAACAAAATGACCTAAATAATTAATCCATTGTGCACTTATTAGACGAACTATATTGATAAAGAATTGAAATGTACTAGAATGAACGTAGTAAAGAAGAAAATCACCTAAAATCGTAGCGGAACTACATTGAAACTTGTGCATGTATTAAGTGAACTACATTAATGAAGAACAAAAATGGATAAATATAAATGTAGTAAAACTTATGTGACCTAAAATCTTTATGCATGGAGACTTGTGCAATTACTACGTTGCCTAAAAACCAAAATAGACTTAAATAAATCTAATTAAGACCAAATTGACAAAAATATTTATTCCATTGAAACTAGTGCATTTATTCGATGAACTACGTTGAATTGAACAAAAACATACTAGCATAAATCTATTAAAGATAAAAATGATCTAAAATTTTATTCCATTGAAAATAGTGCACTTATTAGACGAATTAGATTGAGTAAGAATAAATATAGTAAAGACAAAAATGACCTAAAATCTTAATCCATTGAAACATGAGCAATTATTACGTCGCGTAAGATGCAAAATGGACTAGAATCAACCTATTAAACACGAAAATGAACTAAAATCTTAATCCAATGAAACTAGTGCACTTATTAGATGAACCACATTGACTAAAAACTTAAATTGACTAGAATAAACCTAGTAAAGACAAAAATGACCAAAAATATTAATCCATTGAAACTTACGACCTAATTAAACAAAATACATTGACTTAGAACCCAAATGTACTAGAATAAACTTAATATAGACAAAAAAGATCTAAAAACTTAATCCATTAAAACTTATGTTGTTATTACATTGCATAATAATCAAAATGGATTAGAATAGACCTATTAAAGAGCAAAATGATCTAAAATAATAACCCATTGAAACTAGTGCATTTATTAAATGAACTACATTTACTAAGAAGCAAAATTGATTCAAATACACATTAAAGATATAAATGACCTAAAATCTTCTACATTGAGAGTTTTGCAATTCTACCATGCCTAAAAACCAAAACAGCAATGAATAAACCTCTTAAAGAAAAAAGTCGCCCAAAATCTTAATATGTTGAAACTAGTGCTTTTATTCGACGAATGACGAGGAACCAAAATGGACTAGAATGAACCTATTAAAGACCAAAATAACCTAAAATCTTAATTTAATAAAACATGTGCATTTATTAGATGAACTACGTTGACTAAGAACCAAAATGGATTGGAATAAACGTAGTAAAGACAAATATGACTTAAAATCTTAGTCCATTGAAACTTGTGCATTTTATTATGTCGTGTAAGAAGCAAAATGGACTAGAATAAACCTATTAAAGATAAAATTGAACTAAAATCTTAATCCATTTTAGCTAGTGCATTTACTAGACTAACTACATTGACTAAGAATTGAAATGAATTAGAATAAACCTAGTAAAGAGAAAAATGATCTAAAAGCTTAATCAATTGAAAATTATGAACGAATTACACGAAATATATTGACTAAGAACCTAAATAGAACAGAATAAACTTATTAAAGACATAAACGACCCAACATCTTAATCCATTGAAACGAGTGCACTTACTAGACGAAATATATTGACTACGAATCAAAATGAATTAGAATAAACGTAGTAAAGACCAAAATGACCTAAAATCTTAATCCATTGAAACTTGTACAACTATTAGATTGCCTAAGAACAAAAAAGGAGTAGTATAAACCTATTAAAATCCAATATGACCAAAAATCTTTATCCATTGAAACTAGTGCTCTTATTAGATGAACTACATTGACTAAGAACCATAATGGACTAGAATAAACGTAGTAAAGACCAAAATGATCTAAAATCTTAATCCAATGAAACTTGTGGAAATATCATGTTGCATGAGAACCCAAATTGTAACACCCTAAATTTGATAATAAACTATTTTATTAATTAAATAGGATTCTAAATAATTAATTTGATGTTAAAGTTATTTTAGAATATATGTTGATAAATTTTGTGAGTAAATTTTCGTTATAGGGATGCTTTCTATGATGTGCTGGTTTGATAGATACTATATTTAATTAGCAATATAAATAATAAATATTTTATTTTATTATTTTATATATTTTTCTAAAAATAAAAGTATTTTAGTGTAATATTTTAAAGAACAAGATTTTATATGATTTTAAGTGTATATGTGAGTTGGTAATTAATATGATATTTTCTTATATGTTTGACTAATGTTAAGTGTGTACATATTTATATTTTAATCATTTTTAAGTATCTCTAATTTTAATTATTTCTAAATATATCTTATTTTAATTATTTATTCTATAAATAATTATGTTGAGATCGTAGTAATATTGTGTTTTATTTTCTTTGTTTTTATATATTATGATTTAGTAATTAACATAAAATATTATTTTTATATTTATTTATTTTATACTTATAACTATTTTCTAATATGATGGTATTATTATAATATGAATATTTTGAGAAATAAGTATAATTGTAGGGATTATTTTGAATATGAAAGTTTCAGTCACTAGTAATATGTTATTTTATATATTGATTATTTTAATTACTCTAATTTATAAAATATTAGTGATGTTTGGAAAACTTAATGGTGTTTGGAGGAATATTAAAAAAGAGATTAAATAATTATTAGTATTATTTTAACAAAATAAAAATAATAATAGTAAAATATAAATAAAGAGACCAATGGGTTTGACTCTATGAACCCTAATTGTTAATAAAATAAAACAAACAAAAGAAGGAAAGGGAGTTGGAAGGGCAGTCGTAAAACCAAGGAGGAAACACAAAAATAAACATATCATTTGACACTGGTGATGTTCCAGAAAACTTTCTCCATTTTCGCCCAAATTTGAGTAATTTATTTCATTCATTTAACTCGTCAATTAAACATAATTTTCCAGATTTTTAACAACCCCAATTTCTTTCTAAAATACCCGACTTCTTCGTTTGTAGAATTCGTTATTTTGCATCGTTCTCCTTCATCATAAGTCTGATTTGAGTGAAACCAACGCCAAAACGACCGTGTGAAAAGTGGCTATATTATCCACTGATTGGTTTTATGATTTATGGTAATTTTCTTTGACCGATTTTCAAAATTAGTTTTTAGAATATCTTCTCATAATTTATTTTTAACGTTTACCCATAAACTGTCGAGTTAGATCGATTGAAGGATAAAGAGTCAATGAACAAAGGTTGTTTGCTCATGGAATCGTATTCGTGTGTGAAAGCGTCAAAATAAGGTAAGGGGTGAGAGAGCATTTGAATTCATGAGTATAATATATTGTGAGATGAACGGGAAAACCGTATTTCCCAACGATTCATCCGGGGCTTGCTATGTACGGCAGTAGCCCTTTGAGAGATAATGGAGTAGTCTAAGCTAACGAGGGGAGAAAATAAATATTGTGAATTTGTGAAGTGAAGATTATTTTGTCATCATATATGTGACACCCTAAATCCCAAAATAATATATATAATAATAATTTGTATCATATTTTATTAAAATTTGCAGCGGATAAATAAAATTATATTTTCAAGAAATTAAAAACTTTTGTAACTAATTTAGGATATCACGTTTCTCAAAGTACACATGCAACAATTCAAATTTTAGTACTCAAATAAAACAATTTAATCTCAATAAACTTGATTTAAGTATAATTACTTGATTTAATTCTAAAAACTTACTAGTACTTCTAAGGTTTTCATACAAAAATTTGATTCAAATTAAATAAGTAAAATACAAATTAAAACCCTTATTCCCGGTATCACCTATCAGAGCGGGGTTCCTCCCAAACTTGAACTTCAAGACCCATTAACCTGTAATAACTGCGATTTCGCAAACGAAGGGCCCAACCAGTCAAACACAAACAACGAAGGAGGTGAGTTTTGAAATCATGTTAATAGTATAATATGAGTAAGAAGAACACGCAAACAATAGTAGAACCGTATCATAATCACTTTACGATATATCAAAATATTTAATTAAATAGTATCATACTATAACATCAAAGTCACTCAAGTAAAATAATCATCTCATTATAATATGCATCAAATCATCTAATTAATATTACCTTTGAAACACATCAATCACAACAAAACAATCACAAGGAAATGCAATGCTATGCATGAGCTTAGACTCTACTTCACAATGTGGTACCATTTTAACTCTGAAGTACTTGGTTAGGAGGCCATGATACTATGCCACCATCCCGGTGGACGGACAATTCAAATTGGCCCTGTCCTCATAGATCCCCTCAACTCAACCCGAGACACATATACGCGACGTCGAGGTAAACGTGTGTTGCATGGTAGCTCCCAACATTTGGAGTGCTACCTCCAAGTCACCTAGGAATTCCCCACCGGAATACCTCCAAGGTCTAACAATCTTGCCTTAAGGCTCGACAGCAGACCGCCACGATCAGGCTCATTCAGTTGTACTTCCCCAAAATCACTAGGCTTGTTAGGCCCTACCTATATGATGACAAAATAATCTCCACTTCACAAATTCACAATATTTATTTTCTCCCCTCGTTGGTATATCGTACTCCATTAAAATCGTCATCTCAAACACAAATTGAAATCATAATTATTTCACCAACTATGGGGTTACTTCAATATTCTCATCACAAATTCACAACATCACTATCATTAATCATACTTCATCACATAAACTTATCACAAATTTATAGCATCATTATCATCAATCAAACATCATCACATAAACTTATCACAAATTTATAACATCACAATTATTAATCATACATCATCATCATCACATAAAATTACCACAACACATCCATCTTTTGTTATCACCTCACATAAACTCATCAAATCACACACACACACACACACACACACACACACACACATATATATATATATATATAAATTTAAGTCGACACCCAATATCACAATAATATCAATTTCACACATTCAATGAAATTAAATCAATCAACACCCTACAAATATTTCTATTCTATATTTTAATCTCACAATTTCAATATTTGTAAATTAATTAATTAATCCCTCAAAGGGCTACTGCCGTACGTAGCAAGCCCCAGATGAATCGTTGGGAAATACGGTTTTCCCGTTCATCTCACAATATATTATACTCATGAATTCAAACGCTCTCTCACCCCTTACCTTATTTCGACGCTTTCAGACACGAGTACAATTCCACGAGCAAACAATATTTGTTCTTTGACTTTTTGTCTTTCAATCGATCTAACTCGACAATTTATGGGTAAACGTCAAAAATAAATTATGAGAAAATAGTCTAAAAACTGATTTCGAAATTCGGTCAAAGAAAATTACCATAAATCAGAAAACCAATTAGTGAATAATATAGTCACATTTCACACGGTCGTTTTGGCGTTAGTTTCACTCAAATCGGACTTACGGTGAAGGACAACGGTGCAAAATAACGAATTCTACAAACGAAGAAGTCTGGTATTTTAGAGAGAAATTGGGGTTGTTAAAAATCTGGAAAATTATGTTTAATTGACAAGTTAAATGAATGAAATAACATACTCAAATTGGAATGAAAACGGAGAAGCTTTTAAGGAATTGTTATCGATCACCGGTGTCAAAAACGATAGGTTGTTGTTGTGTTTACTCTTTGGTTCTACGGCTTCCCATTCAACTCCCTTCCCTTTTCTTTGTTTGTTTTATTTTATTAACAATTAGGGTTCACACATGGGTCCAACCAATTGGTGCCTTTATTTATTTTTAAATAAAACCAATAATTACTAAAACTAATGTTTTAACATTTTTTTTTAACATAATTTAATTACTAAATATTACAAATATTTCAAAACTATTATTTTATAAAATAAGGTAATTAATCTTCTAAAATATGTTAATAATAAAACTCTCATATTCAAAATAATCACTACAGTTTTACTTATTTCTCAAAATATTTACATTATAATAATACAATCATATTAGAAAATAGTCAAAATTATAAAATAAATAAATATAACTTCAATATTTTATATTAATTACTAAATCATAATAAATATATATAAAATCACAATACCATAACAAGTATTTAAAATTAAACGAAATCAAACACAATATCAATTCTATATCAAGATACTTGTTTATAAAAAAAATAACTAAAAATAGAAAATAGTTATAAATAATTGAAATATAACTATGTGTATTCCTAACATCAGTCAAGCGCACATAAAAGTATTATATTAATTGGTTACACTTATATACACGTAAAATCGCATAAAATCTTTTTCTTTAAAATATATATTATACTAAAATACTATTATTTTTTTTAAATATATCAAATAATTAATAAAATATAATATGTATTATTTATATCGCTCATGTAATATAACATGTATCAAACTAGCACATCATAGAAAGCATCCATATAACGAAAATTAGCCACGAAATTTATCAACATATATTCTAAAATAATATTAGTCATTAAATTAATTATTTAAAATTCTATTTAATTAATAAAATAGTTTATTATAAAATATGGGGTGTTACAATATAGGTAGGGCCTGACTAGCCTAGTGATTATGGGGAAGTACAACTGAATGAGCCTGATCGTGGTGGTCTGCTGTCGAGCCTTAAGGCAAGATTGTTAGACCTTGGAGGTATTCCGGTGGGGAATTCCTAGGTGACTTGGAGGTAGAACTCCAAATGTCGGGAGCTACCATTGAACACACGTTTACCTCAATTGTCGCGTATATGTGTCTCGGGTTGAGTTGAGGGGATCTATGAGGACAGAGCCAATTTGAATTGTCCGTCCACCGGGATGGTGGCATAGTATCATGGCCTCCGAACCAAGTACTTCAGAGTTAGAATGGTACCACATTGTGAAGTAGAGTCTAAGCTCATGCATATCATTGCATTTCTTTGTGATTATTTTGTTGTGATTGATGTGTTTCAAAGGTAATATTAATTAGAATATTTGATGCATATTATAATGAGATGATTATTTTACTTGAGTGACTTTGATGTCATAGTATGATACTACTTAATTAAATATTTTGATATATCGTAAATTAATTATGATACAGTTCTACTATGATTGTTTGCGTGTTCTTCTTACTCATATTAAACTATTAACATGATTTCAAAACTCACGTCCTTCGTTGTTTGTGTTTGACTGGCTGGGCCATGCGTTTGTGAAATCGTAGTTATTACAAGGTTAATGAGTCTTGAAGTTCAAGTTTCGGAGGAACCTCGCTCTGATAGGTGATACTGGGAATAAGGGTTTTAATTTGTATTTTACTTATTTAATTTGAATCAAATTTTTGTATGAAAACCTTAGAAGTACTAGCAAGTTTTTAGAATTAAATCAAGTAATTATACTTAAATCAAGTTCATTGAGATTAAATTGTTTTATTTGAGTAATAAAATTTGAATTGTTGCGTGTGTACTTTGAGAAACGTGATATCCTAAATTAGTTACAAAAGTTTTTATTTTCTTGAAAATATAATTTTATTTATCCGCTGCAAATTTTATGTATCCATTGTAATAAGTGCATTTTATTACTTCGCGTAAGAAGCACAATGGACAAGAATAAATGTAGTAAAGAAAAAATGACCCAAAATGTTAATCCATTGATAGGAGTGCACTTATTAAATGAAATATATTGACAAGGAACCAAAATGGACTAGAATAATACACGAAAATGACCTAAAATCTTAATCCATTTAAACTAGTGCAACTATTACATTGCCTCGAACAAAAATGCAGCTGTATAAACTTATTAAAGAGCAAAATGATCAAAAATCTTAATCCATTTTTATTATGCAAAAATGGACTAGAATAAACATATTAAAGACCAATGTGATATATAATCTTAATACATTGAAACTAGTGAACATATTAGACGAACTACATTGACTAAGGATCCATATGGACTAGAAAAACATAGCAAAGACCAAAAAGACCTAAAATCTTAATCTATCGAAACATGTGCAATTATTACATTCTGTAAGAATCAAAATGGATTAGAATAAACCTATTAAAAACAAAATTTACCTAAAATCTAAATCTCTTGGAACAAGTGCACTGATTAGATAAAACACATTGACTATGAACCAATATTGACTAGAATATACCTATAAAAGACCAACTACATTGACAAATCTTAATCCATAAAAACTAGTGCACTTATTATACGAAATACATTGACAAATTACATAAATGAACTAGAATAAACGTGTAAGACCCGTAGTTTTAAATTCTAATTTATGTTTTTTAGTGTATTTCAGTATTGAACTCTGAGGCTTTTTAGCCAAGTTATTGATATGTTGTGAGTTTAATGCCCAAAAATATCTTTTGATGCCCCGATTAAAATTATTCATCGATAAATAAATTAGATTAAGTATAGTGAATCTTTTGTCGAAGAATAACTTATTTATGTGACGAAGAATTTAATACCAGACAAGTTGGTTAAAAATATCTCGGATTGCTGAAAATTGCATCTGTCAATTAAGTTGCGACTAGAGTAGATATTCTTAACAAAAAGTGGTTTGAGAAGTGATGGGAGGTGATGTGGAAATTTGTGGGTGAAATGGTAATTATGATAAATATCCATATATTTTTAGATATTTGTTATATATATATATATATGGAAAAGAAAAGGAAAGAAAAAAGAGAAAAAAGGAAATACAAAGGAAGGAAAAAGGAAGAAAGGAAAACTGAAAGAAAACCATTTCCTCCCAGCCTTTGCATAAAACTTTTTCTTCTTCCCCCTTCACTGCTTCTAAAACCAAAATCACTCAAACACAAATCTTCACTTTTCTTCTAGATCTAAGCTTCAATTCAAGAAGTGATAGAAGATAAAGTTGCTCACCTCCACGCTACGGTGCTAGTGAACTAACTTTGGAAGCGACGTTGCAAGTAGAGATTTTACCAAAATTAATCGCGGTGCCGTAATCGCACCGTAAAGCTATCGTTAAGGTAATGGCTCCTTCCAAACTTTTAGTTTATATTTAGGGACTTATTTTTGGTTGTGTGGAAAATACATTTATTGAGTTTGAAGTGTAGATTTGGGGAAAATGAATTTAATGTTTTTATGAGGGAAAGTTTGGAGTTGGGTTTTTGGTGAAATTTATGAGTGTTTTCGTGGAAAAGGAACTTGATTCATCTATGTGTGTTGTTGAGGAAAAGAAATTTGATGTGTTTGAGTTGTGGTTATTGAAAATTAGTTTGGCATGTGTTATGTTTGAGTTTTGTGGAAATTTGTGGTGATTCCTATTTGGTGTGCTTGATGTGTTCTTAAATTAAAATTATGAAATTTTGAAGAAGAAACTTATGTGAATTGGTGGAAAATGAGTTTGATTCATTTATGTGTGTTTGAGGAAATTAAATTTGAGATGTTTGAAGTGTGTTTTGTGACACTTAATTTGGCATGATTCATGTTGAAAATGTGGAAATTTATGGGTGATTGATGATTGAACTTGTTGTGGATTTTGTGGAATTTGAATTGATCGAATTTAATGTGTATTGTGGATTAAATTGATGTGTGGTGGTGAGAAAATATGCTTAAGTATGCTCTGTGTGGAATTTGAATATCATTAGAGTTAAATGAGTATTAAAAATGTGGAATCTTTTATTATCTGCATTTACTTAATGATTGTCGTAGATAGAGTCAGATTATGCTCATGCATTTCATTGTACATGGCGATCGGATGGGCCATTGTGATAGTGGTTAGCAGATGGCCCACCAGATGATTCCATGTGATTTGTTGGTTCATCTTATCCTTACAGGGATTATCGCGTCGTGCTGATCTGTGAGAGATTGCACTCTAGAACGTGTTGATCTGTGAGCGATTGCACTCTAGAAAATAGTGTAAGGCATGTGATAGGCGACACTTTAGTAAATCGTGTGGACCTATGATGGGTGGCACCTTAAAAGTTAGTATAAGGCCTGTGATAGGCGATAAAATTATGATTTACGCTTCTTCGAGGAGGGTTTTCATTGGAATTCCGAGTCCTTGCATTTTGGCATATACACATTGCATTAGGGTGCTTGGTACGCGAGTCATGTTTGATTCAAGATTATGATTGAGTGTTTGAACACAAGTTGTCATGGTGATTGGCTATAATTGCTAAGTGTGAATGTTTTGGATTTGTGTGTAAGTGTGGTTGATGGCAAAACCTTTTCGAAACTCAAGTTGTCATGGTGATTGTGCTATAATTGCTAAGTGTGATTGTTTGAATTTGGGTGTAACTGTTGATTGATTTCGAAACCCTTTTAAAAGCTGAATTTTGCTGTTTTTCTGGAATTTTCTGATGTGTATTCGAGTACAGAAGGTTGTATTCAAATACAGACATCCTGCTTTAGCTACTGACTTATGTGTAGTTGAATACAAAAGGTTGTATTCGATTACAAACATCCTATTTTAGCTACTAATTTATGTGTAGTCGAATACATAAATGTTGTTATTGCTACTAACTTATGAAACAACCTTGTATTCGAATACAGAGATGTTGTATTCGAATACAACAATGCAATTGTGTTTAAAACTTCATTTTTCAACTTTGTTTATGCATGTTTGGATATGGAAACCCTTTTAAGGTGCATGCTAAGTTGAAAGGTTATTTTGTGCATTTAAAACTTAAATGTTATGTGTTAATTGTTATTTTCGATTGGTGACCTTAACAACTATTGTGGAAATCTGGGATTTTCCCTCAGATGTCAATCAGGATCTGCTGTCCGGTTTACAACTATTGTTGAAATATGAAAATATCTATTAAAGCCAAAATAAACTAAAATATTAAACCATTGAAAGGAGAGCATTTATTAAACTAAATATAATGACTTAGAACCAAAATGGACTAGAATCAACCTATTAAAGACAAAAATAAATTAAAATATTAATCTATTGAAACTAGTGCACTTTTTAGATGAACAACATTGACCATAAATCTAAAATCTTAATGCATTGAAACTTATGAACTAATTACACCAAATACAATGACTAAGAACCTAAATAAATTTGAATCAACTTATTAAATTAAAAAATGACCATAAATCTTAATCCATTGAAACGAGTGCACTAAATTGACAAAATATATTGACTAACATCTAAAACGGACTAGAGTAAACGTAGTAATGACCTAAAATATTAATCCTTTGAAGCTTGAGCAACTATTACATTGCTTAAATATGGTGTAGTATAAACCTATTAAAAACCAAAATTACAAAAAATCTTAATCCTTTTAAACTAGTGCATTTATTAGATGATAAAAATTGACTAAGAACCAAAATGGACTTGGATAAACGTAGTAAAGACCTAAAATATTGATCAATCGAAAGATGTGCAATTATTATGTTGCCTAAGAAGCAAAATGAATTAGAATAAACCTATTAATAACTAAATTTACCTAAAATCTTTATTCCTTGAAACAAGTGCACTTATTAGATAAAATATATTGACTAAGAATCCAGATGGACTAGACTAAACCTATTAAGGACCAAAATGACTTAAAATAATAATCCATTGAAACTAGTGGACTACCTAGAGAACTACAATGACAAAGTACATAAATTGACTAGAATAAATTTAGTAAAGACCAAAATGACCTAAAATCTTAATCCATTGAAACAAGTGCATTTACTACACGATATATAATAAAGAAGAACGAAAATGGACTAAAATAAATATTTTCAAGATGAAAATTATCTAAAGTCTTAATCCTTTGAAACGAATGAACTATTTAGATGAATTACATTGACTAAGAACCTAAGAATAAAATTATTAAAAACATAAAGGACCTTAAAATTTAATCAATTGAAACGAATGCACTTATTAGATGAAATAGATTGCTAAGAACCAAAATGGAATAAGGTAAACCTATTAAAGATAAAAATGACCAAAAATCTTAGTCCATTGAAACTTGTGCAGTTATTAGACCAACTGCATTGGTTAAGAACCGAAATGGACAAGATTAAACGTAGTAAAAAAAAAGAACTAAAATCTTAATCTATTGATACTTGTGTTGTTGTTACGTTGCATAAGAATCAAAATGGATTAGAATAGATCTATTATAGAACAAAATGATCTAAAATATTAATACATTGAAACTAGTGCATTTATTAAATGAACTACATCAACTAATAACCAAAATGAACTAGAATGAAGGTATCAAAGACAAAAATGAACCACAATCTTAATCCATGGAAACTAGTTCACTTATTAGACGTACTACATTGACAAAGTACATAAATGGACTAGAATAAACGTAGTAAAGACCAAAATGACCTAAAATCCTAATCAATTGAAACATGTGTAATTATTAGGTTGCATAAGAAACCAAATGGACTAAATAAACCTATTAAAGATCAAAATGAACTAAAATCTTAATCCATTGAAAGGAGTGCACTTATTACAGGAAATGTAATGACTTAGAATAAACATGGACTACAATCAAGCTATTAAAGACGAAAGTGAACTGAACCCTTACGCCATTGAAACTAGTGCAGTTATTAGACGAACTACATTGACTAAGAATTGAAATGGACTAGAGTAAACATAGTAAAAACAAAAATAATCCAAAATCTAAATCCATTGAAACAAGTGCACTTATTAGACGAAATATATTGACTAAGAACTAAAATGGACTAGAATAAACGTAGTAATGACCAAAATGACCTAAAATCGTAATCATTGAAACTTGTACAACTATTACATTGCCTAAGAAAACAAATGAAGTAGTATAAACTTTTTAAAGACCAAAATGACCAGAAATCCTAATCCTTTTAAACTAGTGGATTTATTACACAACCTATATTGACTAAGAACCAAAATGGGCTAGAATCAACGTATTAGAGACCAACAAAAACTAAAATCTTAATCCATTAAAACTTGTGTAGAGACTACATTTCCTAAGAATAAAAATGGAGTAGTATAAAACTATTAAAGAGGAAAATGACCAAATATCTTAATCCATTTAAACTAGTGCATTTATTAGATGAACTACATTGACTAAGAAACCAAATGGACAAGACCAAATGTAGCTAAGACCAAATGTAGCTAAGACCAAAAAGACCTAAAAGCTTAATCCATCGAAACTTGTGCAAATATTACGTTATCTAGGAACCAAATGTATTAGAATAAACCTATTAAAGAAAAAATTTACCTTAAATCTAAATCCCTTAAAACAGATGCACTTATTAGATAAAGTACATTGATTAGAACCAAAATTGACTACAATAAATCTATAAAAGACTAAAATGACTTAAAATCGTTATTCATAGAAACTAGTGTACTTATTAGACGAACTACAGTGACAAAGTACATTAATGGAATAGAATAAACGTAGTAAAGACTAAAATAACCTAAAATATTAATCCATTGAAACTTGTGAAATTATTACGTTGCCTAGGCAACCAAATGGACTAGCATAAACCTATCAAAGACCTAAATGAACTAAAATTTTAATCCATTGAAAGGAGTGCACTTATTACACAAAATATAATGACTCAGATCCAATTTGGACTAGAATTCACCTATCAATGAGGAAAATGAACTAAAATCTTAATCCATTGGAACTAGTGCACTTATTAGACGAACTACATTGACTATTAACTAAAATGGATTAGAAAAAAGATAGTAAAGACAAAAATGATCTAAAATCTTAATCCATTGAAACTTGTGAACTTATTACACGAAATACATTGACTAAAAATATAGATGGATTAGAATCAACTTATTAAAGATAAAATTGACCCAAAATCTTAGTCCTTTGAAATGAGTGCACTTTTTAGGCGAAATATATTAACTAAGAACCAAAATGGACTAGCATAAACGTAGTAATGACCAAAATGACCTAAAATCTTAATCCATTGAAACGTGATTAACTATTACATGGCCTAAGATCTAAAATGGAGTAGTTGAAACTTTTGAAGACCAAAAACACAAAAAATATAATTCATTTAAACTAGTGCATTTATTAGAGACCAAAATGGACTAGAATAAATGTTTTAAAGACCTAAAATCTTAATCCATCGAAGCATGTGCAATTATTACGTTGGCTAAGAACACAAATGGATTAGGATAAACGTATTAAAGACCAAATCTACCTAAAATCATAATACCTTGAATCAAGTGCAATTATTAGATAAAATACATTGAGTAAGAACCTAAATGGACTTGAATCAACATTGTCAAGATGAAAATGATCTAAAGTGTTAATCCATTGAAATTAGTGCACAAATTAGACAAATTTTATTGACAAAGAACATAAATCGATAGAATAAAGTAATGAAAACCCAAAATGACCTTAATTTTTAATCCATTGAAAGAAGTCCATTTACTAGACATAATACAATGATTAAGAACCAAAATGGAATAGAATAAAATTATTAAGGACAAAAATTATCTAAAATCTTAATCTATTGAAACTAGTGGACTTATGAGACGAACTAAATTGACTAAGAACCGAAATGGACTAGAACTACCTTATTAAAGACAATAATGAGATAATAACTTAATCCATTCAAACTTGTGTTGCTATTACATTGCTTAAGAATCCAAATGGATTTGAATAAACCTACTAAACTACAAAATAATCTAAAATTTAAATCCTTTGAAATTAGTGCTTTTATTAAATGAACTACATTGATTAAGAACCAAAATGCATTAAATTAAATGTTGTAATGACATAAATGACCTAAAATCTTCTGAATTGAGACTTTTGCAACTCCTACATTGCCTAAAAACCAAAAGAGACACGAATAAACCTTAATCATTGAAATGTTGACCCAAAATCTGAATTTGTTGAAACTAGTGCATTCATTTAACTAGCTACGTCGGACTAAGAACCAAAGTGGACTATAATAAACCTATTAAAGACCAAAATAACTTAAAATCTTATTCCATTGAAACTATCGCACTTATTAGACTAACTAGGTTGACTAAGAACCAAACTGAACTAGAATAAACGTAATAAAGACAAAAATGAGCGAAAATCTTAATCCATTGAAAGTTGTGTTTTTTATTACATTGCGTAAGAAGCAAAATGGATTACAATAAACCTATCAAAGATGAAAATGATCTAAAATTTTAATTCGTTGAAACTAATGCAATTATTAGACGAACTACATTGACTAAGAATTGAAATCGACTAGAATAAATCTAGTAAAGAGAATAAAGATATAAAATCTTAATCCATTGAAACTTATGAACTAATTACACAAAATAAATTGACTAAGAACTTAAATAGATATGAAATAAGTGCACTAATTATTAGATGAGTGCTCTTATTAGAGACAAAAATGACCCAAAATATTAATCCAATAAAACATGTGCAACTATTACACTGCCTAAGAAAAAAACATGGAGTACTGTCGCATCTGATTTGTCCGCGAAAAATGGGTCGCCACCAATTTTATTTTCATTAAAGGGAAAATTGGATAAAACCTAAAATAATGATTTTTGAACCAAAAAATTGAATTTGGGAGTTGATTACGAATAGGGAAAATACTACCACCCTACAAGGTCCGTTAAAACGGTTACCCTATAATTAATTATACACAAACTATTTATTTATTTTTACCCTATAAAGAATAAATAATAAAATGAAAATAAATTATTTAAATTAAGATCTAACGCACAAGAAATAATGATGAGAGATCACGAATTTGATAAAAAAGTAGACGATCATACAACAATCGACTTGATAGTTATTAGTTAATTTTAAAACTTGATCGTGAAACCAAATTTTTTTTTTTATCATACGTGCATAGTAAAGTAAAAATACACTCTGTAACAACAATAAGGTCAATACAATAGATGACAAGAAAAAAAGAAAAAAAAGTGTTTACCGTACTGGAAAAGTTTTTTTTATTAAATTTTGGTTCCGATCTCTCAGCTCTACTTTTCTGCCTATTATTCTATATTCTCTTTTATTTATTTTTTGCTCTCAATTGTATTAAAAATGTACTCCGAATTCCGCTCCCTTTTTTATTCTTGCTGTTGACTATTTATGGACTTTTTGGGTGTAGATTGCAAAAGACAAGAGAATAATTGTCAATTGATTACCCTTAATTTGTTTCTTTTAGGTTTCTTTTCATTTAATTGACCAAAATTATACTGATTCTTAGTATCATTGATTCATTTCTTTGGTTTTTATGACCATTGATTCATTTCTTTTCAGTTTATTTTCATTCAAATGATGACCATTATAATGATTTTTATTATCATCAATTCAATTAAGTTAAATACGTTTGTTTTACTTTTTTATTTTAGAAAATAGTAAAAAAATTTGGAAAGGGATTAGAGTCAAATAGAAACCAAACACATCCATGATTTTCTAAAAATCTAACTTTATTTTTGTTATTATTTTCATCATTATATATATATATATATATTTTGTATATTTATTAAAAACCATAAAGTAGTAGACAAAATTAGCTATCAATACCTGCCCCTCTTTACTTAGAATTTACTTTGAGAATCAAAGTAAATGCTAAGTAAAGATGACAACTCTAATTTTGTTTGAATATGACTTTGGTAAGTCTATTACCCAATTTCAAGATACTAATTGTTTTCTTAACTTTGGGTGTGAATCATTTTCTCGGCTTCAGTTTGAGTCATTTTCCCAACATCAACATGCATGTCATTTTCTTGGCTTCGGGTGCGAGTCGTTTTTCCGGCTTCAAGATGAGGATCATTTTCTCGACTTCGAGTGTGAGTCGTTTTTCCAGCTTCAAGATGCGGGTCATTTTCTCGACTTTGGGTGCGGGTAGTTTTCAAATCATCAAGATGCGAGTCGTTTTCTCGGCTTTGGGTGCGAGTCTTTTTCCTAGCTTCAAAATGTGGGTCATTTTCCCGGCTTCAGGTGCAATTCAATTTCCCGGCTTCATGATGCATGTCGTTTTCTCGGCTTCGAGTGCGAGTCGTTATCTCAACTTCAACATACGCGTCGTTTTCTCGGCTTCACGTGCGACTCATTTACCGGGCTTCAAGATGCGAATCATTTTCTCTGTTTCAGGTGAGATTCATTTTCCCGACTTTAAGATGCGGGTCGTTTTCTCAGCTTCGGGTGCGAGTCATTCTCTCGACTTCAACATGTGCGTCGTTTTCTCAACTCTTGGTGCAAGTCATTTTCCCGGCTTTAACATGCAGGTCACTTTCTTGGCTTCGGGTGCGAGTTGTTTCCCCGAATTCAAGATGCTGGTTGTTTTCTCCACTTTGAGTGCGAGTCATTTTCCGGCTTTAACATGCGGGTCATTTTCTTGGCTTCGAGTGCGAGTGGTTTTCCCGACTTCAACATGAGGTTGTTTTCTCAGCTTATGGTGCAATTCGTTTTCCCGACTTCAACAAGCGGGTCATTTTCTCGGGTTTAAATTTATAAAATAATATGAATCATTGAATGAATGAATATATTGGTTTTGATTAATATTTTTATTGGACACGACCATTCAAATTATGGTTGAGAAAAAGACTTATACATTTTTTTTTGGACTTGATATCTTTGATCTTTCTTTGGTCCTCTTTTGTTTTTTTTTTTCTTTTCTTTTTCTTTCTTTCTATTTT